>CAJUYI010000036.1:66373-126571 GCA_910591695.1 Galerucella pusilla
AATGCAGTCGAAAACATTCGACATTGCCACGTTTAAGTATGAAAAAACTGAAGTGCCAACTATGTAGTGATAATAATTAGAAAATGGGTCTTTTTATTATTAACAATATTAAAAATATGATTAAACGTCAATTTTATGATGTGCTTGTTTCCTTGGATTTATTCGATTAACATTATTTTTTCAATTTATGAATATTAAAAGATGAACACTTTTCCAAATTTGTTATGAACTTCTTCAAGCTCTGGCAGCGTTGTACGAAAACCATAATGACCACACCCTCCGAATTACATACCTAATTGGTGATTTGTATCGACCAGCTGACTTCTTATTGGCAAGCGCGTGCGTGTGATCTTCCCTCTCACTACGTCAATTGACTGATATTGATTTATCCAGTGGCGTTGGTATTGTCAGTGACCTCTGTATTTTCAGTTTTACTTGGTAAAATAGGTACCGTACTCCATTTGTACGTTTGACAGATAGGCTCCATGTTTTTCCTCGCCTCTTACCGATGCCGCATAGCTTCAGATAAACTTGCCAAACTATACTTTCTGTTGTTAGAGAATGGACCGTTTTAACTAAAGACAATTTTTGGTTGCGGCGATCGTTGTCTACCTATAGGTTTATATAGGAACTAATAGAAGCTAACTGTAAATTTAAAAGGAAACTGTAACCAAAGAACTGATAGATTAACAAGATTACGTTACAAGTGTCATCTCGAATTTACAAATTACTTTAAAAATTACAGTTAGCTTCTATTAGTTCTTATAAAACCGATAGGTGGACAACAGTTGATTCAACCACAAGATGTCTTCCGTTAAAACGGTATATTGATACCAGATTTTGGTACATTCAAATATTTTATAACACTATTTTACAAACTCAATATCAACTTGAATTTATACTAATACTCATAAATAACCTTTCTAATACTGAAAATCACTATTTTTTCAATGTGGCTTTTCAATTTGTCACAAGAATTGATGACTAATGTCACTAATGCGGCTTCTCCATAATATGGCGACTTCCGTCGAAAGTTGGTTAAATCACTACAACGCTTAACTTCCCTCCTTTTTCTGTTACCTCGTTGCTCAAACCCCACATTTTCTCAACTCTTTGATGGCACATTTTTGTGCAAACAATACTACAAATAATCTCCACTACAAACTTATATTTCGAAGAACCCAATTCTATGCCTGGGCCAATCTAAAATTTATGATCAAACTCCAAAACCCCCCATCTAATTTTTTTGAATTTGCTTTTTCATAACTCTGTTTTCAAGGTATAGAATTCCTTTTCAATGGCGAACAAAAATAAATGGTTTGTGTCGACTTCCATTAGATTTTCCGTGAAAGTGCAGATATACCCGTTTAACTTTAAAGTGTAATTCAATATCCTTCGTGGCATATAGTCAGGGAAGTAGTTGTTGCTTCTTGTTGTTGATAAAACGAATAGAGACATTCGTACTTATATAGATCCTAAAAATTTAAATGAATCGATTAAGCGTGAGCATAATTTTAATTTAAATTTGCTTTTCTTACCTTATTTTATACTTCTATATTTGGATTGTTGAAATGCGGAAAATACATTTTCAATGGCCAATGAAGTTGGTGCTATTTTCCTGCGGGTCGGGAAAAATATATCAGTTGAATGAATTGCTTAGAATATTTTATTTTAAAGGGAATTTGCAATACGAGGCTAGTTTGATAGGTCAGAGACTTTTTGAGTTTTCCGCGCGCAGTAACAATAAATCCAACATAGCTCCTGTCAACTGTCATTTGTTAATAGACTACTGTCAAATTTTGATAAAGCTGTGTCAAACAACAACCTCGTGAATTTTGAGTTAAATAGAAAAATGAATATTTTATGGTTTAAAAACCCTGATTCTGCATAATTACACACAAACTAAATGACCTGTTTGACAGTGACAGTGGTATATGATAGATGACAGTTGACATAAGCAGTGTTGCATCAAAAGTGAGTGCTTGGGGAATTGAAAAAGTAAGTGACTTATCAAATTGCCTTCGTTTAATAATAATGATTAAGGATATTTGATGTATATTTCAGTTGTGTAATTGTCGCAAACACATTCGTAATGATTTTATGTACGACATCATTTTTGATAAACAATATGTTGTGTGCTGCTGTTTTTGTTAATATTTTTCACAAATTTAATGTTGCATTAAAAAATTAGTTACATTAATATGGTTTTAATGAGAATAAGGATATATGGTTAATGTTTTGGGTATATTTAGGTCTGGTTTGTGCAGTCACGCAGCTATAGATTTTACATGGGGAGGGTTTTGTTTTTTTCTCTCTGATAGGTTTAGAAGGGGAAAGCTGGTTGGTTGTAGAAGTCTTCTGGAGTCATTTGGGGTCTTCCATTTAGTTTTTGCCTCCTGTGGTCCAGCGTCTCACAGTTGCATAATATGAGCAGAGTTGTTTCAGTGTCCTTTTTGCATCTCCTGCATGTGAGGTCTCCGATATACAGCCCTATTTTGTTCAGGTACATGATATAAAGTTTCCAACATCAAAATTAAAAATACGTTGTGCTGAGCATTCACCATTGTCTTAGAGATCTTTTAGTCAGACCCTGAGTAGCCTCGCAGAGACCAGAAAATTCTTTAACCCTGTTCCTGAAAGAATTTCCCCAGTTTATGCCAGTCTTTCTTCTCTATTCAATACTTTCATATGTAAATAGAGATTTCTTCTTCCTTCCCACTGATCCTTGAGAATTTGAGCAGTGTAAAGAGACAAAAGCAAAATTAATTGTCCATATCGTCAAATAAACTTAAAAAACTATCACATTATTTAGCGTTCTCTGACTGATGCCTTCAATTTAATCATGAGGGAGTCATTCTACTTTGTTGTTCAATAGAAACACTCTTAAGAATATTCTCTACCGATTCTCAATAGAGTCACGACTCCTTTCTCTCGGTTTTCAAGAATTGGGTCCAGGAGTGTTTCAGGCTAGTTAATCTCGTTTCAGATTGTCCTGGAACCAATAGTAGAGTAACTGTGTTATTCTTACCCAGTTCATCAAATCTTTCTACTTGTGTACAAAATACACAATCAATAATGATTTATTTTTCTTTAAATCTATATATTTTCTTATTTGAACTACGTTCATCAAAATTCATTATAGTGAATATATTTTAGCGACATTAAATTTGTAAAAAATTACCAGATTTTAATAGATTTAAATTTTTATTTTGAAAGTTGTAAAATTTATTGTACATTTTATCTAGATTATTAAGCTTAGAGCAATTAAATTGACATGCTGTTGTCGTGTGATACAATTTTGTCTCATTTCATTCTCTGCTCGTGCCGTTATTCCAGCCTGGAGGTCAGAAAAAGTGTATTGTGTCACAAGGGCAGAAAATAAGCTTTAGCAGCCAGATACTATTAGAGGCACGAGCGAGCGAAAACAACTGTGTGTGACACATGCAGGAAACGCTTTAGCAGCCCTTAACTATCGGGCTACTACAGCTCATTTTCTTCCCCAAAAAATAGGAAAATATAACTATATATTTTGACATACACTGAAGTTTAATTAAAAAATGCACGTCAAACGTCAAAATTTACTCTTTGGACCTTCATTTTGTGGAATCTATATCAGTAAGGACGAGTATTATAAACACGTCTTGAAGTTATCTTTGAATTTAACAGACAAGTTAACTTTAGGTTTTAAAATGTCAGTTTTATGAAAGTTTCATTTTCAAAATAAAAAGAAGAATAGTCTGGAGCATGGGGAAATATTCTCTATAACCTGGAGTTTTGGCATTTTGACTTTAGTTTAAGGGTTAACTTTGGTATGTACTGTTTGTATTCGTTATCTCGTTCCCAGTGTCGATTTAATTTGTTCCTAAATTTAATAGTCTGAACGGATATACGAGCCATAAACTAGTTCTTCAAAAATATTTTTGATATCGTTTGCTAACATTGCAAAATTCAAAGAAAACAAAGTAAAAACAATTCAAATATTCACAATACAATTAATTAGGGTTATTAATGCCAAATTGTTGACAGGGCAACTATCAAATCACAAAAACCTGGTTTTAATCGATATCTCTTCCACCCGACAAAGTTAACTCCGCCATTTTGAAGTTAACTATAACATGTGACGTTATTCTACAAGTTAATTTTTAGTTATATGTCAAAATAGTTTTATAATACCCACCCTTAGTGTTAAAAAGTAATTGCCATACTATATTTTCAATAAGTTTAAATAGTGTGCGACACTGGAACGAGAATCGGTTCCATTCGATTTATGACGTACCTGTATGTCTGTGCTAACTCCCTTTCTAGGTTCCAACGTACGGCAATGGTTGGTGGAAATAAATAAATAAAATAAATTGAATCGTACGCCTATGAAACGCGGTGACCCACCAAAAAGCTTCACCACTACCAAAATCACAAAACTTGGATAAATAACTAAAAATTAGCAATATTTGTACAGAAGCGCTACTGTACACAATAAACCATTAGAATTTTCAATAAATTTAATTTTTTTATTTTTCTTTTATTTAAGAAAAATAAAGCGCATCAACCCTTTAGGTTATTAGCGCTACCAAATGAACAATAAATATTTAAATATTAAGTACTACTACAGTAAAGATATATATAAAAAAAACAATTTTGGTAATAAATTAAACTTTGATAAATTTAATTTATACTCCAAATACATGTTAAATTTCCTATTATTGCCGCTTTCTATATCTTTATTTTGTTATTATAATAAAATAATGACGATTTTGAAAATTATTTAAATTCAATACCTGGCCTAAATCTTGTTTCACTATAACCGTGTACTATTGTAGTAGTGACAGTTAGTGTTATAGACAGCACATGTCCGCGAAAATTCGAATTTGATTGGTAGCAACCTTTATCAAGTTCGCCGTGAGGTACATGAAAGTGTCTAGTTTTTTTGACAAAAAAATGAGTAGTTTTTTCTGGCAAAAACTAGTTATTTGTAGTTTGTAATTAGTAATAAGTAGAACTTTAATTCCTAATAATTCATATTATAAAGTGAATATTGAAATACTTATTACATTTTATTATTCGGTTTTCAAAACGAATTGCGTTTTCGGGTGCGTTTAAAAACGGATTCAATAAAGTAAAATATATCGAATTTAAGTGAAAAAACACTAAAATATGTGGACAATTAATGTGTTTATGGAGGAGAGATTATATGGCATTGACAACACAGATTGAAGGTAATTTTAATAATAAATTGGATTGAATTTTTGTTCATTTAGCTTTTGGGATGATATTTTTCGTTCATTGTGCAGAGCACTGGCTTCTCGATTTTGACAAAAAATGTTATATATCTTCATAAATATTCTTTAGAATGCCAACATTGATAGTACTATCAAATTCTATACCGAACGGGCTTTCAAAGTTGCAGTTTTTCAATCTACGTGCAGCCATTTTTTCATCTCTGGATTCCTGTATTATTTGGGAATCAAAGAGCTTTTTAAGAATAATTTTTTCAAACGCAATTTCCATAAATTGTCACAGAATTTTTTTCAAAATCAAGTAGCCAGTGCTCTGCCAATAACCAATTTTACTTCTATTATAGCAATGTATAACTTGCCGTATCTTTTGCTATGTGTGCAGGTATATTTTTTGGTTAACAATATTTTATCTCTTTAATTTTAATATATTCAACATTTATACAGTGTGGAAACCACTTATGGAATAAAATTCTTTGTCATTATTTTAGAAAATTATAAAAAATGCCGAGACACGTCAACTTTTGAATTGAGTTGTGCGTTATGTAAACATAAATGTAAATGTACAGTGCACGCAAAAGTATGCCATAGTCGGAGTTTTTTCTTTAATGAAACACCCTGTATATTTGCATATTTTTGAAATCCTCTTAATGAACCGATTCCAACAAACTAAATAATGTATGGTCAATTATGAATTATACAGGGTGAAATTTTTATTTTTACAGTTATTAAACACATACATAAAATATTTGATTTTAATACATTAAAATAAATGCTCAAAATGTTCTCCACCTAGTTGTTGGCGATAGTACAGTCTCCAATAGAACTCCTCCTTAACTTTGTTTAAAGTTTGAGGTGAAATATTCCGTATTTCTGTAGTTATCCTGTCTTTGAGGTCTACAATGGTAGTTGGTTGTGTTGCATATATTTTGTTCTTGAGATAACCCCACAGAAAAAAATCTAACGGCGTAAGGTTTGGCAATCTAGCTGGCCACTCAATTGTACCTCTTCGTCCAATCCATTTATTGGGGAAGATTTCAGTTCTTACCATTAAAGCATAATGGGGTGTTGCCCCGTCTTGCTGGAACCAAATATTTTCATTCGGTAAGCTAGGATCTATCGCGTTGGAATATAAGTTTGCCAACGCAGGAATAACTTCATTTCTAAGCATATTTTAATATTTTTCAGATGTCAAATTTCTATCTATAAATATAGGACCAATAATATGGTCGCCTATGATACCGGCCCAAACGTTTACCTTTTGAGGGTACTGAGTATGTGTCACACGCATCCAATTATTAGAATTCTCTGCTGACCAATATCTACAGTTCTATCGGTTCACCTATCCATTCAATGTGAACGTTGATTCGTCAGAAAAAAGAATGGTACCAAGAGCTATCTCATTTCTGTTCAGCTTATTCATCATCAATCTTTCGCAGAAATCCATTTTACGATCTGGATCGTTTTCTGTTAACTCCTGTACAAAAGTTAATTTGTAGGGATGAAGTTTTTCTTTATGAAGACATCTTAGAACAGTTGAATGACTAACATTATTTTCACGGGCAATTTGACGTGTACTTGAAGTTGGATTCGGGATACCTGTGATTAAATAAGTTTGCCACTTCAACTTGACTTCTGCAGTTATCCCCGTACCCGATCATCATTAAAATCTCAATTCACATTATTTACCGATTTTGTCTAATTATTGGCGTTTTTAGGCAATTTTTGGGTATTTATGATAAAATTCATGGGCGTAGCAGGTTTTGTTTAATATACAAATACGTCTAATAATTAGTTAGTTTAGATTTTTGATAAATCAATATTTAGCCTATTTAAAAAGTACCAATCTTTCAAGTGTAATAAATTATAAATTTTAAAATTTCACCCTGTATAATTCATAATTGACCATACATTATTTAGTTTGTTGGAATCGGTTCATTAAGAGGATTACAAAAATATGCAAATATACAGGGTGTTTCATTGAAAAAAACAACTCCGACTATGGCATACTTGCGTGTATCACCCTGTACATTTAAATTTATGTTTACATAACGCACAACTCAATTCAAAAGTTGACGTGTCTCGGCATTTTTTATAATTTTCTAAAATAATGACAAAGAATTTTATTCCATAAGTGGTTTCCACACTGTATGTAAACCTAAAAGATGGGACGCAGCATCAAAATAAGTTCACAACCATTTTAATAAAAACTTATAATATTAAACTATAAAAACATTCTTATTTATTATCAAACAACTCATTCTTCATTCCATTTTTTCAGTAAAGTATTTATTTCCGTGGCAACCAATTCATTTTCTAAAATTGTTAAGTGATTTCCTTCAAAAACCGTTGTATTTATTGGAGATTCGGTTATTTTGGATAATGCATAGTCATCTTCAATATCCTTGGTGGATTGTATGGTTGGCTTAAAAAGCGTTACTTGCGATTTTAATTTATCAAAAGATTGTGTATAACTGCCACATAACTTGGTCCTAATGTATAATCCGTTTGCTAACGATCTTTGGTAAGCTATTGTGTCGGAAGATGTGATAACTTTTTTCATAACTTCTTCACCTAGATCCAACCGTTCATTCCAATTACTGCATTTGAATATTGCTTCCTAAAATAAATAACTATTATAATAGTTTCTTTTAAACTAAGAGTGATTTGAATTTAAGTTGGCGTTTCTGCTGCATAGTGATTGGTCAGTTTGCAGCCCGCTACACACAGCAAGAAAAACGACATTTGCCAGATATGTGTTTATACAGATTCGGCAAACAATTATGTTTCGTATAGCCATTCCGTGAGTGTAAGAGAGGAAGTTATAGAATTTTAGTTCTGTGAGAATAACAGATAGACAATGTATAGTATGCGTTTCGTGGAGAGGGAGTATTCTGTTCTCTCTGTGACATATGTAATTTAATTTATAGTTCCTACTGTTGCTCCTATATAAGATTCTACATATGGAAGATAAATATTTGCCGAAGCTGTATTAAAATATTCGTTAGTTTCACACAAGAAACTAAATCGAGCGCTGCATCAACCAATGAGAGAACAGATACCATCGTGTATGATTGGTTGCATAGTTTTGCGGGTTTGTGATATGAAAATACGCAAAGCAGTTTTAGTTCGTGAATTCATTTTTATTTTAAGCTTCTTTAGTATGAATGTACAGGGTGGGGCACTATTAACAAACTATTCTCTGGCGTCTTAACGGCGAATATAATTAGAAAAAATAAGACGTAGAATTACGTAGATTACTTAGGACTATAATTTAAAAATATTTTGAAATATACAGGGTGCTCCAAAAAAGCGTGCCGTTTCAAAGTTAGGTTCCTTTAAATAGAACACCCTGTATTTTATCACATTTTTGAATTGAACTATTAAAAATAATGTAATTCCATTAACATTTCCCTATACCTATCTAGTTCAGTTTTCAGGATAAATCGATTTTACATAATTTGTAGACCCTCCGAAAAAATACAATAACTTCAAAATTAAAACGAATAACCACATTTGCTTTACACCATCTCACTAGAAGCTTTTAACATTCCGTTTCCAATATTTACTGGTATGCTATCATATACAGGGTGTTTTTAATATGACAGTATAACACTAACCATTTAATACATAAATTTCTGGCTTAATTTAAATGGAACACCCTGTATCTGTTGATCTGTTGGGTCTGTTAAACGTGGGAATTTATTACCTTTCAGTTGGTATTAGGGTTGCCTATATCTAACTCTGATAGTTCTAGAGAAATTTTAAATTTGTTTTTTATTATTCAATTATTTGCTGACATCTAGTTACCTATGACATGATACTCCGATGGAAAGTTTTTAAAAATTTGTTATTTTGACAGTTAGTGCTTTGTTGTATGATGTATTATTGATAAATTAATAGTCTCTTAAGCCAGAATTTTATTAAGGGTACTCAATCATTAACTTTGCAATAAGATTAGTAAAAAAACTTAACGCTAACTGGAAGAAAATTTCGTAAATTTTTACGTAACAAACTACCCGAACTTTTAGATGACGTTCCACTAGCTACAGGACAAAAAATGTGGCTGCAGTTATATGGTGCGTCTGTTGATTACAGTGTAATTGTCCGGCGTTACTTAAACAATATTTTTCCACAAAATGGATTGGGCGAGGGGGTCCTTATCTTTGGCCGGCAAGATTCCCATGCTTGACGCCATTAGACTATTTTCTTTGGGGTTACTTAAAAAGTATGGTCTACAATACAGAGCCAACCACTCCTGAGAACATGAAGGATAGGATAAGGATAGCTTTTCAAACAGTAACACCAGAAATTTAAAAAAAAGTGAACAATAACTTTTTTTAAAAAAGGGTTCAAATTTGTATCCAACAAGATGGGCGTCACTTTGAACACCTTCTTTGAATTTTTTGTACCTAGTTATTTTTTTTATAATTTTACAGTTTAACCTTTATATTCATGATTATGATACTTTCTTTAATATTGCTCAAGACTTCTAAAATATGTAAAATTATTGTCACAAATAATGCATATGTTACCGTGAAAGACCGAAATCTGGTGAATGTCGAGATACACCGGTGAATGTCAACATTATCAACGTTGCTTGACATATGTCCGAAATTTTGTTGACATTTCATTATTTCTAACTTACACCGGCGATTGTCGACATTCAGGATCACTCATGGTGTATGTCTAGCTGCAGCGGCGATTTTTAAATTGAATTTCCATACAACACCTCATTATTTGAGTATAAGCTTAAATATTGATTTTTACTCACCTTTTGGTTTAATATAATATCTTTCGGTACATAAAATGACAATAAATGACAAATTATGGATGTTTCAAAAATGCTGTCAGAACTTTGCCTGGAATTTTCTAATAAACTTTTCATAAGTACTTCTCCTCCATCAATGATTATCAGTTTTCCAACATAACCTTTAGATTCTAAAATGTTCACTATTTCGGTAGCAATTAGTGATCCAAAAGAGTATCCTATTATTGTAAACCTTTCGTTTATCTTCAGCTGTTGCTCAACTTTCTAAAAAAAATAATAATATTAGAGACCATTATTAGTGTTAGTGCCAACAGTGTGTAGTATATCGAGTATCAAATTAGTCACAGGAAGATTCTATCATGTACTTACTGGTATTAATGATTGCACTATATCATCAACTGTTACAAAATCATTTCTCTCCCAATATTGATACGCTATTACACGAGCGTCTAACTGTTTCGAGAGAGGAGTGAAAACTTTAGCGAATCCTTCAATTCCTGGGAACAACAATACTTTCGGTGCATCAGAGTCTTCTGCTAGATTTGATTCCATAATTACTTCTGGTGTTCTTACTTCCCCTTCTTCACTGGTGTTCGTGAAAATGAAGCCCCAAATGTTCGTTTCGACTTCGTCTTGAGCTAAGCATCGCTTTTCTTGAATTTCTTTTAATCTGAAATATTTAAATGATAATTTTTTACTGGATATAGTAACCAATCAAATTACTTAATTTCAAGTCATGTGTAAAATTTCATCCAATCACCGCTGTATTACAGCGATAATACCCTACATGTGGTGTTTTCAGTTTAGTGTTTATGTTTTATTAAAAATTAATTAAACGTCAAACTGACAACTGGATTAAAAATGTCGGAAATATTTGGTATTGCATCTAACGATTCAATTAATTTACCAATTGTGCTTTTCACAACTGTAGTTTTAAATAAAAATGAATACCTAATTTTTGATTAAAACTAATAAAGTTTGTATTGAAAAATATTAACCGTCAGATTGACAATCAATTTTTTGATATCTACAAAGTAAATAATTATCTTATCGAATACTCCTCGGGTCTTGATAAATACTCAAAATTTTGTCGTAGAGAATCCTTCAAGCGTGTTGCTCAAAGATAATAGCCCTCGGCCTGCGGTCTTGGGCTATTATCAAGCAACACGCTTTCAGCATTCTCTATGACAAAATTATCTCGGTATTATCAAGACCCTAGGGGTATTACTACTGAAAACATTTTATTACTTATAATTATATTATTTTGTAAATTCGACTTTATAAAAAGGAGACTTTTAGGTAACGTGTCCGTTCCAATTGCGCTAGTTGCATAAATAACTATTAAATTTGTAGATGTCAAGGTAATAGAATAACGCTTTACAAATTTGGAAATTACTTTCAAAAAGTTAACTGTTCACTAAGAAACAACATCTACTTCTCGGTCTATATGCCCCGACGGACAATAACATTGAAAATAATTTCGCTTAGATTGTGACAAGTCAATTTGTTTGCTTGCTTGTTGTTTGAAGCTGGGTAGGAGATCTCTGAAAGCGCGAGGGTGCTGCCACATGCCACATAGAGTCCCGTCAGTACTAACATTTTTAATTGAATAAAAACTGTAACGTCGTTAGTGGTAGTTGCAGATTCTTCCGCATATATCAGCGCTGACATCCTAACCTAACAACTGACAACTGCCTGACAACTTATCTATGGTGACAGCTGCAGACCAACGTTTGATGACGTGTAGTGTGAGTTTGTCCAGTTTTTGTTTTTAAAAACTATTTTGCTTATTTGTGTGTGTGTTGAGTATTCGTAGTTGGTTTTTATTGTTTATAGTGGGACTTTTACATTAATAGACAATGTCGAGAATATGTATTGTATATGACTGTAATGTGAGGTGCACCCGGTAAGCTTTATCTTTATAAAAAAACATGTTTCATTCAATAAAACAGAAGTAGTTATTCTTCCATACAGCTTTGAACTTCTCAGCATTGTTGTTGAATTCCTAACATTTCTTTTTCTTTTTTTATTCAGTAAAATATATGAAATTGATGATTATTGCTTTAATTATCTCACTTCAGGCATTATATGGTCCATTTTTGGACATTTCATTTAATTTTACTTGACTATTTGACTGTTATTATTGTAATATCAATCTAATGTTGAGTAACTTTAAATGAAATATCAAAAAGTGATCCATACATGTCATTTTGCAATAAAAGTGAAATTACAGTAATTTCGAATATGCCGCCACAAACTGTTATATTACAGGAATCTTCTTTTTCGGCTGTTAGCGGAGTTCACAACCATCTGATTTGTGTTAGAGGTACTGACAGAACTCTCAAGGTGACGCCACCCGTACAAATAGATAGCGCCACGGGCCAGTTTCCCATCTATAAGTATTTTTTTATCTATGGTTTGAGGTTAGGTACCGTTAAAATGCTCAGAATTTGGCACTTCACGGTTTAAGTCGACTTTACATTGTTTTGACTAATTTGAAACCCAATAAATTGTGACTTGAAGGATGCTTTCAGGTTAACATATCCTTAAAAAATGATTATAAAACCGCCCCTAAATATTTTCACCTACTTAGCTAATGTCATTGTTTTCATATCTTTTGGCGTGAGGAATATTTCGAATTCTCTTTCTAATGTTTGCTTAATTTCTACTCCTGTCATGGAATCCATTCCTAATTCTGGTAGGGTTGAATGGTGACTTACTTGTTTAGCGTCAGTTAAACCTGGAAAAAGAAATATTTTTTAATAGGAATTTGTAGTGAAATGTGAGATGTAGATTTAACTCACCTAAAATACAGAGTACAGTATCAACTATATTGTCGCAAGATTCTAAACCTCCACGTTTTTCAGCGACTACGATACTGGATACTATTGTGGCATCTTTTTGTCTCAATAAGTTGTTCAGGACGTTCAAACAAGAAGCGATTTTTTGTTGTAAGGTTCCACCAATCTCCAATTGAACATGTTCTTCTTGCAATTCAGCTACTAGACCAACCTATTACACGAAATGAATTATTTTTGCGTTCAGCACTTTTTGGGTAACGAAAAAATCACGCATTTATGCAACACACAGTACAACATTAATAATGAAGCGTATACCGGAAGTCCCGATTTATCGTATACAGGCAATATCCCGCTTATTTGACAAGATAATTAATAAATAAAAAAACTGCATTGAATAGCATTAAAGTACCTTCCTAATGACTTATAAAAAAATGTTTTACATTTGACAGCTCTTTGGTAGCTACCCCTTACTTTTCATTTTCAAATGTCACCCCGTGTATTTGGATTGCAACAATAGCACAAACTGGGTATTTTTTTCCATTAATAATAATTAATATCAAAAGCATCAATATTTCATGGAGTATGAGTTTCAACTAAAATACCTCTGATGCAATTCAAAAAACGAACAAAAATTACAGCAAGTGTTCAAAATTATTTCTCAAGTAATTATGCCAATCTGAGGGATCCAGTCGCAATTCCTATATTAGATTAATATGAGAATACGTAGCCCGTTTTTGTAACTAAGTCTTCATCCATTTTGACCGAGGTTTTCGCTTAATAATAAATACACTTTTCCTTAATAACTACACACGCCACTGTCATTAACATAAGATCTTTTTTCGACATGTCACGCTTGTCACACATCCTCACTCAACAAGCAAAAGTGTATGTGTGTGGGAAATATGAAAGTACACGTTTACTTTACAGCCAACATGCAGATACTTAACTGCGCATTCTTCCTTCCTAGTGAGTGAAGATCCTCTTAATCATAAAATAATTCAACCTAGAATTGTAACTCTTACGTTGTCAGTAGTGACTACTGTTTTAAAAGCTATCTGAAATTTGGCCACAGGAACTATAAATTTCAGCGGTAATTTTAAATATTAAATTGAAGGAGAATTTCCTTTTTTAAAAATAAATTGACTTTAATAAAATAATATAAAATGCAGGACTGATAGTATTTCGCCAAATCTTGCGTCAACAAAAGTTTGCCAAATATTCTCTTATGTTCAGCTCTGATGCAAGATTAAAATTCTAGGTTGATGTATTTTATGATATAGATGATTTTAAAGAACGCATTCGTGAAGCAAGTCGTAGCGTCACACCTGCTATGATTCAGACGGCACAAGAAAGCTCTTAGGCCCGTTTCACAAAGGACCGATGTTCGGCGCTGATGATCAGTCGGCACCGATCATCGGTCGAAAATATTGTTTTCACATTTCAGTCGTCAACATGTATTTGTACAGAGCATCGCGTTGTTGTCACGTTGTGTGTAAAAAGGTTAATAGAAAGGCAAAAGAAGAAACGTTGCTCCAGGAGCATTTGGGCCCATTCTTTATGTTTACAAAGACCAATAAAAGGGGCTTTCGTCACCCTTTATTCAAATTAACGAGAAGATCTGCAGCTTGCATGGACTTGCAGTAAATAATTTTGAACACTTGCTGTGTTCGTTTTTTGAATTGCATTTTAGTTGAAATTGATACTTCATGAAATATTGATGCTTTTAATATTACTAATTGAAAAAAATACCAAGTATGTGCTATCGTTGTATATCGTTATATATCGTTGTATATCGGTGCCATTTAAAAATAAATAGTGTGGGGTAGCTACCACAGGGCTGTGAAATGTAAAACATTTTTTATAAGTGATTAGGAAGGTACTTTAATGCCATTCAATGCAGTTTTTTTATTTACTGATTATCTTGTCAAATAAGCGAGATATTGCCTGAATACGACAACTTGGGACACCCGGTATAGTGTTTCATTTGTTCGCAAAAAAATCTATCCACCAATGAAGTTTAATGTAATATGTGTAAGGGAACCCTTGATTTGTGAATATTCTCATTCATCATGAGCGTACGATAAAATTTTTTAAAGGGGTTAATTTATTTAGACAAATTTACTCCCTTATAGATCTATAATGAAATTTTTGAAGAGGGGTTCATTTTTGTGTGAAAATTTTCACTTACAATAGTAGGTAGGTACATACAATACAATTTTCAAAAGGAAAAATGGCAAAAATCTATTTACCTTGGACGTAATTGATTTGTGAAAATTCCCATTTACAAGGGCGTACGATACAATTTTCTAAAGGGGTCAACAAATTGGATAAAATTTCCATTTTATATGAAAGCAAGAAAAGAAACTTTGAAAGAGGTTCATTTGCTCTTCTTTCCCATGGCTGCCTATTTTCTCTTTTTGACAGGCGATGTGAATTTCCTCATCAAGAAACAGTACTAAATTAAAAATATGATAACTTTAATATTCTTACATCTGCTATTGCTCCCCATTGTATTGCCATCGCTGGGTATCCATCTTTTTTCCTTTGTTCACATATCCTTTCCATAACTGAATTCGACATTCCATAATTAGTTTGTCCTGCATTTCCCCTACCACATGATACCGAAGAAAATACCACAAAATCGCTGGAACATTATAAATTATTTTGGTTATGACAACAGTGTGAATAAATTTCGAAAAAAAACTTACTTGAGCTCGGGACATAGTTCTCTTGATAATTTGTCCAAGTGAACGGCAGCCACTGCTTTTGGTCCGAATGAAGTTGCAAAGGTTTCTTCCGTTTGATTTTCGAAGACCGCATCTGCTAGAATGACGGCCAAGTTGAAAATCGAATGAACGTCTCCTAATTTATTGGCTTCTTGCAGAAGATTTCTACATCCTTCTTCGGTGTAAATGTCATCTTTAGATATATGAACTATGGTACCATACGATTCCCAAATTCTGAAAATATACGAAATGTTTTTTCTTCCCATTCAATAATTGGAAAAAAAAAATTTGTAGGTAGGTACTCACTTAATTCTCATTTTTTGATATCCCGTCGAGATTCCTTTTCTTGATGTGAGTACTAAATTCTTAGCACCTTTTAGCACCAACCAGTCTGCTAACTCTAATCCAAAACCACCCAAACCACCAACAATAACGTACGTTTTTTCGGGATAGCAAAAGTATCTAAAATAGATATTTATCAATAGACTAGATCTTCTTTTTCTTTCCCCATACTTCCGTTTTAATTTGACTTTTTAAAATTGATAATCTTTCCTAAACACGGTCGTAGAAAAAATTTTGAGTGTAGTTCAAATGTGTCATTGCAGTAATTTTATCTGTATCACGTTGCGGTACCCATTGTATCAGGTGGGCCAATAATATACAGCATTTTTGAAAAATATCTCACCAAGGGATTAGATTTGAAACGGATAAAGGTAAAGTTATGAAATTCTAGGTTAATGAATGAGACTTGATTCTGACGTATCACAAAGAAGTTTATTTTCTTTTCTCTTTCCCAATGCAATGTATCAGTTTATTTGGAAATTATAAAAGAAATTTAAAAAAAAATGAAAAAATTGTAATTTTAAACAAAACTGGATGGAATTTATAGACTAAACGCTCCAGGTAGTCCCAGAGGAAAATATCAAATTAATAGTGGCAGCTAGAATAGCCAAAAGTTTGAATGCCATCTTGTATAAGCTAATTCAATCTGGAAGTTTATAAACCGTTTGGCCAACAGCTAAGATTTAGCCGAGCATTGATAAACATTGAACATGTAAGAGGTTATCTAGAGATCTATCTTCATTTGCTGCACTTTTCGGTCTACTAAACCTTGGTATATCCTTTTCACCACCAGTTTCATTAAATTTGCTTATGAATCTCGTCACTGCTGTAGATCTACTGATATAAGGGTAAATAGAATGCGCGCCGGGTCGACGTTTCGCAATTCGCGCCATGTGAACTTTTTGTTCACGAGAAATTGTCGCCTGGAAGCTCAAAATAGTGGAGGAAGAAAAATGTATTCTGTGACATGGAAGAAGGCGTCTCCATCCACATATTTGCGAATTGCACAGCAATTCAGAATTCCAGGGTACAACACCTAGGAGTTTATTGGAGAGAAGAAGGATATTTGCCTAAGTTGAAGCCAGAGATATCCTAAAATTACTCCGGGAAACAGGAATTTCCTCAGAAACTCAGTAGAAGTAAGTGGACAGAATAGATCTTTTAGGTATATTGTAAATGTCAGCCCAAAATACGTATAAACATAAGTACATACATCGTATTCCCTTTAACCGCTTCAAAGATAACCCCTTGGCGCCATACTTTCCAGGAATGCTGTATATCTGTTACAGTAAAGTATATATTGCGGCAAATCGTTTGGGTAATGTGCATCTAACTAATATTTTCTACAATCTCAACATTGAATTCACAATGACCCTGTCGTTTTGGTAAATGTGAGAAAAAAGGGAAGGAAATATCATACATCTTCTGTATGTTCCTTGTGGTATATTATTCATTCTTTTTTTTAATTTCTTGGGAAATTGAACCACAATATTTTTAAATTCTTTATTTCAACGTTTCGGTAGCGTTCCAGCTACTGTTGTCAAGAAAAAATAGGTAGAAATTAATTTTTATCCCTAACTGACACAACAGAAAAAATTTGTTTAAGACTGCAAAATTTTGTTATCAAATTTTTATTAAGGTCCATTCATAGTAGATCATATCTGTGGCAAAATGTGAAATGAAATATTTCATTTTATGACATTCCAACGATATGATAGTCTACTAGAAATGGAATCCAGTGAAGTGCACGTTCCAGGAACGGTTTTTATTGGGATAGCGCGTTTTTTTCGCTTATATTGGAAATGTTGTTAATAAAACGCGTTTCTTGATAGCTTTTTTGTGTATGAATATTTAATTTCCCAAGAAATTAGAAAAAGAAAAAAAAAGAATAATCATTACACTCTCCCTTTCCCTTAAAATATATCCAATACTTTGTAATGAGTATTAATATATTCAAAATGAGGAAGGGAATATAATCATTGGAATTATCCATCCCCTTCTTGATTAACTTGATATGCGCGTTAGAAAGTATAGAATACATTCACCCTTCCCATTTTTGAAAAATATCCAATACTTTGTAACACGCATATCAAGTGATTCAAGAAGGGGAACAGTTAATCCAATGATTATATTCCCTTCCCCTTCTTAAATAACCTGGTGTGCATTACAATACATTCATCACTAAAGCAGTGCGATCAACATTCCTTGAGAAAGAAATATATTTACTATACCTAAATATTTTTTTACTGCAACAACATTTTTAATATATTTCTATTCCAACTTTTCTTAAAACATGAAGGTAAGAGTATACATTCACCAAAACGCGAAGGCAAGAGTACATGGTTATTTATTATAAATTACCCAACCCCTATCATCGTTATTATTACTTTTAGAAAAAAAAGTCTATTATAAAGGTTGTTTGGTTACAGCCGATTTTTTTTAATATTCTATCAAAAGTTCAGAAGCGTGCAAAACAAAAATTAATAGTTCTTTTTCAAATAGGATACCCTGTATATTTTCACATTTTTTGAATGGTATTTTTTTTCTCATTTCAAAAATATATAATATGTTACCCCTACCTTGTACCGTTTTTGAGTTATGAAATGTTGTAAATCTTAGTTTTAGTAATTACTATAAATATGAAAAAGATAATTTATTAAAGTATGCTATGAAAATGACAACTAATATGTTTGATAATTGACATTTTTCATGTATAGTAATTAAAATGGTTCTCAGTAAGAAAGAAAAAGTCAAGATATATACCTATACAAAACAGAAAACAAAGATTTATTTAAGAGAATTTATAAATAATATCTTACAAAAGATATTCGAGATGTCCACCATTATTGTAAATGCATAATTGATAACAACTTCTTATATTACCTATTGCAGATGACTTCATTATTTTCATTTAGTTTGTTAATTTCAAGTTGAATCCTTGCTTTAAGCACTTGTATATTATTATTATCAATAAAATCTTTCACCTCTCTGTCAACCATTTTAATTACTTTATCTGAAAAATGTTAATTATCAAAGATATTAGTTGTCATTTTCATAGCATACTTTGATAAATTATCTTCTTCATATTTACAGTAATTACCTACTAAAACTCAGATTTTCAACATTTCATAACTCAAAAACGGTACAAGGTAGGGGTAACATATTATATATTTTGGAAATCCGAAAAAAAGACCATTCCAAAAATGGGAAAATATACAGGGTATCCCATTTAAAAGAGAACTATTATTTTTTGTATCCCCTTAAATTTGTACGCTACTGAACTTTTGATAGAATATTAAGAAAATTCTGCTGTAACCAAACAACTTTTATATGAGACTTTTTTTTCTAAAAGTAATAATAACGATGATAGGGGGTGGGTAATTCATAATGAATAACCCTGTACACATTTGCCTGGAAATGTACACATTTTACGGTAAAAGTGTACATTTCCCAAGATTGTACATTCACAGTATCATATCGAAAGAATCCAGCCCATAGCTTTGGATAAACAAACATTATTAAAAAGATTATTACCTTGGAATTCCAGCAAACAGCTCAGGAACTGCTTTCGGTGCTTTTTCCTCTTCGCGAATTTGTACAATAACTTTTCCTATGTGTTTTCCAGTAGCCATAAATCTAAAAGCTTCTTCGACTTGATTGTATTCAAAACAAGTTGCCGGTAAAGGTACAACGAATTTTCCGACATTAGATACCAATATGCTAGCAACTGCATTTTTTATTTCCGGTGTGCACGTGAAAAGTTGATCTAACATAATACCGTGGAAGCTAGCCTCTTTTCTTAATAGTGACATTTTCAGCTCATTATTGCTGCTTAAATCGAACTTTCCTATTTCGACAAAGCGCCCTCCTCGAGCTAGACATCTGAGGGAAGCTTGGAGTTTTTCTTCAGCCAAAGAGTTCAGTACCAAATCAACACCGCGATTGTTCGTGTGTTTCCGTATCATGCGTTCAAAGGACAAATCCCTGGAATTTCCGATGTGCTCAGCTAAAATATATTCACCACTATAGTTCATTTCAAAAAGTACATAGAGTCAATAAGGTTCAATAAACACTTGTTAGTTAGGGGATTATTGCAATTCATTTTCTTTCTTATTTCACAATTTGATTTTTCATTTTTAAAAAAGTTTTGATGCTTTACTATTCGGATGTAAGAAGAAGTTTGGTGATGGTCACTTTTACCTCTTCCTGTAGTACCTGTTTCATATGGGTAACTATACAGTGCCCGCCTAAATTCTCCCCCCCTATACAGGGTGGTCAGTAAGTAATGGACCAAAGTGAAATGGAAGATTCTTTGCCTGAAAATATTAGAATCTGACGCAACTTCCTTCAATGAAATATTGATCATAAAAAAGATACAGGGTGGCAAAGTTGAAATGTCAAAAATGTTTTTTCTCAGTAAATGGGAAGGTTTTTGATATAGAAACGTGAAAATTGGAAGATGGGGGTTCTAGTGCCTGGGAAATCATAATATACTATCCGTTTCAATGTATTTTTTAGAGGGCGCCACAAAAGCTATGTTGTTGGTGTAACTGTGCGATTAACTTATTTATCGTTAACGGTATCCCTCTATTTATTGGAAAATATTTATATTTTCAAACCCCTCTTCATAATTTTCATTCCATAGTTATGATAAAGTACTTGATTTAGTCTTATCCAATATTGAATGCAATGTCTCCAAATCGGTTGATCCGCTATTGCCCGGGGACAAGCACCATCCAGCAATATCCATAGAACTCAAACTTGATAATTCTGTTTCAACTATAGTCGCGAAGTCCTCAGGTGGCTACAATTTTAAAAAGTGCAATCTTCACTCTCTTTATCACAGTATTGTCTCTGCTGATTGGTCTCCGCTTGATGGTTGCAATGATGTCAATAGCGCAGTTGATATATTTTACCATATTTAGTTCTTAAATGACATTTTTGATAAAACAGTTCCACCAAAAATTATAACTAATAGGAGCTATCCTCTTTGGTTTGACAAACGTCTAATCAATCTTGTTTCAACAAAATCTAAGGCTTGGAAAAAATACCGCAAAAGTCGTTCTGACATTGATTATTCATCATTTAGTAATATTAGGTCAACTACTAAAGAAGAATCCAAGAAAGCTTATAAAAATTTTACCGAAAATCTTGAATCTGACATTAAAAACAATCCTAATCGGTTTTTGTCGTTAGGTCATTCCCCAAAGATTGGTTCCTCTATTCCTGCTCAAATGGTATATGAAAATTTTGAATATAATGACCCAAAGGGGGTGGTTGATGGATTCGCTTCATTTTTCTCCAATAATTTCACTCCGTCGGGCATCTTCTCTCATCACGACAATCATAATAATAGTCAGAATATTTTAAGTATCAGAGAATTTTCTGAAAACGAAATTTTAGTGGCTGCTAAGAAACTTAAGCACAAACAGACAAATGGACCCGATTTAATACCGGCCTTCTTAGTCAAGGACTGTGCGTATACTTTGTGCAAACCCCTTTATAGAATTTTTAATCCCATTCTCAATCTTAGGAAGTTTCCCGATTGTTGGAAGGTTTCTAGGATTTACCCCATATTTAAAAAAAGCTTAAAGAATGACATAAGTAATTATCGTCCAGTAGCTATTCTAAACAATTTCGCCAAAGTGTTCTAAATAGTCGTCCATAATCACCTTGCGTTTCATGTCAGTAATATCATCATACCTAAACAACATGGTTTCATATCTGGTAGGTCCACAGTAACGAATCTATTTTGCGTAACCCAATTCATTTGTGAAGTGCTGGAGAAGAGAAGTCAAGTTGATATTATCTACACTAACTTTTCTAAAGCTTTTGGCAAAATTGATCATGGCCTACTTTTACATAAACTTAATTTATTTGGTGTAGATGACATATTCATTGCTATACTTAGTTCTTATCTTAATGATCGCACTCAATATGTTCAAACTTTACGATACAAATCTCAACCTTTTCTTCAAACTTCAGGTGTCCCACAGGGCACTATATTGGGTCCCTTACTATTCAACATTTTTATAAATGACATTACCGAAGATCTGGATGCTGACATTAATAAAGACATATATGCTGATGATATGAAACTATACTGTGAAATAAACTCCGTTAATGACTGCTTAAAACTTCAGAGAAACCTTAATTTGGTCAATAATTGGTGTATCAGAAACAAGCTTCCTTTTGTCTAGTTGTCATATTTTTTCGTTGTGTCAGATAGGGACCAAAAACTATTTTATCAATTTTATTGCTAGTTAATCTTGACAACGGTAGCTGGAACGCTACCGAAACGTCGAAATAAAAAATAAAAAACATTATTGTGGTTGATTCCCAAAAGAATAAGAAAAAAGCTTCCTATGAACCCAAATAAATGTAACGTAATGTCCTTTTGTCGGAAAGAAACAACTATCCAATTTGATTACACCTTGTGCAACATTGTCCTCGACAGACCAGATGTCCTGAAAGATCTGGGTGTTTATTTGGATCAAAGGTTATCTAATAGGTACTGTATTGTATTATTTTTTTATTTTTTTTCTCACCTGTCATTATTATCCTGTGTTTGTTCTTATCCTGTAATTGGGCTTGCCCGAGGATATTGTAATTAAATAAATAAATAAATAAATAAAATAAAAATTATTAATTTGCAATAATTTTGCCATAACTTTCCTAAAGGATGTTGCTTTGAGATAACATCCCTCCGCCTTCAGAGTCGGATTGTTACTAATACGCTTTCGAAATCTATGACAATATTATTACAAATTATCAATGTTCTTGCTATATTATAGCTGATAATAAATTTTCTGACATCAGCGCCTGCTAACATTATTATTTTTGTGCCAATAAATGGAATAAAAATTATGAAGGGATGTTTAAAAATGCGAATATCTCGAGAACCAGTAACTTTTGAGACTAATGATAGGTATATCTTCTTGTCGGAAAAATGATGCAGTTTTAATATTTTCCAATAAATAGAAGGATACCGTTAACGATAAATAGGTTAATCGCACAGTCACACCAACAACATAGCCTTTGTGGCACCCTCTAGAAAATACATCTACCACCTAAGACCCCTACGTTCAAATGTTTACGTTTGTATTTCGAAAATCTTCCAATTTACTGAGATAAAATATTTTTGACATTTCAACTTTGCCACCCTGTATCTTTCTTATCATCAATATTTTGCGTCAGATTGTTATATTTTTTGGCCAAGAATATTCCATTCCACTCACTCCATTCAAAATGGATCTATTAATTGGCCTAATAAACAAGTTTCCAGACTCTGAAACCTCATTGTTGTCATGTTTTAAGTGTAATATGTCATTAAAAGCATCATTTTATGCTGTACCAGTACAGTGCTTCACTAATAATTGCAAACAATAACTCACCTTTGAGTTGTGGAAACGTTTTGAGTAAATATTCTCGTTTTTCGGCGGTACTGACTGTGGTAAATACTTTACTACACCCATGGTACAAAGCTAATCGTATGGCTGCTTGACCTATTCCACCGGTTCCAGCGTGAATGAGAATACTATCACCTCTTCTCAATTGAGCTCTCTGAATTGAAAAAAAACAATAATAAAAATTCAGCAACCAATGAATAATATTTTTGAAGAAAAAAACAATTTATAATTGCTTTAAGTTTGTCACTGTGAGATATTGATCCAAATACATTCAACACCTGCTGTACAAAATGGTAAAATTTGAAATAGTCTATACCTATACAGGGTGTCCAGAAACTCTCCTGCCAAACGAAAACGACAGTTACTAGAGGTGATTTTAAGTCGTTTTAGCTCACATTACCATAATCCGAAAATGCTCCCTAAGGGAGCTACAGCCCTATGAAGAAGACGACCTCATATGAGTTTTCTTCAAATTATTCAAAAATACCGTTACTTAAAATATTCAAACTTTTTAAACTTTTTCTGTTTCTTACATGTTTATTATAAAATTGTATTGTATACTGGAAACAAAAGTCGTAAGTATTAAGTTGCTTACATTGTTTTGGAAATTTTAAATTGATTTTATTCCGTGAGGGTATAACAACAGAGATACAATAAAAATTGATGATTGGTTTGTGACTGTTTATTGATTATACCAAGTTTGAAGTATTTTAAGTAACAGCATTCTCGAATAATTTGAAGAAAACTCATATGAGGATGTCTTCTTCAAGAGGATGTAGCTCCCTTAGGAAGCATTTTCGGATTGAGGTAATTTGAGCCAAGTCGACTTAAAATCACCTCTAGTATAATAAATGTAGTTTCCGTTTGGCAGGAGAGTTTATGGACACCCTGTATAGTTGAGTGACTTACAAGTAATAATCCATAGATTACAGTTCCATAAACGACGGGTATTGTGGCTGCTTCTTTTAAAGTTATCGAATCGGGAACGTCGAACAATAAATATTCATCTGCTAACATTAAAGTTGACATTGCTCCTTGAGGTACCATTCCCATTACTCTTCTACCACTACAATATATTTCTTATTTTAATAATAATCCTCAATTGGAAATTAATAATTTTATTAAATTTTTAGTATGAACTTAAATGAAGCAATAGTGTACTCAAACAAAATTTAAGTGTTCTTTTTTATTTATTTGAAAAATTATATTTCAAAAATTCCTTAAAATCCGCCTTTTTTAGTACCTATAAGTTGGAGATAGTCACATATTTTGACATGGGACAAAATATTCATAAGAAAAAGTAGTTCCCTGTTTGAATAAGAAAATAAGTTCAGATTAGAGTGACAGTGAGTTGTTTGCATGGGCATGTAGGTTCATCTTCATTTTTAATTAGTTATTTATGCCTTTTATCAATAATATTGAACAAGGTAAGCAAGAGAGTGATAAGATGTTGAATAGATGTCAGACATTTTTGTCCTGAACAAGCTCAAACATCCCAATGAAAGGAGATGAAGCTGAAACATGAAACAGCAAAGGAAGACTATTTACAACTTCACAATTAAGCGTAGCTGCATTATAAGTTGCATAATTTTTGTTCCAATTTTTTCCTGTTAATCTAGGTACTAAATTTAAAATAAGTTTATCTTAAAATGTAAGATATGTCACTTATTGATATTACTTGAAGCTTAAAAGCAAAGTAAAAATTACAAGTTCAACACCCTATTTCAACAGTAACTTTATTTTGAATTTTACTCTGTATGTATTTTTGGTTGCCTATACTAAGTGCCGATTTAAGTGTTTTGTTGATGGCTTGCACTAAAATCATTTAAATTATTTAATTAATAGTTTTAGATACTTAGCTAGCTTACCGATTATATTAGCTAATTTAAAAGGTTAACTAAAATAGCCCCCAGCTAATTAGCTAACGTCTAACCGGCTGATTTTAACAGCATTAATGCTTTCAATTTAAAAAATCGTACTTACTCTTTGGTGTAACCGGAAAATTCAAATCCTTGGGTACACTCCTGCTCCAATCTATTGGAAGTAATAACATCTACACCTATTTTTCCAGAGGCTGTCATAATATCTCTGAAATTCAGAGATGAATAATGTATATGTACTATTTCTTTCTCAGGTGGAACTATCATGTCACTTCTTAGATTATTTTCGATCCATCTTAAGCTAGACAAGTCTCCTTTAACAGTGGTATTAACGAAACAATGTTCCGATTGGATATTTTCTAAATTATCCAATTTCAAGTGTCTGTAAGTTCCCCAAGTATTATCTTTCCAAACGTTTACGGCCATATTTTTATCGAGTTGTTGTTTATAAAAATTACTCTCTTTACTGAACTCTTCAGCATCGTCCATAACAAATAGGCTTCGAATATAAGGAGTTTCCGGCTCCCTTCGAAGACAGTTCACCAAGCCTAAAACTCCATTCAAAGGTTTGTGTTGAGCGTACAATAAGACATTATCAGATTTCTTTGTTTTTATTATATCTTGTAATGGCTTGATCCATTCGAATTTATCCGAAGAGGATACGTCAATGGCAACTAGTTCTTTGGTTTTGGAATTTTTCTTCAGAAAAACTATAGTTTCTTCAGGTGTATTGTGGATTGTGAAAATTGTGAAGTCGGTTATCTTTGCTTCTGTTATATCACTGTTTAATTGTACGGGCTCTCGAGATATTATAAAGCAGTTATCTTTTAGAGAACCGTGAGCTGCTTTCAATATCTGAAACAATAGTAAAATCTTTCTATAATGGATACATTTTGATCTAGAGTCCATATAACACCATTCTTGGTGTGCGTCATCGATGATTGATGACCTTCTAACACATTACGTTGGAAGAAATGGAAAAAAGGTAGGTCAGTGATTAATCTTTGACTTGAAAAATTTGATTAGTTGATGTTTAGATTACGCGCAAGCGCGACCTATCAATCGGGAGAAATTACGCGGTCAAATAGAACGCAGACCTACATTTCGTAGCGGCAATGTGTCTTACGTCTTTTTCTAATGTCCCACTAACAGTTCTCGTCAGGTCTGTACTTTGTTGTTTACGGTCAATTATTATTTATGAAAAGTGAATATTAATCTTATTGTTATATTTATTTAAATAATACAAAAATAGGCCTAGATACAAGGAAAAACATCAGCATGTTCAAAAATTCTCAAGTATTTTCAGTTAGAAAAAGAAGCTGGTAATTAATAATTTCATGGACTTTTCGAATTTGGCTGAATACGATTCTGATCACTTTATTTATCCTTGAGTAGCTATAATGACAAAATAGCAACTAAAATAAACGACGTACCCTAAACCTGGATATGTGTAACAAACGATGACGCACACTAAGAGAGCTATTCAATGTACTATATTTCCATTTTGACGTTTCAAATATTAAATATTTTCAAAATGTAACTATTTTGTCATAGAACTGACAATAGTTATTTGTATGCCTAGGCCGTGAAATAGCTTTTTAATGTACCTGAAGAACAGAAGGTGATCTTGAGGCCGTTAAAAAGTTTCGCGGCCATGACATACACACTATTTTTCGTGCAATCGTTACAATTATCAAACTAAATAATTGTAAATGAATTTATCATTGCTCCAAAATCAACAGATGTTCAATTTATTTAACAATGTCACCGTGTGCTATGGAAATGATATATGTTTCAATATTGACAAAATATTTTGACAGTTCTTTGATTTCTTGACAAAACGCAAAATGTCTGATACTGATAGCGGTATTTCAGTACCTTCCACTGCTCCTGAACTCAAAAGCATTGTAAACTCAATAAAAATAATAGTAAAAATAGATAATCCTTGTCTCTGTAGTATTTTAGAAATGTCAAATTTGGAAGTGACGTTTGGTTCCGCAGCCGTTGCCGAGGGTTGCTGAGGGTAACGGCCGCGAAATTGTGACTTCGCGTGCAATTGCACGAAAAAATATTAATTGAATTATAAAAGAAAATAATACTGTTCAAAAAAATTTTGCGATTTGATTTCCCAAAATAATAAAAAAATTGCCAGTTCAAAACCTTCAAATTTTGTCAGTTATCAATTTACTCTAGTGAAATAGTCATATGTAGTACCACGAGAGTGAAAATTTTGTCGGGGGTAATACCACAAGAGCTCAGATTTAGCCGGATATTTTTTGTGGTTGTTTTCGAATACTTACTTAAATTGCCAATGAAAGTAAGCATGAGAAAGCCGCCGGAAAAAATATCCTGCTAAATCTGAGCTCGCGTGGTATTTGGTAAGACAATCCCATGAATAAAAAACTCAATTCAATTAAACTAAATTAAATTAAATTGATTCCATATGGAGGAATGAGTTTTCTTGGTATTTTCTGGAGTTGATTTTTCAATCTCCCTTACTATTTCTGCCTTGCAAATATTTCCAAATCTCGACATACTTTTTGGAATTGTTATATGCTGTTTAATTCATTCTGTTTTTGACATTTATAATTGTCAAATTGACGTGCATTGCTTGGTAAACAGACAGTACCTAAATATGCTAGGGTTGCTACGGTAACGTAATTTATCCGATATTTTTATCCACTTGCAAACTCTCTTCCTTCCTATTTAGCCGACAGCAAACTACGATTTTTGTATTCACAAATGGGAATTATTATACATGAATGGGAATGTCGGCAAAATTTTTCGATTGTCATGAAAGTTTGTTGCTTGGCAATTTTGCGAATGACATTTTTAACAAAATCACGAGCCGTCAGGCGAGAGGTTTTGGATTGAATGTCATGAGCAAAATTACCTAAAAGCTACAAACTTGAATACAAGAGAAAAACTTTACCTTACAAAATTTTTAATTGAGTGCTATTCGACATGACTATTTCACGAGAGAAAAACTAAAAAATCATATGTTCAAACGTTTTATTTATTGCAAACTTCAATTATACAAAGCCAAAAAAATTATAACATTATGAAAAAAATATTACTTATTTATGTAAAAAGTACAATTATTATAATTGTAGGCATTATTTTGGGGATTGTTTTGCATCATAACCTGTGATGAATTTTAGTTAGAAACTGAGGATTCCTTTTCTTCATTTTTATTTTCTCGAAGGTTCTCTATAAGATGGAAATGTTGTTCTTCATTTAATTGTAAATATGGTTTCAAAGAATGGGCAGAAGAATGTCCTGTAAGCTTAATTACTTCTTGTTCACCAACTCCTCCTTTCGCTAATGCAGATATTGCAGAAGCTCCATGTGAATGATTGGTTATTTTTATTTTTTTGTGTCTATACCAATTGATTCTGCCGATATTTTCGTCCACTTTGAAATTGTATTAATTCCCAATGGTGAATTTTTGTACCATATTCCTTTCTCCCAATTTGGATGTACTGTTAAAAATAATCTTGTTGTTGTTAGATAAGGATTGGATTCTCTTTTTTCAATAATTTTCAAAAATAAACGAACCGGACACAAATTGTTGTTAGCTTTATTTCTTACCAGCCACTTACTGCCAGATAAAGCTTTTGATCCTCCTTGTGTCGTTTTGGAAAAGATTGGATTATATTCTACCCTGCCAGTAAAATTACCTTTATTATCATATTCTTTTTTAAAGTAATCAATATCACAATTAGCAGCTTCATTTCCACGCCATGCTAATTCGAATGAACATAAATGAAAAAACTTTTTTTGTAACCCATCAGGATTATCTTCCGAATAGCTTTCTACCATTTCCATTATTTCTTCTTTGGTAAACGCGTTAGAACTTCTTTTTCTGGTTTCAGGTTCAGCCTGAAGCTTTTTACGTTTTGTATCACTGGCCAATCTAGCAAATTTATAGGTAATATCTTAGATGGATCAATTTTGATGTTAAATTCTAGAAAATAAATTTCCTGAACCATTTGAGCAGTCGTATTCCAAAGTGTCTTCACACTAGCTTCAGTATAATCAGTTCCATCTCCTTTTTTCATGTTAAAACCATAATCTTCAAGAATTTTTGCTATAACTTGTTCAGAAGTATCCTTTTCTAACGTATAATTACGTGCGTCCAGAAACATTCTAAACTGTTCCCACGCTGACTTTTTTGTCTTCATTGTATTTCGCGGTATACTTTGCTTAATTGTACTCTCTATTTCATTTATTGAATTATTTCCAAATCTTGTATTATTCATGTTAATAAATAAAATAAATGAACAACTTAGTTTCCTTAAAAACCACTAACAAAGATTTTAGATTGAGTTTTATCACAGAGTGATAGAATTTTATACACATAGATTTGATATATTAAACGTCAAAAAAATGCTGCGACAAATCCCTAGCCCTTCGGCGGGCGCGCTATGGCACTGTGTACCGAAGTTTTACTGTTTTGAACGTCACGCGTCTCCTGTTACCCGAAACACCTTATGCTTCTGAGTATTCCATGTTGACTATATCTGTTAGAGACTGCTGAAGTCAGAAATCTTTTATATGCACTCAATCAGTCTCAGTTCAACGTCAAACACGAGGAGTTCAGTTTTCGGCACTGCGTACCGTATTTCGTGTAGAATGTTTGTGTGTAAAAAACATAGTGAGCATAGAGTTTATTGTAACATGTGTAATAATGTAGAGACTGACGAAAGTGATGTTTAATTTTCTACTAGCTATGTCAAATATTTAATTGGTTTCATTTTCTATTGTCCTTTCGTCAATGTTCCTTGCCATTATTTATGTTTATAGCGTATTTCATTTTTATTTGTTTTTTTGAGTTCCTTGTTGTGTTTTATGTTCAAAATATGTTTAATTATATTTTTTTAGAACGGCATTTGTATTTTATTTCATGTCTAAAATGAAAAATGAATAGCGGTACAGAGTACCGCCGCGCGCCTGCTCATGTGAAATTCTTAGGCGCGCCCGCCGAAGGGCTAGTGCATTTAATTTTTCCGGAAAAATTCGGAAAAACGAGTTTCTTAGTAATTTGTTAAAACAGATTACTTAGAAACGAGTGTTCCAACTTTTCCACAGGAAAAATTAGACGCACAAGGGATATTTGGTTAAGTTATTTCCTGAGTTAAATATACATTTTTTTAATCAAAATAATAAGAACAATAATTAATAAAAACAATATAACTTTCAAGCTAGGAAAGGTTATTACTTCAAACTAATTTTAAATTACAATTAATATAAAAATTAAAATTATTGTGGATTACAGGATTATTGTTAGCCATATCGGTTAAATTGTCTTTAATTATGTTTGTAGTAGCACTAAGTTGACAGTTGTCAGGTAATTTTTACAATCTAAATTTATATTTAACATACCAATTCTTGATAGCGATTGGTCAAAATTAAGAGGGAAATAATCATCTTAAAACCATTTCTAATTCAAAATTGCGCGTTTTTGATTGATGTAATTTAAGACGAAGCAAATAGTCGCTTGAAATTACTTTTTTTATAGAAAAATAACTCACCTCTGGTCTTTCTAAAAGCCGTGTACCAATAATCAAATTACATTCGGATTCGGTACCCAGCTCTTTTTCTTCGATTTGAATAGTTTCTGGAATGTCTTCCAGTTTTAACTTTGACAGTATTTTAACTAGAGGCTGAATAAGCGGCTGGTCTTCAAAGGCGGATTGAATTAATGGAAGTATGGTTGAATTTGGTTTTGTGAATTCATCAATTACTTCGATACATTTGACTTTTTTAATTAATGTATTTTCGAGGAAGACCTGCATATTTACTCTGATCGACTCGTCTAGTTTCAGTGAAGTTATATTTGGAACGAATTGGTGTTTTTCCAGAACCGGTATTCCTAAATCTTTTCTTCTTGATATAGAACTGGCGATTAATCCGTTTATTTCCATATGTCCGCACCTAAAAGTATTATAAATATAGCATAATACTTGTAAGAAGATAGAGTAGATGATTACCGGGTGCCCTACTCCACAGGTAGAGGTCGTAATTTACAATAATAACACAAAAACATCATACTATACCTTTCCTATTATACCCCAAATCGGAATGGCAGACCTGGCTGGTGAGGAGCGGGGCTTAATCAACCACTCATGTCAAAAATATGTTTGAGGCAATTTGATATTTTTATATGTTGTAGTTTGATGTTTAAAGAGTTAAGAAAAAAAATAAGCTTGATGATTTAGTCAAGCCAGACGATTTCTGCTGGATGCAGTTTAGATCAAATGAATGCATAAGTCGATGTAAAACTGTATTAAGAGTTTTAACAAAGATCCTAACGGGACATTGTCGCCAGACTTGGGTTAGACCGGGCACTTGGAAAAGCTTGATATAGTGCAGGAAAAAGAATGTAGATTATGTGGCATGTAAGAGGAAACATTCATCCATCCATAATGGAACATTGCACAGCAGCTCAGAATTCTAGGGCACAATACCTATAGGAGACTAACTACCAGAGGATACCTACAGGGAGGAGTAGCATCCCCATTAATGTTGAGTCTGACGGTTGACGAACTCCTGTGTGGTTGGGCGATATTGTCATAACAGCCAGGGGTAAATTCGAAAACACCCTTTGTGATATTCTACAAAAGGGTCTGAACTATACAAATAGCTGGTGTAGGCAAGTGGGACTTAGCATCAACCCCACTAAAACCATCTTGATAGCCTTGATAGAAAAGGAAACTCAACCTCAAAACCATAAAACTTGATGGGAGCGAGATTGAATGGAGACAAGAAATCAAGTATCAAGGTTTGACTCTAGACAGTAAACTCCTGTGGAATAAACACGAAAAGGAGATTATATCAAGGCAAAAACGGTATGATGAAAAAGTATAACTTTTCAAAGAAATTCGTTACGGAATTGAGCAACAAGAAGAAATGGGATCCAAATACCATTACCAGACTTGGAAACAATGCCAGTCAATGGTACACAGACGGCTCAAAAGCAATAGAAGGAACTGGGATAGGAGTGTTCGGGAAAGGAACGAAACACCCAGTTTCAACAGGGATCCTAACGGGACATTGTCTCCTTGATGGGCATCTTAGAAAGCTCAAAATAGTGGAGGAAGAAGAATGTAGATGACATGGAAGCAGAAACCTCTATCCACATATTTTCCAACTGCACAGCACTCCAGAATCCTAGAGCACAGCACCTGGGAGATTACTGTATAGAAATGGAACATTTACCTAAGTTGAAGCCTGCAGATATCCTGAAATTCCTCCGGGAAATGGAATTAAAGGAGCTACTAGTTTCTCAGATTCTCCTCAGAAACTGAGTAGAAGTAAGGGGGCACAATAGATCTTTTAGGTCTCAGTGAATGTCACCCCAAAATACTACTACTACAACTACTGGATAAAAGAGGGACATTCCCTCATTCCCCCAGCCTCAGGAAATAGGACTAAAGGAGCTACTAGTCTCTGAGACGAAGTAGAAGTAAGGAAGCACACATATACACATCCAGATAATAAAATTCTTACCGTAAATCTCCCGTATCTGGATTGATATAAACAGGAAGAAGAGGTTCTTTCTGGTTTGCCAAATAACTCTTATTTATCCATTCCAAATGAGATTTAGCGGGTATGGTCATTCGAGCTATGTAAGTAGGTACATACAACAAATTAGTATCTGATTGGAAAATTTTCATTTGCAGCATATTATCCATAAATGAAATCCAATTATCGTTCCATAATACTAGACCCACGTTATATTCCGGACTGAACTCTTTTATGTTTCTGAAGTCTCCTCTACAATTTTAATTAACTCGTTTATTTAATCTTCAAGTTCAGGTGAACTCTACGGAGCCACGAGCACTTGACTGATTTTGCAGCTGATGATGGCAGAGTATATAAATGCATAATACAGGTTAAGTAGGTGAGATTGTTAAAAAAATTATTGAAGGCAAAGAAGAATTTATTGAGTTTTTTCACAGAGAGTCAATTTGATGATTAAAATTCAGTTTGGAATCTAATCCCATTCCAAGAAATTTAGTGTGTTCGACAATCTCAAACTTGGTACAATTATTTTTAGACGACGCCATCTGAAAGTTGCTCATTCTGTATTCATTTACATACTGAAAGTTGCGTTTTGAGTGTTCCATTTAGTGAAAGTGACAGTTCCGTACTGCAAAACACTTTCGGGACGCTCTGGTAGAGATATACATATTCCATCTGCATCCAATCCAATAATAGTATATTATTAAACGAGCAATTTATGATAGCCATAATTCACGATGGGTGACGTTTGCGTCACGAGCCGCAGGCGAGGGGCGCAAGTCACCCGAGTGAATATTGGCCATAAATTGCGAGTAGAATACTATACTTTGTCCACGACACTTAATTTATTTATTAATAAATAAAAGTCAGTAGCGATTTGGCATATTACTAACCTCAAAATGTTGTGGCAGCTACTTCAAATAATTTGACGTATATAGAGATGGGCGATACTGTAGAAAGTATCAATACAACGTACCGTTATAAATATATTGTTTTAAAATACTTAATATTAGAAAATATCGTCATGAAAAGTATCAATACCAAAAATTACAATATTTTATAGATACGATATATGTCAGAAACAAATTTCCTGAACAAAATACACAGATGTAATAGTTTATTCCATATTGTACCCCCATCTCTAGTCATGAATTATGAACCATAATACACTACAGTGTATTATGAACCATAATTCACGACAGTTGATATATGGGTACCATATACCTTTAGTTAGGAGGTAAAATATTGACTTATTATTAGGTGGTCGTGTGCAAATCTTAATAATTGTCCTGGAGGTACAATCAACATTACTTTTTGCAAATAATTGATGAAATAATATTGAAATTACAAGTATCATAAGTACAATATATTGTTCAATAAATAAAATGTTTATAATTCTCTATTATTTATTTTCTTTCCTCAGTGTAATTGAAAAAGTTTTGGATCTTATGCGTCGTCTAAAAAATGTGTACGCCGCGGCTGAAATACTACTTTGTTGGACTCGTCTGTTGCTCGTCTCGCAATTTTTAGTCTCGTCCAACAAAGTAGCACTTTCAGTCCTTGGCATACAAATAACTATTAATGTAAAGGTTTCCTTCCGTAAGTGGAGATGTAAATTGTATGCAAATAGTTTTATTTTCATTGATAATGGGGTGATTTTTTGGCACCTATGGATGAAATCATTCATGGTTATTTGTATATTTTCAAGCAATTCTTCCAAACTGCCAGCCGCAATTACAATTGTTGTGTCGTCTGCATATATAAAAGTGAAAAATCCCATGTAAGGAAAGTTAGAATTAAAATATATTTAGATGAGTACTATTGATTTTTTGCAAAATCTGTCAAAAACTCTGTACTGGTCATGTGACGCCTCTAATTCTTTTACTTATACTTACGAATAATTGTATCCTCTAAGACGTAATACTTTATAAACATCCTTCGATGACAAATTATTCGGACTAGAAGGAATATTATTAAAACCATTAAAAGATCTATAATCATGATCTCTTGAAAATATTTTTCCTGTAACCACCATAGAACCGCCTTCCACTATCTCAAAATTACCGGAAAATCTGTTGATGGTTACTTCAAATTTTACGTGACCTTTCTTGGCAAGTGTTGTAGCCCTCAAAAATTTGACGTCTTCAAATACGATGTGCTTAATTGTCACCGGTACGTCTTCTATAATTGCTAAAGTTTCCCACACAAGAAACAGGTATCCGGTAGCGGGAAATAAGGTTCTTCCTATAACACAAATATAAAAGGATTATTAATAGTATATTATTCAACAAGCATATAATGATGGCTTGCATGTTGCTTTAAGGTAACAACCCTCCGCCTTCGGCGTTGGGTGGTTACCAAGCAACACGCTTTCAGAATCTATGACAAAATTATCGCAAATTATCAATGTCCTTGGTATATTATAGCTGATTATTTTTATCACTTGTCAAAATCTGACATTTTGGTGGTTTTAACCAATAGCAATAACTTATTCTAGCCAATCATTCGGGATTATACTGAAAATTCCACACTTGTGATTTTTAACCAATCAGAACGTGTATTTCTGTCAGATCACCATAGCAACGGATGAATTTTATCGGAAATCTTTCCCTGGTGGGTACCCAACAGCCAATTATACTGGAAATTTTTTTGACGTTCATAATGACAGAATTTTTTTTTTTGACAATCTAATTTTTATTTGCTTACATAATAATTTTGATTAATTTCAACAAAAAGCTTAAATGTTTTCTAAATTCATGGACCATTATGATTGATGTTTATATTAAAAACGCAATTATTGTATACTATGGCAGTTTGATTTGAAGTTGCTTGCTCTTGATTTAGAGATTTTTGGACTGTCTTTGCAGAAGTTGAAGCAGACCTCATTGCGTCAATTATATCCTGATGATGGCCCGAGTCAGTTTGCAGATATGGTTTTATGGAGTGACTGCTACCATGCCCTGTTATTTTAATTAATTGCTGTTCTCCAATTCCCGTTTTGGCTAGAGTTGAAACAGCAGTGGCCCTCGCAGAATGATTTGTTATCTTGATCTTGTTGACATCGATTCCAATCACTGATGCCGCCGATTTGAACCAGGAAGATATTGTATTTTGTCCAATCGGGCTGTTCTTGTACCAACCTTTGGAATTGGGGTGGTGCCAGTTTGGATTTGGAGTTAAAATAAACGATTCGTTTTGATGAGTTGGTCTCGCTTGCTTATTAGTTTTTTGAACAGTCTTACTGGGCATAATTCTTCATTGACTTTATTCGGTACAAGCCACTTACTATCGGCCATTCTTTTTGAACCGCTTTGAGTGGTCTTGGAGAAAACCGGGTTATATACTCAATGCGTCCTGTTGGTTTCCCTTGATTGTTAATTTCCTCCACAAAATATGCTATTGTTGCTGCCGCTCCTTCATTTCCTCTCCAGGCCAATTCATGAGCATAAATGTGAAAGAACTTTCTTTGCGATCCTTCCGGAGTGTCCCAAAGCTCAATAATCTTTATCAATTCGACTGCTGATAGTGCGGATGAACTTGCCTTTCTCTTGGTTGGATCTATTTGTAGCTTCCGACGCTTAGCATTTTTTGCAGCTCTTGCGTTGACAAATTCTATGTCAGAGAATGGATTAAATTTGCGATTATACCTTTCGAAAAAATATTCCTGCAACTGCTTAGCTGTAGAATTCCATAGAACTTTGATAACACTCTCCTTGTAGTCTTCGGAGTTCTTTTTTCGCATGTTGAAGGCATAGTCTTCAAGAATGAGCGCCAGTTCTTCCACAGGTATATCCGCTCTGTCGAAATCAAACGCTTTTTCTGTGCAAAAGTTTATGAACTGCTTCCATACACTTGCCTTCGATTTCCTAGTATTCGCTGGTGTCAACTGCTTAATATTCTGGCGAATATTTTCTTTACTTTCTTGACCGACGCGAGACGTTTTTCTACGTCGTGCTGTTTTGACAAATTTTTGACAGAAATAATTTCTAGTTTAGAGTTTCACTGAGTTGCCATGGTAACTGAATAATCAAGTTGACAAAAAGGTAGAACGTGTCGCGGGACACACGGTAGGAACTTTAGTTCCTTTTAAGCAAAAGTTATGTAATACATCTGACGTTATAGATAAACAATTTGCATATTCTTTGGTGGTTGAGTAGTAAGCACACCAGACTCTCACGCGGTAGACCCGGGTTCGATTCCCCGCGAGGAATTTTTTTTATTGTTAATTTTATTTTTAAATAATCATTCTGCTTGACAACTTGACAACAGGTAGACGTTTGAAATATTTAGCAGAATATTCATTATTATAGATAATGGTACGGTACCCTCCATGAGGGAGTCCGACTGGCAACATCTACTTATAACAGCATCGTATATTTAAAAAAGAAAACCGTAACATTATACAAATTGGACATTCGTTTACCACAAAATTAGTGGAAACATAAAATTGAATTGTTAAATTTTTAATTTGAAGTTATATTACAGTTTATAGAAATTTTTATTTTCTAGATTTTTTCCTAAGTGGGTCGTAGAAAAAATATGCTGCTCGACTCGTGTGGATTGTCCATATCGCACTTGAACGATTGAACTTCGTCCACGTGCGATATGGCCATCATATCCACACTAGTTGCACAAACTACAATTTCTTTCAAAATATGCCCTTTAACATTTAAAAACTACCTGCCAAATGTCAAATCAATTTATCAATCCATTTTAAAGTTATCGAATTAAAACATTCAAGTTTTCAAAATTTCAACACCCTGTATTTCGAAAAGTAGCTAGACCCCTTAATCGCGCAAAAAAAATTATAGAAATAATAGTAAAAATTTATCCGAACAAATTCAAGTAGATCACTAGCACTGCGAATACCAGCTTTGCATAGAATTTCAATATAGCATCGGTGGTTCAGTGGTTAGAATGCTCGCATTGCACGCGGGCGGCCCGGGTTCAAATCCGGGTATGAGCATATTTATTATTATGAATCGCTGCTTCGTAAACGAGAGAGAGACTAAGGAGGCACAAGCACGCAAAAGCAAGGCACATAACGAAGCAATGTAACATAACGCAGCGTAACGTAACGCGTAACGGTCAGATCTTTTGCGTCGCGACCCCTGGTCGCTCAAACATAACCTGGCGTAAAGAACTAAAGTTCCAAAACCTGTTTTGCAAGAACTTGATAAAGACGAAAATTGATGTTGTTGGCAACATATTTGGTGTGGAATCTTCTTACCGAATACCACACGAGGTCAAATTGAATCCGGGAATTTTTTCTTGTTCTGAATATTTTTAGAAAATAATTTGACCTCTAGTGGTATTATTAGTGATAATTCTGCTTCCTCATCGATAATACCTTGTTTACATTGAAACGTCAAAATTTTACTTTGAATTTGTCATTATTGACTACTAAAAGTGCTTCAAAGTTTATTGAAAAATGAACACAAACCGATTCAGTGCCATCACCCAAGAGAATATTGAACATTTAATACAAAATTCCACTCCACAATTGATAAAAAAAATAATCTTCCCAAATACAACTTGCTCTTCAAATTTTCTCGCATAATTTTTTATTTTCATCACTTAAACTTGTTTATTTGAGGCAAAAACATTCAAACAAACCGAATTTAGATAAAATCCCTCGTTCTAATGGACTCGTGTTTTTATCAATCGGTTTGTTTTCAAATTTTTGCCGAATAAACAGGTTTTCGTGGAAAAGAAAAAATTATCGATAAAATTTGAAGCACTCGTGGTATTACCTTTGATAATGAGTTTCGATTTTTTCAAAATACATCTTGTTTCGTACATTCAACGCCATATTATCTTAAAAACGATGTAAGCTATTGACATGATCTTTTTTGAATGATAAAAAGTTTTCGAAAGCAAAAGTTTTACTTTTGTCACTTAATTTGAACATAGGAATTTTTTTCCTTGATGCTCCATTTAATTCGTTGATTGTTATGACACCTACAAGGATGCTATTAAATAATACAATTCTTGACTTACCGTCAATGACATGTCCTTGTATAAACGACCATTGTTGATCTGACAATTGAACGGTCAGTGTTCTAGAGCCCTGTTGAGCTGAATTTGCAGCTTCCAAGTTGTATAAAGGTGCGTACCAACTACGATCATGCTTCCATCTAATAAACGGTGATATCATTCTGGTACCTCTACTCACTGGAAATTTGATTTCTGGATACATTTTTGCTAGTTGAGGATTGTAACCGTTGACGTATAAACTGCGAAGAAAAATTAAATGCAATTAACGTATTATACAGGGTTGGGTTAAAGTGTGGAACCAAGTAAATACCTATCTTTTAAACGAAAAAACGATGTTTATGAAAATTTGCAGGTAAGTACAATGGAACAAAATCCATCAGATAAACATTATTTTGTTAATAATATACATAATAATAATGCCATCAACTCCTTTAATCTAAATAGGACACCCTATATATTTTCACAGATTTTGAAAGAGCTTCTTATTTTGAATTCATATATACTGGGTCTATTGAATAAAAAAAAGTATTGGCTTCCACTTCCTCTTATTTAAGTATTTTCTTAGTATAAATTGAATAAAAGGTCAGTGACTACTTCATGTAAAAGGGATTACTTATGGCCATAGGCAAACTCTTCTGGTTTGAAGTAGTTACTTAAAATATAAGGATTTTTCCAGTACTGGCTTATTTTTCATTTGAATAAAAATAAGATCTGTCTTAAATTAGTAAGTTATAACTTGACGACAAACTTTTTTCTTTCGGTAGTTGCTAATATACTGTTAAACATGGTGGACTTCATAAATGTTCGTAACAGGCAGAACTATAGGAAGAGAAGAAGCATCAGGCCAAGCAAATCTAAGCTCTTGTTGCGTTTTGAAAGTGAAAGTGTTGACTATATTTCGGATTATTTTTTACCACAGAAAGATGAATCCAGAGGAGGTGCACTTGCATCTCGGCAAAAGATGGAGATATTCCTACGATATGTTAGTGATACCGGATTTCAAATAGATATTGGTGAAGATTTTGGCGTTCATCATACTACAGTAATAAGGTGATATCAGACGGTTCACTCTAGTGAATATTCACCCAAGTGAATGCTTCATTATTCTTTCATTCCATGTTCACACGACTTAGTGTGAATGACAAAGAAAAGAACATTCATCTGTTCTTCTTCAAAATATGTCGTCGAGTGATGTAGTGCGTCTCGGAATCAGTTTAATCCGAGTGTACAGACGGTTCATTTTTCGTTCATTCTGACGGAGTGAATGATACCGAATGCTAAAATCCAACATCGTTGGATCAGTTCATTAATGAATTCATTCAGCACTCTTGTTGCATTTTGAGTTCAGATGTATCATTTCGAGTGCAAGATGCCGAGTGAAAGACAAAAATGAACGAAAAGTGAACCGTCTGATATCACCTTATGCAAAACCATAAGTGAAGTAGCTGATTGTATATTAGAAAAGGCCCACCTTTGGATAAAATTTCCATATAATCTAGATGCCATGATAGAAGCAAGAATTAAATGGTCGAATCGATTCCAAATTCTTACAGTCATTGGTGCTGTAGATTGCACTCATGTTCAAATTATAAAACCACCAAAATTTGGCGATGATTTTATTAACAGAAAAAGATTTGCTATCATAAATGTGCAAGTTACTTGTGATGTTGATGAATTGATTACAAGTGTGGACGCTCAATGGCCTGGAAGTGTTCACGATTCCAGAATTTGGAAACAAAGTTCCGTATATGGAAATGTGGCAAGATCTCGGGGTAATTTCTGCCTTCTCGGACATAGTGGACATGGAATTGCTCCTTGGATCCTTGGTTTACGCAACGGAAAAAGTAAACACTTGTAAATATAAGTAAGAACTTATAAGTAATCACTCAAAATTCTAAAGATTTTTCCAGTATTTACTTTCGAGAGAGTTCTAGTTTTTATTCAAATAAAAATAAGTATTAGCTTCTACTTAGAAGTTTTAGCTTTTTCTTATAAGTTATGACTTGCTAGTTAATACTTTTTTTTATTCAATAAACTCATTGAGTTCAGTGTAAAAAAATTTGTAAAAACGAGGAATATAGCAGTTTAATCAACCTTTGTTAAGTTTTTTGATTAGAACAAAAAGCTATTTAGATAAACTAATTGATGTTGTTTGTATGCATAGTAATAACTAAACGAGTACTGTTTTAGTACGTCTTTTGTTCTCTACAAGTGTGACGACAATTGACACAAATAAATTTTACAACTTAGAGTGGTTCAATTGGGTGGAATAGAGCGTATTGAAACTCATTAAGAAGTGTGTCATATTTTTATAATTTGCATCCGGAGAAAAATCCCACATCATGCTCAATAGTAAATAAAACATTACAACGTTTCAATACAACTGGAATGGTAAAAATTTTGCTAAAACCTGGAAGACCGCGGACTGCAACGAACGAAACAGTTGAACAGAAAATTGCAATTGATTTAGAAAAATCACCTCAAACTTCCACCACAAATTTGGCACTAGAAATTAAAAGTATCATCCGTATAAGGTACAGTAGGTTCAAGAATTGTCAGACGATGATTTTGATCGAGGGCTGGAATTTTGCGAACGACTAATGGACATCTGTAATGTGGACGAAAATTTTGCTTTTCACATAGTTTTTTTCGATGAGGCAACTCTTCGTTTGAATGGAACAGTTAATCGCCATAACTCAAGGTATTGGTTGAATGAGAATCCTCATTGGATTCACGAAGCGCGTACCCAGCATCCACAGAATGTCGAATATGGGAATGGGAATTGTCGAAAATAGGTTTATAGGCCCATTTTTTATCGACGGAAACTTGAATGGTGACAAGTATTTGGATCTACTGAATAACGAAATTATACCTGCACTTCAACAGAATGGGCAATTACCACAAAATCTTTGGTTTCAACAAGATAGAGCACCTCCCCACTATGATAGACAGGTTAGGGATTTTCTGGATGCGAATTCTCCAAATCGATGGATTGAACGTAGAGGATTCATAGAGTGGCCTGCTCGTTCCCGGATTTTAGCCCGTTAGATTTTTTTCTTTGGAGTTATCTAAAATCACGTGTTTACGTTAGACGACCAACAAACTTACAGAAATTGATACAAAGAATCATTGATGAATGTGAACTAATACGTGGAGAAGTCTTGGAAAGAGTGAATCAAGAATTTGTTAATAGGATGGCATAATGTCAGCAAGTAAACGGCGAGCATTTTGAACATTTGAAGTAATTTTGTTTCTCATTATTCTAAAATAATGAAATGTACACCTATTGTACAACAGTGATTCCTCGTTTTTACAATTTTTTTACGCTAAACCCAGTACGTATGAATTCAAAATAACAAGCTCTTTTAAAATCTGTAAAAATATATAGGGTGTTCCATTTAAATTAAAGAAGTTGATGGCATTTCCGGTTAAACCGGAAGTAAATTATTAACAAAAAAATGTATATCAGATGCACTTTGTTCCATTGCACTCACCTGCAAATTTTCAAAAATATAGTTCTTTTCGTTTGAAAGATATTTACTTGGTTCTAAACTTTATCTCAACCCCGTATAGGTTATCATCATACATTTTCTATATCATTAGAAACTCATTAATGCCTTTGTCCGTTACTTTGTGACAGTAAAAATTACTATTTTTTCAACATATTCTATGATGTGAGGGTTGGAATCACTTACATTTTTTGTGTTGTATAAATAGTACTCACTTTCCAACGGTCCTCAAAAATCCTTCCAAATAATTTTCATCTTTTGGTGGAACCAGAGAAATAACTTTAATTTCCTCTCTATTTATATTGAAATTTGGAATGGTACCGAACGTTAGTACTATAGAATCTCGTTCTATGTAGTCAAATTTATCAGAAAAGTTCTGTAATAGAGCATTCACGAAATAGTCAGCGGATCCAAACTTATCGAAGTCTTTACCAGTTTTTCCTATCTGTGGTTTTTCCAGAATATTGGATAAATTGGCCAATAGTTGTTTCCCTGGAATGAATCATAAGTACTGAAATATATTGAGTATAATACTAATACTATAAAGTAACTCATTTTGACGGCTGGAAAAAGAATGAGAATGGAAGAAGATATTGACACGCAGTTGTCACTAAACTCTCTCAAGTTATCACGTTTACAAGATGTTCAAATGTGATACGTTTGGAAATTCTTGACATTGTTCTATAAAAAATTAAATATTTCCTTGAAAAATTGGGTAAATTCCGATAATGTATACATTTTGGAAAGGGGAAGAAAAGGACTCTCAGATGCCATAAAATGTAGGGTTTTGTATTTAAAATATACTGACAATTTCGTTTCAAAAAAAGGTAATTTTGTTTCGGAGCTTTCGGGAAAAATAGTATATTGTATTACCTAGACGGTAAAGTGGCATTTTTCAGGTCGAAATAAGATATGGACAGGCGAGGTGCAGCCGAGCCTGGCCACTTAATGAGGCCTGAAAAAAGCACTTTACTGCCGTGGCTTACACATAGTTTTTTACCCTACACAATAATTGTTGGTAATATTTTTCTATAAAAATAATATTTTATAATATGAAATTCATTACTGTTTTTATCCTACACAATAATTGTTGGTAATATTTTATATAAAAATTTTATTTATGGTATGAAATACATTACTGTGAGTCATTATTATATTAAGTGATATTAAATGTCGGATTATGCATAGTAAGTACAGTTAACAAAAGAGATTCCTTGCTTGGATAAATTTGATAACTGTACTTGCTGAGAAAAGGAAGTAGTTGAATTCGTTGCCCCTATGTCTGCTACATTTTCTCTTAAAGGAGTCGTCATTTCAGCAGTTTCAGTAGATGTGGATTCAAACATCAAAATACGACAACTTATGATTTAATTTGACAACTGCATTGACATTGACAACTGCTAACAGTTTATTTCCATACTGACGTTTAATTGTTGTGTTTATTTATCAATTAAGGAGCCAGATACCGTGGAAACGTAAAATCTATTTTCTCGGCTAGCCGTTGAAAACTCTCTTCTTCGCAAAGCTGGTAAAACTCAACTTTCTTATAGTGTAGGATAAAAATATACATTTTTTGGCTACTTGAAGGAAATATAAGAAGTTTAGCAAAAACTGCACATCGATATCTTTTCCCATTCTCGAGTAATAAGCCGTCAAAATGTGTTACTTTATAGTGAGACACTCTATAATGTTTTTTCTTAAGAATAGTGCTACCACTCGGTCAAGAGTTAATCACTATATTGGTCTCTGACAGCTGATTGCAAAGTTTCGGAAAAATCTTATGTATTTCATGAATTAAATTCAAGATAGGTCTAGCTAATGGTACTTACTGGTTGATGAAAATTCAATTGATTTGAAAGTTGATCTAAAATTATTCAAAATAGATAAACTATTTCCTACTATTTGATTGCCATTTGATTGAGTGCCATTAATCTGAAACACAATACATCACACAATCTAATAAATCTATTTTTTTTATTGGTGAACCATTTTACCCATTTAAGGCACTCCTCAGCGTGTTTAAATCGAACTTTAAAAAGCGCGCGTGTTTTAAAGTTACCGTGGCAACATCACTACTACTACTACTAAATGTGCAGGCGAGCCTTGTCCTGGACAACTCAAGCCAAGGTTCCGACACTGAGGCCACTGGCGGGCCCATTGTGCCATCCCTGCTACCTAGTCATCCATGAAGCCGAGCCCTTCAATAAAGGCCACAACCTTTTTCAGTGGATGCCTGCTTGTGTCTCCAGGAGCCATGACAGTGACTCCGAAGATTCGCCTGCATAATACAGCCCAGTGTGGACACTCTAAGAGAACATGAACTGACGTTTCATCAGTCATGCCGCAACCCCTACATAGGGAACTTTCCTCTACTCCTAGATTGTAGAGGTGCTTCCTCATACAGCAGTACCCTGTTAGGAGTCCTGATATCTTCCTTTTCCTACTCCTTGGTAGTTCAGTGGCTGCCCTGGCGTGTCCATCAGTCCATCCCTTTAGTAGAAGTTTGGATTGTCTAGGACCCTGCAGAGCATTCCAATGAGCGAGGTGCTGATTCCTCAGCCACTTCTTCGTCTCCTTGCGTATTCTTTGTTTTGTTAGGCCCAGGGTCGGGCCCGGGCCGCAGAAAGGAGCTGCCGCCCCTTCCGTGGCAACATCAACAACTCGAGAAACAAAGTTGGTCTATAAATCATGTCTAAATGACAATTTTTTCATTATTGATCTAACAGGAGTAGTTTGTAAAACGTCAAAACTTTTATTCGTACAATATTTAACAATTTCAAATTTATGAATCATAATGGCAAGTGCCGTTGGTATTGTTTGAAATATTAATATTTCGATTTTTCAAATCTTAGGAAATGGTATTTGAATTAATACTATTGACATTCACAGAGCTCAATAAGGTTGAACTTCCATCAAAATACAAATTAGTTAATGTTTTCCCCATTTCCATGACAACGCAAGGTATACATCATATAGGTACATCAATATTCATCCCGAATTCAACCATTTGACATTTAGTTCTTATTTCCAGCTATGATTTCCATTTCTTGTTGTTGTAGTAGTTATAACTGGTCTTCAAAACACTTGCTTTATTTCGCGCGTGTTTTAAAGACCTTAATATCTACTTATACTTTAATATACTATTTCGAAAAATGTGTGTGTAGAATTTTTATTATTGAACAGGGTGGTCATATAAAAACGGTTGTCGGTCCCCAAAATGATGTTTCATTTCTTCTCTTTGATAGTTAATCTGCTATTTTGTTTTCTCCTGGCTCACTTTGACCTGGAACCAGTGGCGTAGCCACATGGGTGACCCAGGGACTCTCCCCCAAATTCCAATTTTAAGAACCAGAAAATGGGAAGGTAACCTGATATTTTTCCATCGACTACAAATACAGCGGAACGAAATTTTTTAACTTTGAAAAAACTGAAAACTTACGAGCCCTTATAGTATGAATAACTATTCACTTACAGATTTCACATCTCTCATTTCGTACATCTTGTTGACTTTGTCAACGACATTATTGACAGCCAATGCACATTCAATAATCTGTTTAAACGATATAATACCATCGAAGTAGGCAGCAAGCAGTTCGCCGTATGAATATCCAAAATAGTTTGTCGGCTGAATTTCCAAATATTTGAAAAGATCTATGAGTCCAACTTGTACCAAAATACTTCCCAAAACTTGATTTGTTGATATGTCTGTACTGTCTTCAAAAAGTGTTTTATAAACATCGATCCCTTTGGGAAGGAGCAATTTTTGTGACCTGGAATATTCAAATATTAGATAATAAAATTATTAGAGCATTGGAGTTGGACTTACTTCTCGATAGTATTGGAAAAATTAGGTATAAGTTGTAACTTCTTTCCCAAGTCGTACCACTCGTTGAGTTCGCCAAAAGCAAAGTACAGAGGGGTTTTAACACCTGGATATTGTTCTTGGAATCTGCACAATTCTCCAGATTTTGACAATATTGAGTATCCTCTGCGAATGTGATTCGGGATACTCTTTCTAAAAAAAATATATGATAACTGAGGTTACCACTCTACAAATTTTATTCTTTTTAGTTCACCATAGGAAGATTTAATGCATATTCTACCTGAACACATCATGCAAAAGCCTAATATACTCAGCATCCATAGTATTAGATTTCAATTCATCCAAAAGGGTAGTGATAGACTCCTCTGTTCTTCCACTAATACACACTAATCGTGGTATATCATCTTTTGGAATACCCTTATTGAGTTTTTCCTTTTGATTGCCTTTTATCAAAAGATGACAGTTGCCACCGCCAAAGCCGAAACTGTTTATACCTGAAATATTGTTATCAACCAAGTTAATATAAACACCCCACAAAAATTATCGCATCACTGGTATTTCAGGATATTTTTAATACTCAATTTTAGTTTTTTGGGACAATCTGTATATGTATCAATTTAATGGATATTTCTGGTTTCTTATCATGGGCAAAAATTATCACAATTCCTTACATATTTTTTTGGAAGCAAAAATGCTCGAGTAAATCATTTCTGTCTTGGGATCGAGAACTTTCTAAACAAATTGTGTTATTGTAAAGTGAAAATTCAAATTTATTTTGTTAATAATGGATGTGCCTCAACGTTTAACAAGACATGTGACGAATGAAAAAGCCGCTAGAATCATCACGCTCATACAAGATGGCAGCAGTCAAAGATACGTCGCCGGGGTAATTGAAGTTCAAGATAGCACCATATCCAGAGTTGTTATTCGCTACCAAGAAACAGGGCTGCTAACCAGAAGACCCGGACAGGTAGTAGATGATCGTTATTTGAGGTTAACGGCGTTAAGAATTAGGCATACCTCCGCTCGAAGGCTGCAAACAGATCTGTTGGCTGCTCGCAATGTCCGAATAAGCCTTCAAACAATTCGAAATAGGCTGATAGAAGCAGTACCAGGGAATGACGGAAGACTAAATGCTGACAGGTACATAACCAGTATCCTAGAACCCTATGTAGTGCCCTATATGCCGCATATCGGTGACTACTCTGTGCTAATGCACGATAATGCTCGTCCACACGCTGCTAAAGTGGTTCGGTAGTACTTAGAAGAGGTCGAGATACCCACCCTGAATTGGCCTGCATGTAGCCCGGACCTTAACCCAATAGAGCATGTCTGGGACTATCTAGGATGGCAAATTCAGCAACATCCGGCACCAATAAGAACACTAGATGATCTTCAAAATGTTCTTTTCAACTTCTGGGAAAACATGCCGCATGGATACGTCCAGAACCTGTTTAGAAGCCTTCCAAGACGAATGGAAGCTGTACCTAATTAGAGCTAGGGGCGGCAACACACGCTATTAGAAATTCATTGGCTGGTTTTAGTTTAAGCACCGCTCATTTTTTTTGTATAGATGTTTTCTATGTTTTGGTAAATCAAACTTTTTGTCTTCTGTAGATTAACCTGATATAAAATAAATGTTGCAAAAGGCGTATCTATTGGTGTTTCAATTCGTAATAATAATAAAATTCGAAAAACAGGCAACACATTTGAAATATTTAAAAAATAATGAGTGATGCGATAATTTTTGTGGGGTGTATATTAGGAGCAGCCTAAAAAGGATTTACCGGAGTGGTATTATCCGATTCAGTTCCTTATTTTTCAAAAATAAATACGTTTGTAATAATTGGAATCACTTACCGACCAATGCTCTATTATCCTTAAATGGTATTTTTTCTGTAACGACTTCCATGCGTCCTTCCTGGATTCCCAGAATGGAATCTCTTGGAGTTGTATAATGGATATTAGGAGGAATATATCCAGTTTCCAAGCCTATTACGCACTGAAAAGAAAAGAAAAAGTAAATCTGGGATAGTTGTAGACGAATCTGGAACTACCATGTTAAATAATTATGCGTTGCTTACCTTTGTGATAGAACATATTCCAGAAGCTGGCTCAGAATGTCCAATATTTGATTTTACGGAACCCATTAATAATGGATCCTTCCTACATTTCGCAAGGACATCGTCAAGACTCATACATTCCTCTGGGTCGCCAACAGTAGTACCTGTCAACAAAAACATTATGAATAAGTCATCTTTTCCATTGTGTGTTGAGTTGAGAGCTGTTCACTTGGATGGTGAGCTAGTTCAAGGGAAACACTTGACCAATGAACACAGATCATAAACAAACTCATATGACATTCTTCTCTAAGTATCTTGATCTGATTAGTGAGCTGAAGGAACTGAAAGATCTCATCATACACATGTTCTAAGATACACTGAAGAGCAGAAATATCGCATAATGTTAATATTTGGTGCTGAAGGAAAGGAAAATGTGTAAAAAAATCTAACTTCAAAAAGATTGTTTTGAACTGAGAACGCTAGCAGATAAAAGTGGTTTTGAATCTGTACAGTCAACCTTGAACCCCTAAGGCAGCGGTCGAATGCCACGCTACGTCTCTAGTTGTTTTTAAGCTGACTCTTGGACGTAGAATGGCGGATTAATCGGAGACCACCGCTTAAGAGTAGTAGGAGTCACCTATAGACCCTAACCTCCCCAGAATTCGAAGACTACGCTTAGAGCAACATTTTGAAAGAAAAAAAAAACAGCTCCTAGATATTACTAGACTTGGACAGAATATATGCAATAGTTTGAGTAATGAGTGTGGATTGTCTGGGAAATTGAAGAACAGTCTAATGGATAATTAGAAGAATAAGTCAGTTGTACCTGTTCCGTGAGCTTCAAGAAAACTGAGATCGGCAGGATTTACACCAGTTTCTTCATAGAATTCGGTGAGAAGTTGTTTTTGCATGGCCCCAGAAGGATAAGTGATGCCCGCTTCTTTGAAACCATCGCAATTGGTTTTAATATAAATAATTTGTCCGTAGTTTCTTTTAGCCACTTTTCTTTTTTGAATGATCATAGTACCAACTGCTTCAGATCTAGCATAACCATTACCAGCTTGGTCGAATACTTTACAGCTTCCGTCCAAACTCAAGACACCTAACCTGAACATTTAAAAATGAAATAACATTAAAAAAATGATGTTCAGTATCATATCGAAGTTATTTTTACCTGGCAAATTGTAGAGATACGAACGGATGAAAACACATGTTGGCTCCACATATGATAGCTGTATCAACCACTCCCAACCTTATATCTCTGAAAGCTGCTTCAGTTGCAAACAGCGAACTGCTACAAGCTGTATCTGATATGAATGATGGACCCTTTAGTCTCAAAAAATAGCTGATTCTATGGGCTAGTGTCGATCGAATACATCTGGAAAATATTTTGAAATAGTAAATCAAAATTAATGCTAGAATACATATTGTTGCTTGATAGCTGGTTGAAGTAAGTGGATGCATTTTTATAATTCCAAAGAAATCTGGTAGCAAGTTTTATAGTAAAAAAGAGTTAAAGCGTCATTCATTCATACGCTTGGGTTGTGCTTAACATCCCATTATTTAGTATTTAAATTTCAATTCGTTTTATTGAATTTATCAATAAATAACTTTCAATTCATGTTAATTGTAGAGCGAAGTCACTTTTGTCGATCCCATCAAAGGGTGCGTCGTATACTTGAATTAACTCAATTTTCAACTTCGTTATTTCAAGGTTAAGACAGGAAAAAATACGCAAATAAGTTTGCTTGACCTTTTCAAAAATTGTTTCTATTACCTGACGTAAATTATGAAACGTCGCCGTATACAGTACGGATATGTTCATTGTCTGGTGAATATAAATGGTTATTTGAAAAATTCCGGAAGCAGGTTGATTTTTGATTTTAATTAACAGAATGATAAATTAGATTAACATTAAATCCCAGTCATTGTATACATTTGGAAATCCAAATGAACCGAGAAAACCAAATTTTAGACATTACATGGGGGGTGGGCAGAAACTCTTAACTTCAAATTGTCGACCAAAATTTCCTTGTGCGTTTTCGCCATCCTGAAAAAGGATAAAATTCAGATTTTTTGTTGTAACTCGGTTCTCCGTTGAGATACAAAAATGAACAAGGACTGTCTAGCACAGAGAAATAGAAAAAAATTATTCCACCAAATAAAAAAATTGTACAAAGAAATTATACAATACTTATTGTGAAACAAGTCATAAAATCATATACAATAAACATATACATAAAATAAATTTTCAACAAATAGTAAATAAAAAAAAAAGAATCCACCAAACAACAAATTTTTGGTGTCTTAGTCAAAAATAAAATATTATGTTAGAAACTCTTCTATTGTGTAGCAATTTTTGTCCAACTAAAATTGTTTCACTTTACACTTAAAATTGTGTAGATTGCCACTATTCTTTATGGTGTCTGGAAGAGTATTATAGAACTTACATCCCAGATACTCCACATTCTTCTCAAAAAGTGTCGTTCGGTCCCTAGGTATTAATAATTGACCCTTATCTCTAGTGTTATAATAATTATGAGAAGCACGTTCGGCAACGTATATTGACTTATTCTTATGAATATACGCACATGCTTCCAAAATATATACTCCAGCTAGTGTAAGAACTCTAAATCTCTTATAAAACTCCCTACATGAATCGCGAATTCGCAGCTTTGCAATAATTCTAATTGCATATTTTTGAATAATAAAAACCCTTTGCTTGGTAGAACAGGTACCCCAATTAAGTATGCCATATTTCAAATGAGAGTGAACATTGGCATGATAAAGTGTTAAAAGTGTGCTTTCACTGCAATAGTTGGCAAGAAATCTAAGACTATAGCAACTTTTTCTTAATTTAATACAGAGGTTGTCAATATGTACTTTCCAAGTTATGCCATGGTCTATAGTTATTCCTAATATCTTAGTGTTGTCCGTAGTTGTAATAGGAAAACTAGTGTTTTCAAACAACTGGTCTTGTAAAAATTAACCATTATTATTAAATAACACCACAGTAGTTTTAGTGGTGTTTAATTTTAATTAATTTTTTTCCGACCACCTTACAACTTGATCGTATGTTCTCTCAGTCGATATTTTTAGTGTATCTGCATTATTTTCAATAATGAAAATATTGTTGTCATCAGCATAACAAGTTGAGTTTATTCCCGGAATAAAACGTTCAAAGAAGTAATTGAGTCATTGGCAAAAACTAAAAATAAGAATGGACCCAAAGCGAGCTGGGCCCATAATCTAGAGGACCGTGGATTGAATCCCCGCCCTGCCAAGGATTGTTCTAATTTTTTTTATTGTTTCTGATATTTTTTATAGACTGTTACACTTTGAGTTGTGTCAGTTGGCGCGGAGCGCTCATTGTAGCATCGGGCGTGCTGTGGTCAACTTTGCGGAGCCCTAGAGGTCGTTATTTTTTATCAAAACTGAAAAATAAAAAAAGTCAATTCTAGGTCTGGACACGTTCTATAAATTTGCTATCTGACATTTTTTCGATATCTTTCACGAAAAGAATGGAAATAGCAAAAAACAAGTTGCACTCCCCAAATTTCATTTTTTTTGTCGATTTCTCAAAAACGATGCACGATACATGAAAAATGTAGACAACCTTAAGTGTAGATCGTAAGAAAAGTAATTATTCCATACACATTTTTATATCTCCACGGAGAACCGAGTTCTTATGAAAAAACTGAATTTAATCCTTTATTTTTTTCAAGATGGTGAAAAATGCACTACGAAGTTTTTGTCGACAATTTAGAGTTAAGCTTCTCTTGCTTTCCACGTAATATCCAAAATTTGGCTTTTTCGGTTTATTCACATTTCTAACCTGTTTTTCCCGACGTAAGGACTGGACTATTATGAAGTTGTACTTGACAGATCTTAAGTAGGTACATTTTTGACAGCTCTCTGCAGTTTTCTCGTAAGTTCTTGAGCTTTCTACTATTATAATGTTAGAGTTAGGTTACGAAAGTAGAAAAGTAGTGTATATTATAATGTTATTCGCATTTAAAGACTATCCTGCTGATCGTCCCGTAATTTTTATACTCAAAAGCCAATATTCCTATAGTATTATAATTTTACTCACCCACTGAATCCTTCTTTTGGATCAGGTCCAGCTCTATCAACCATGACACATTTTTCAGTCTCACTAAAGCAAGTTCCAATATAGACTCCCGTACGGGTACCCTCAAGATCTTCCAGAGTTAACCCGGCGTCGAAGATTGCCTCGACAGTTTTTTCCAAAAGTATTCTGCTCATCACGTCCTGTGCTTCACCTTGCCTGAGATGAACACCTTACAAAAGATTAATTAAGTTTTTTAGAAATTTTTGAAGTTCGTAGTCAATAAGGGGGATTAAAAGTAATTGAAAATAATTTCCATTCTCAAAAAGAGCATCAAATTATATTTAGGTATTCTTCCTATTCATGAAATTTGTTGTACCCAAGGTACAAAATGCGAGCTGAACGGAATAAAGGTGCATCCTCAATCAATCTCCTAGCGTGCACGCCTGCTGCAAGGCAGTAAAGCACAAAAAACGTTCGAAAACGTTCAACATTCGTCGTTCGAACAGACTGTCAGGAGGAAGTCAGTGGCTGTGAGAAATTCAGCAAGTAAACATCTATATGAGTAAACATATCGTATATAGTTACGCTTTGTCAATCTATAAATAAGAACCGTGTCTCTTCCTGTATGCTACTATAACCTAACCTAACCTAACCAAGAAGATTTATAATCTAGACCAGGGGTTCTCAAACTTTTTGACACTGCGACCCCCTTTTTAGACCTAGTATTTGGGCGACCCCCCTATTTTCAAATATAAACAAAAATGAAAAAAAAACACTATTGGCTAAGTTTCATCCATAAAAATACTAATAACTAGTAAAAATAAATACAAATTGTTGTCACTTGAATTGTTTTATAATAATGCTGAAAATTAATGTGCAGAAAATTACTGCAACCCTCTGTCGAGCAATTTAAGGAAAAATAAACTCCGTTCATTATTTATTTATAATCTTTATTTATTCTGTAATTATTTATTATTTATACACTGACAAAAATTGTATTTTTGAATGTCCAACTCCAACAATTTACAACAATTCACATAAACGATTAACAATACTATATGACCATATGGAGAAAATACAAACTTCAAATAATGTCAAATTGCTCGACACAGGATTGCAGTAACAAAATTCCGCAAATATGACCAGTCGTACATACAATTCGGTTTCACTGAACTGGCAAACAAACCTCAATGTGTGGTGTGTAGTGAAGTGTTGTCAGCTGAAAGCATGAAGCCTTCGAAAATGAAACAAAACTCAATCCGGACATAAAAAAATTGGTTAATTCCAAACAAGCTCATGTTTCCGATTAAATAGTATTAGGCCTTTTTCAACTTGTATGTGTATTACAAATTTGTGTAGCCTATAAATTTTGTTATTAATAAAAACTACAGCTTTGACTGATTTTTTTTCCTCCTTATCCCGCGACCCCCCTGGACACATCACGCGACCCACAGTTTGAGAGCCCCTGATCTAGACTCTAAAACGTCGAGGATGCCTAATCTCTAGTCTTTTTTTCATAGCAATAAAAGAATAGTAGTTTGTAGAACTAGTGCGCAAAAGCTGGATTTGCAGCACTCGCCTTACGGCTCGTGCAACAAACTTATGCGCTCGTGGGAAAAGTGATTTGCGTACAAGTTGTACACAATATTTTTTTCTACAACCACATTTATTAATGGAAGAAATACAGTCGTTTATATAGCTATTTTATATAAACTTTGAACAGAAAGAACTTACAATATGAAAATAAATAGAAAAATCAGTTGAATGTATAATTAATTGTGAAATTTGAACAATTTTGTATTGAAACCTCAGGTAACAAATTTGCAGTTCGAGCCTATTCGATAATATCTGGAGGAGTATTTTCCATGTCCGAATTGGACAACTCAAAAGATAAATTATTTTGACCTTGGTTCATAACTTCTAAAATTGATTTGATAATTAATTACTTGAAAAAAATAGTTTACTTACTTTTGGTTTTAATTTAAAAATTGTACATCAATAAGAAATTCACTATTAGGTTGAATTGTCAAACAAAGTTGACAGGTCATAGGTAGATTTGTTTGACATTTCGGTGCGGAAAAGTGCCATAGCGTGTACTTTTCGCATTACTTTTCCAACGGTTATCAACAGAATTAAGAAAAGGCCTGCTTTGCGTTTAAAAATTTGTGTGAAAAGCGCGTAGTGGTTGTAGGAAAATAAATTGTACAACAATTATTGCTGTATGGTCTGTTTAGACTTCTAGTACAGTAGTACAGCGAACTTCTTTTAAACTTACCAAAAAATCCTGCATCATATTTATCAACTTCGGGGATAGTACCGGAACATACGGGTATTTCTGGATGCTTATAGTTCCAACGTCGATTTGGTAATACCATATTTATTTTGTTGAATAGATTGTATTGGTAATGGTATATATCAGTAGAATTGGGAAAAGTTCCCGACATTCCTAAAAAATAACAGTGTAAACATTTTGAAAATTATACGTTTTTGTGTTTGCACACAATGTGAAAGCGGTGATTTAGTTTGTTGAATATTAATTTTGATGATTAATTTGTTTTTTGCAGGTTTCCATTGACGTCTAGTATGGGTAAGTACTTAGATAACAATTACGATAGTAATTTATATTTATTCCATTGGCTGTCTTTCAAAAAAGGTTGTATAAAATGGATAATGTTTCTTTCGACATTTTCATAGTCTGCAGTGACCTACCAGGATAATAATTATACAAAAAAAACAATCTATAGTTCGTAACAAACTTCATAAAAAGACTAGTCGAATTAGCTTACTTTGCATCGGAAAAAAAAATAAAATTGTTAACAGGGTGGGAACAGTTGGAAATGGTAAATAGGCGTATAATAAACATGAAGAAAGTAGTAGCTGGGGTGTTTCCAGATATATTTGGGGGGTGGAAAGGGGTGGAATTTATCCGCTTTATTTTTTTAAATTACTTTTCATATTTTTTATGTAAAATTTGGATACTCCTCTTTGAGCTGATTTCAAAAATGTATAATACTTGTAGGTTAAAGTGGTTAGTTTATGAGATAAACAATTTTTCTTTTAAGAGCACAAATTTTACTTATTATTTACTTTCACCTTATTTGCCTGTACTAAAATGGGTTGTACAACAGTTCAAACTCTTTAATCTTTTTAACTGTGCTATTTATTCTACTTAAAAAATCCAAACAACAAAAAACTCTACTTTTCATTAAAGTTTGACATTGTCAACTAGAATTTGTAGTCACTATTGATAGTGTAATTTGATACATTATTTTATTTTGTTTCTCTGAAATGGTTTACTCTTTGCAAGAGAGAATTGAAATTGTAGGTTTATACTACCAAAATAATAATTGTGCAAGAGCTGCTGCTAGAATATTTAACGAATTACATGACGGATGACATGCAACTCATAAGTATGTAATTCAACTGATGGAGAAATTTACCACAACAGGGTCTGTTTGCAATAAAGTGCATAAGCGAGAGGGACTCGTAAATAACGAAGCAATCCAAGTGGCAATTTTAGGGCAAGTCAGCTTAGAGGCTCAACAACCCCAATCGTTGTCAACAATAAGTAGAGCGATCGGTGTTTCATCTTCTACAGTTTTCCGAGTTCTACATAAATTCAAGTACCACCCATACAAATAACAATCCACAATTGTTGAACAATATTTGCTTTTCTGATGAATGCTCATTTTCATTAAATGGCTTAGTAAGTAGGCATAATTGTAGATATTGGGCTGAAAGTGATCCACATATTATGCGTGAATTCCATACACAACATCCCCAAAAGTTAAACGTTTGGTGTGGTATCCTAGGTGACCACATTGTCGGACCTTTCTTCATCAACGGAAATTTAAATGGTGAATCATATCTTGAGTTACTCAGGGAAGGGGTTGACCCACGTATTACAACAATAATAGAAAATGATGATAACCTTTCCGAAGATTTACTGGTATTTCAACAAGACGGAGCTCCCCCACACTATGCTATGCCTGTCCGACAATTTTTAAACGAAACATTCCCCGCTCGTTGGATAGGTAGAAGGGGGCAGATGATGGAGTGGCCACCTAGGTCACCGGATTTAACACCCCTAGACTTCTTTTCATGGGGGTATTTAAAAACAAAAGTTTATGCTACCCAACCAGAATCTCTGGATGATTTACGAGAGAGGATAGAAAATGAATGTCGACAATTAAATCCAGCCGTATTAAGCAATGTCAGAGAGGCATTTCAAAATAGATTATACCATTGTATGGAAGTGAATGGTACTCATTTTGAACACTTATTGTAACTTCATAATCAATAGCATAGTTAAAAAGATTAAAGAGTTTGAACTGTTGTACAACCCATTTTAGTACAGGCAAATAAGGTGAAATAATATGTAAAATTTGTGCTCTTAAAAGAAAAATTGTTTATCTCATAAACTAACCACTTTAACCTACAAGTATTATACATTTTTGAAATCAGCTCAAAGATGAGTATCCAAATTTTACATAAAAAATATGAAAAGTAATTTAAAAAAATAAAGGGGATGCTGCTAGGGGTGAGGGGGTGGCTTTTCCAGTAAGTTTAAATAAGCCATAATGCTTGCCCCTTCTAACATAAATTGACATGTTTTTGGATTTTTTCTAAATACCAGTATTACAAAAGTTATTAAAGGTGGATACTTTTATCTGAAAAGCACTGTATATTTACCTTAACAATTAGTGAGTTAATGAAACTACATCAATCGATGTTTTTTAAATACGTTTGTGAATTGAATTAAATATGGTTGCAGAGTTCATTTTTTGATTTTTCCAATTTCTGAGCATGTCTCTAAATAGGGACTGTATCATTTTATTACTTCACAAGAAAGTATAACTCAAGACGAAAAAATGGTGACATGAATGAAGTCTCTACGACAATTTTCCAAGGAAGAATTTTAATTTGAAACATATTTTTTTGTACCGAGAAACGTGATTATCTGGGAAGTCTCTTGATATTTTTATCTGGAAAAATTTGTGAATTTTTCGGAAATAAAAAGGTATACCTTCACCAAGTTTTGTCGACATATTATTGCGTTAATGAAAAATAAAAAACGATAAAAGCGGTTTTTCGCATTTTTCTCGGAGATTTTGTGGTTTTATGATAAAATAAATTCCACAAAAGCTGTAGACCTTTTTATGATCTACAACTTTTCTGTTGAACACTTTTTTCCGACGTCAAAAATGTCAAACGCGAGCTAACTTTTTTACCAAATACCTTCCATGAAAAATAACAGATTTGGAAAGGTCGCTGAAAAATAAGTTCAAATACACTTTTAATTTTCTCAAATTCGCTCTGGTTTCATAAAAAAATGGATAGTGATGTTCAATAAAGTCGAACTCCATTTTCATACCTCTTTCAAATACTTAAAAGTGCTTAGGACATAGCCATCAAGCTGAGGACACGGGAAATTGGAAAGTTAAACCTGAAGTATGGTTTTTCACATTAAATCTCTAACATTCACATTTCTACATACATAATTGAAATGGAAACTATTGAACAAAAAATCAAAACTCTTTCCCGCAAACCTGCAGATCCCGATTCCATTCCCACTTTAAAACATTGTGTTGAGTAGATCTCCTATCCATTGCTTTTAATATTCAATAAATCATTATTTGAAGGAGTCTTTCCACAAGCTTGGAAAAAAGCACTAGTAGTGCCTATCCCAAAGAGCGGTAACTCTCGTTTTGTTGAAAATTATAGACCTATTTCTTAACTGTGTATTTTATCGAAATTGTTCGAGTCGATAATATTCGATTTTTGTTTTTTGATGTTGTGAACTTTTTAAATCCCTAGCAACATGGTTTTATTAGAAAAAGATCAGTTGAAACAAATTTGTTTGAATATAATGAGTACATTTTAGAAAATTTAAATAAACATCTACAGGTTGACGCGGTATATACTGACTTTAGTAAGGCGTTTGAGAAAATTGACCACAATATAATGATAAAAAAACTTGCGGACATAGGGTTACATGGCAATCTTTTATTATGGTTCAGCTGTTATTTAACCAACCGAACTCAATCTGTGACCATCGGACAGTTTTGTTCAAGGTATATTAAGATTACATCAGGAGAACCTCAAGGATCTCACTTAGGCCCATTATTGTTCAATATTTACATTAATGACATTTCACAATGTTCCAGATCTAGTGAATTCTTGATGTATGCCGATGATTTGAAAGTGTATCGTCCTAAAAAGGAACCAAATGATGCAAATTATCTACAGGAAGATCTCAATAGACTTCAAACGTATTGTGAAAATGACAGCTTAATCTTAAATTAAAAAAAAACCATCAGATCACTTTTGCTCGTAATAGAAATATCTGTAAAAGTACATATACTTTTAAAAATAAAAAACTTGATAGCGTTACTCAAGTAAAAGATTTAGGTGTTTATTTGATCAAAAGTTGTTGTTTGACGAACACATATTATATGTCTCTAAGAAAGCCAACAAAATGTTAGGATTTATAATGCGTACTTCTTTCGATTTTAAAAATATACAAATCCTTCGCTCCTTATACAGGGTGGGGCACTATGAACGAACTATTCTCTGGCGTCTTAACGGCAAATGAAATTAGAAAAAATAAGACGTAGAATTAAGTAGATTACTTAGGACTATAATTTAAAAATATTTTGGCGTATACAGGGTGCTCCAAAAAAGCGTGCCGTATCAAAGTTAGGTTCCTTTAAATGGAACACCCTGTATTTCATCACATTTTTCTGAATTGTACCATTAAAAATAATGTGAGCTCATTAACATTTCCCTATACCTATCTAGTTCAGTTTCCAGGATAAATCTATTTTACATAATTTGTAGACCCTCCGAAAAAATACAATAACTTCAAAATAGGAACGAATAACCTCATTTGCTTTACACCATCTCACTAGAAGCTTTTAACATTCCGTTTTCAATATTTACTGGTATGCTATCATATACAGGATGTTTTTAATATGACAGTAAAACACTAACCATTTAATACATAAATTTCTGGCTTAATGTAAATGGAACACCCTGTATCTGTTGGGTCTGTTAAACGTGGGAATTTATTACCTTTCAGTTGGTACTGGGGTTGCCTATATCTAACTCTGGTAGTTCTCGAGAAATTTTAAATTTGTTTTCTAATATTCAATTATTTGCTGACATCTAGTTACCTATGACATGATACGCCGATGCAAAGTTTTTAAAAATTAAAAATTTGTTATTTTGACAGTAAGTGCTTTGTTGTATGATTTATTATTGATAAATTAAAGGTCTCTTGAATGAGAATTTTATTAAGGGTAAGTACACCATTTTTGGGCATACAGGTACAATAAGCTTTAAGATTATAAAAAAATAACTAGGTACAAAAAATTCGAAGAAGGTGTTCAATGAGACGCCCATCTCGTTGGATACAAATTTGAACCCTTTTTTTTTAAATTTATTGTTCACTTTCTTCAACATTTCTGGTGTTACTGTTTGAAATTTGAAACGCTCTCCTTATCCTATCCTTCATGTTCTCAGGAGTGGTTGGCTCTGTATTGTAGACAATACTTTTTATGTAACCCCAAAGAAAATAGTCTAATGGCGTCAAGCATGGGAACCTTGGTGGCCAAAGATAAGGACCCCTCGCCCAATCCATTTTTGTGGAAAAATATTGTTCAGGTAACGCCGGACAATAATTATACTGTAATCAACAGACGCACCATCTAACTGCAGCCACATTTTTTGTCCTGTAGCTAGTGGAACGTCATCTAAAAGTTCGGGTAATTTGTTACGTAAAAATTTACGAAATTTTCTTCCAGTTAGCGTTAAGTTTTTTCACTAATCTTATTGCAAAGTTAATGATTGAGTATCATGTCATAGGTAACTAGATGTCAGCAAATAATTGAATATTAAAAAACAAATTTAAAATTTCTCGAGAACTATCAGAGTTAGATATAGGCAACCCTCATAACAACTGAAAGGTAATAAATATCCACGTTTAACAGACCCAACAGATACAGGGTGTTTTTAATATGACAGTATAACACTAACCATTTAATAC
>CAJUYI010000036.1:131571-145371 GCA_910591695.1 Galerucella pusilla
CAGGGTGTTCTATTTAAATTAAGCCAGAAATTTATGTATTAAATGGTAAGTGTTATACTGTCATATTAAAAGCACCCTGTATAAGATAGCATCCCAGTAAATATTGGAAACAGAATGTTAAAAGCTTCTAGTGAGATGGTGTGGAGCAAATGTGGTTATTCGTTTTTATTTTGAAGTTATTGTATTTTTTCGGAGCATCTACAAATTATGTAAAATCGGTTTATCCTAGAAACTGAACTAGATAGGTATAGGGTAATGTTAACAAACTTGCATTATTTTTGATAATACAATCCAAAAATGTGATAAAATACAGGGTGTTCCATTAAAAGGAACCTAACTTTGATACGGCACGCCTCTTTGGAGCACCCTTTATATTCCAAAATATTTTTAAATTATAGTACTTAGTAATCTACTTAATTCTACGTCTCATTTTTTCTAATTATATTTGCCGTTAAGGCGCCAGAGAATAGTTCGTTCATAGTGCCCCACCCTGTATATGGCTTATGTTAATAGCATATTAATGTCCTCTTCGGTCATTTGGAATCCGCAGTATGATGTCCATATAAGTAGATTATCCGTCATTGAAAATAAGTTTATCCGATTTGCAATGAAGAAATGTTTTCGAGGTTGTACAGATAAACAAATTGTTCGACTGAACCTTAACATTCTTCCTAGAGAGAAGAGGCGAAAAGTTGCCGATATAAAATTTATATTTAAATGTGTTAATGGTTTAATAGACTCCTCACCTATTGTAAGCTCTTTATCATTTTTGGTACCAGCATATAATACAAGAAATAAACATACCTTCATTACGAACCAAGCAAATACCAATTATTATCTAAATTCTCCACCGAATCGTTGCTGCAAAGCTTATGATAAATATTGTTGTGACCTCTCCACAGTTTATATTTTTTCTTCTTCTCTGAGAACTTTTGACAAGCTGATTGGGGTCATTGTTAATGGTAGCATGCTTTTATAGTTTTAATTTGTTCCTTTTTTTTTCTTCTTCTGATATTTATTAATACTGTAGTTTCACAATATCTGTTTTACTCTTAATGTTAGGTTATTTTACGTGTTTTGTGACAAATATTAGGAATACTGCTTTGGGCTCGTCCTGTTTGAATTCCATTTATATATAAATAAAAAAAATTTAAAATAAAGCAGATTTATTTGTTTAAAAATTGCGAAAAGAGAGCTAAAAACAAAAAGAAAAAAAATTCAGCACCTCGGCGAATGGAACCGCCATATTTCAGTTTGAACTGTTTGAAGTTTCCCGTGTTTCTGCCCATATTGCTATCCTGTATTCGGTTTAAAGTATTCGAAAGTGGTATGAAAATGGAGTTCGACTTTTTTAAACATAACTATCCATTTTTTATTAAACCAGAGCGAATTTAAGAAAATTAAATGTGCATTTGAACTTATTTTTCAACGACCTTTCCAAATCTGTTATTATTTTTTATGAACGCTATTTGGTCAAATAAATAACACAGTGTATATTCAGCCTCTCTATCATCTTCCAAGTTTACGGTTAGGAGTTTATCTTGGATATAACGTTACGCTACTGATTTGAAGTCGAATGTCAATTTAACCATATGGCGTTTGTTTTAACAAGTACGTGCATACGATGCAACTTCAGGTTGGTTCTTTTTACATGAAATATAGTCTACGTAATTCATGTTTTCACAGGAATTTCTCAAACAACGACAAAAATAAGTTATTAGTTAGATACAATCATACCTGTAATCAGTAGATCTTCATCAGGAGGTACTCTCGACATAGCCATCCCCTGAATATTGTTATAATTCTCATTATCTTTATCGTTTTCATTTGTATATTCTTCTTTCATCGTGAATCTGTAAAAAATGTTATTGATATGAATAGATACATTGGCAGGTTGTTTTCGGAAGTACCTTTTCAAGTATATGTGAAATTGCTGAAAATTTTGGTAATTTTGCTGAAAATTTATTGAGTATTTCTCTAGATATATAATTTGTTTAATGATTGTTCATACCACACAACCAAACTTTAATTATCGAGCAATCAACAAAGTTCTCAATTATTCGCAAAAAATTTTAAGTCGATGTAAGCATTTTCGAATTTTTTTTTGATAACATGAAAATTTTTACTTCATTGATTGAATTAACAGATTTGGATGTGATTTCAGAAACTTTTTTCGAGAAAGATGTAGTGATTTTGAAGTTCATCTAAATTTCATTGCAGCAAATATCTTGAAGGAAGATGGCATTCAGAAGAGTTAGGATAGGTTCTATGTGAGTTGAACCTTCTCGCAACCTCTACTGCGACTTCCGTTAGGTTTATTGTGGCTCACCCCACAAGCCTGTGCTTTTAAAGAAGTCCTTGGTTTTATTTGTTGATACTTTTTTGAAGTCGTTCGGCCCTAAGGTATTAAAACCGAATATTTTATACCTCACCCTGCCCAAAGCTAGGCAGTTTTGTCCTCCAAATTTCAAAACCGACAGTCCGTTCAGAATAGTTACATGTTCAAGATGTCAAATAGGTATAGATTTATCAAATTAATGATTTCCCCGATTGTCCACTCCATTTGAAAGCAAGTGCTAACTGGCAGACAATCTGAATCACAACTGAAGCACGAGAGGCCGTTGTTGGCACGTTCCCACTCTCCGTTCTTGTTGGCTTTCTTTGGGGGAGACCAACAGTTCAGCGATTTTTATTGGCACACGGCTCGCTTATTGGTACGTGCCAACTGTAGACTTTGCCGATTGGCAAACAGCGGCATAGTTTGGACGAGCCTCAATATATAATTGAAATTTTGGTTAGATATTAACATTACACCACCTTGATGAAAAAATATTCCGAAAATAAACAATAACAATGTTAATGACACTGAATAATGAAAGGTTAAGAGCTTCCTTTCTTCACTCAGTCGAAGTAAACGTTCTTGTCCATTGTTTTGATTAAATATTTTTTCATGTAAATTGAGAAATTGTTTTTTGTTGAACAATTTCTTCGAATATATTACCATATCAGGAAATTACCAGCCTATACATGGTGTTTTACAAATGAAAACAATGAAAAGTACAATTATTAGTATACAGATTTTTTACGATTATTTCGAAACTACTGGCAATATTGTAATGACATTTTGTAGGAATATTTTGGACGCAGATGCGTCCCATTAATTCGTTGTGGCTTTTATAGAGGTCGCTACCAATACAAATGAAATTTATACCCGTGTCTGCGAAGCGTAATTCTTACATAAGGATCGTGTCAAAGTAAAAGTGTGTGAGAGTGATAAAGTCAGTTTCATTAGTGAATGTCCTATTTGCAATCGCAAAAATCCCAAAATTGTCGCTGCTTGACTATGCTCTATGCTATGCTATGATAATTGAAACGGACTCTACCTTTAGGCTAAACTCAGACGGGCCCCAGCGACGCGTCACGACAACTTCATAATTGTGGTTGTTAGTGGGTGGAGGTCGTGGTTATATTAAAAATGCAAAAGAATTAGAGCAGACGAACGACTTCTTGTAGTTGTACTCAGCAACGGTCGCTACCTGTGTACGGTATCACCCACAAAATTGTCGTTGTTGGTGGTTCAATACAAAACACATGGACGACAGACTGCCTTCGCAATGCGACAACTGGCCAATCCTTGTTTCTCCATACTGAATCTGATGAACACTACCGAACACCATTGTCGTTAATTGAAGTCTTCAACGACAGATGGAGACAAGAAAAACACACAAACTTCGTGGAGAGTTACCGTGTAAATAGTGTCGCCCACCCTCTGAACAGCGAATGACGTCAAAATAGGTGAAACGGTAATTGCTAGTATAGGGATTCTTATATTCGATTTAGGCATTACCGAATTTTAGGAAACGGTTGGTGGAATCCTTCATCAGTGCATTTATGTAACCACTTTATAGGCTGATTTTTAATTTATGGCAACCTGAGAGGTCATAATATTTGCAGGTTTCACAGGATTAAATAACTCTGGCAGTTCGGGTACATGCAATTTGGTAACTATAATATAAGTGGGCAGAAAAAAATGAGTAATAAAGGTTCCCAATATTTTAGGTATACTTACATAATTTTCATGTGAATTTTGGTTCCCGAGATTTTCAGTATATCTCGTCTTTATTAGTGATTTAGCGACCCTTTGGGGACAATCGGCCTGATTCTATAAGAGAGTGGCTACAACTTAACCACGCTGAGTGGTCAAAAACAAGGTCAGTGATTAAGGTAACCACTTTATCGGATTTCGGATTCTATAACACCAAAGTGTTTAACTTTCCAACCACTCTAACCTCCAAAATGTGGTTAGTCTCAACCACCAGGTTTCTCTGGTGGTTGTGCTTCAATTACTCTTGCTTGTCATTGTCAAAGTGATTATAGTGAGTGAAAAGTATATGATGAGGATTACGAAGATGATGATGATGACATCGACCTAGGAAACAATGACCCCCCTATCGTCGTTAATGAGCTATTTGAAATGTTTTTTGGACATGAAATCAATTATTGAATTTTTAGATCGTGAAATACTGACTGCCGGAAGAAAAACAAGGGAAAGACTGATCGCTCGCCATTTTTAGGTAACTGTTGATTATTGTGTGGTGAATATTATCATTAAAAACTATTAATATTGATTGAGAGCACAGCTTTATTGAGCAAACAACAAATTGTTAAACAGAAAGCAAACAAAAATTAACATTAATATACATTTCACAAACTAAACAGTGTTCACTGTTGAAAGTAATTATGTAGTCTTGAAAAAAACAACAGTCAGTCGAATTTGCAATTTGACGTTAATGCATTTCGGCGCAAGTTCTGTCAAAAACGCCAGAATCGGCTAATTTCGCGTGATACATTCAAACTACTTTAATCACGGTGATTGAGGCCCGGTTTATCAATAGCGATTTATCCGTCAGTTAATGTTTAACTACCAGTTATTTTGGAAAGGTCGATTTATCAACAACAGGAAAACTTTATCCGGCAAATAAAATGTCAAATATTTATCTTTCAGTTTCAACTGGCGGATAGGTCGATATCTGGAGGTTAAGGTTTATTACATAACCTCACTTTATTCGGTAGAGTTGTTGTGTTTTGATTTCGTTGTGGTGTTGTGTCAAATATACTTGGGTTTTGAGCAAAGTAAAAAATGGAAAGTACTAGTACTACTAAGAAGAGAGGATGCAATTTCACAGCTGAGGAGAGAAATTTGCTTCTAAAAATTGCAAATAAACATAAAAATGTAATAGAGAATATAAAACGGATGGGGCAACCTGGAGATCAAAAGAGGAGGCAATGTAATAGAAAATAAAAAACGGATGGGGCAACCTGGAAATCAAAAGAGGAGGCTTGGATGCAGGGTAAAGCGGCATTTCGACATTCAAGTGAATCCTCAATCAGTTCTAATATTGATAGAACAGTCTCTCTTGTCATCCTCTCTTGTCATACCACTTTTCCAAGTTGTCTACTCTTTCCCTAACTGTATAAAGCCTTCTTTCGTACTCAAAAACTTGCACAATATCCTCGTCCTCGCCGCTATCCAGAATATACTCATTCGAAAAATTCATATTCATCAACAACTAAAAACTCTTCAAGAAAGAAAAATAAAAGCACATAAACCTTCGGATAAACATTCACCAATAACCTAACAAAAATATTAATTCATGTGACGTGACGTTCTAGTAACAACCAATGAGATTGCTTAAATTCATTCGTCAGCATTGCCAACTTTCTTTATCTGTTAGTTAACAAACTAGAGAATAAAAACGAGATGATAAACCGCTTCCAAACAAACTGGAACTTTATCTGCTGGTTACTTTTATCTGTCGGACACTTAACTGACGGATAATATTGGCTATTGATAAACCGGGCCTGAGCGTACGAAGTTTAATAACTGTGGTTGATTTTGGTTTTATAGAATCCGAAACATGGATGGCGTGACTAGACGAGTGATTAAAATTTTATCCCTAACCACGTTATTACCCTAATCACTCTTTCAACCACTTTCTTATAGAATCAGGCCAAATATTTATAGTTATTGAAAATTAATAACTGTTTTTCTCGTCCAAATTATTTTGTGGAATTATGGGAGAATTTTAAGCAACTTCAAAGAAAAGTAAATGAGCAGGTACAATTTAAAACAAAACTAAACGTCACAGAGGAAGTATATAAATATATAAATATTCACTTTAAGTTCTTAAAATTGACTAATCTATAAAAATCATTATAGTGATCAATATCTGGTAAACTTAGATTAAGATTGTTCCGACGCCAATAACCTTTTATGGTTGACGCGGTTTTCTCAGTAAAAAAAATATTCACTTTGCAATAAACTGTAATGAAATAAACAGGGATTTTCCAGGTCGAGCCTCTAATACGGCATTGCCCGGGAACCAAGTTACCAATGACCTTATTGGAACTGGGAAACAAATTGCATATTATTGGCAGGCATCTTAAAGTAATATATAATCTGCTACCAGGCTGCCAATTATTGAAAATGTCGTTGGGGAAACGATTCACCTTGTGTAATTCACACGTGAACAGAAAATTTGTTATTCTTCAGTAGGTGGTGAATTTTCAGTGAACCGATTTCACATGTGATCAAAATGAATACGTATGTCGGCGATAAATATAATTCTATCAAATCAGAGGAGAGCGATTTATGTTGACACTTCACAGCTGTCTCAATTTCTGGACAGTTTTCTTTCAAAAAAATAAATAGTACAATAATTTGTCACAACTTCATTTATGCTTCTGCTAACACTGGCATTGTTGATTCTTGCACATTGAATATGGTCACCAATACTAGTTTGGTAACCTAATGTGGCAAAGAGGTTTCGAGAAATTAATACCTACTAAAAGAGTGTATATTGTTTCTACTTTTGTTTCTTCTGATAGCGCTGTACTTGACGGAGAAATTAAGAAATTATCCAGCATTTGGAATAACTTTCTTTCTAGCTGTTTTGCCAACCTTAAGTGTTTTATAAACAAAGCTACACTTAAGGCATTAAATGGACTTCCATCTCTCAGAAAATGTTGTCTCTGTTCAGCTGCTTCTTCTACCATTTTACTAAGGGCTTTGTGACGTTTGTCCCATAGGGGATTTGTTTGAAAATAGCATAAATTAATGCAAACAAACCATTATACAGTGTGAGACAGCCATACGTTTACATTAAGAAAAATATAGGTGTGTCATGTGACACTGGCCAATACCAAATTTCTCATTTTAAATGCAACCTCCCGTGTATTATTTATTTTTTGGATTCCTTAGAAATTTATGTACAATGTCCAATACCTATTTTTAACTGTTTCGGATATATTAGGTGTTTCCAAAATACAAATTAAAGAGTCCTAGCTTTTTTCCTTACTGTTCCACACTGTATGTGTACTCGCCACTAAAATGTAAAGATGGGAATACCGTTCTGCTATGGTTGTTAAAACGTTTTCAGATCTTTATAATACACAATAGAAAAGTCTTCGTCAAATAATTTGGCATTGAAAAGAATCGTATGTTTTGATATCTTGGGGGTTATAATTTTTTTTCGAAAATAAAATAGAGTCCTTTTGATAATATGAATGAGACATCCTGTATATTTCGATTAATTCAAATATTTAATTCCAAAAGTATCTCGAAACTTGTCTTAATGTTATTCTATTACCAAAAACAAATTCAGCCATCAGAATAAAAACTAATATTGTAACTATTTTTCTCCTTTTTTTTTCGCTTCAGCACAAGTGGTCATTAGGTCAAGACAAAATTTTGTTCATAATATTAATTTCTCAAAAAAAAACATCATTAGCATTATCCTTCTATGATTACTGTTTATTAATATAGTCTTGAGAAGAACACGACTTGACTTTGTATTTTATCAAACGTACTTACTTGGTTAAAGCAGATTTTCAAAACTTCAAACAACAAATCGTAAACGCACAATTCAACGAAATATTGAACCAAATCGATGATTGAAACTGTTTTATAGTCTATGATTTTAATTATCAACTCAGTTATTAACCTTTAAAAACAATATGAACTTCACATTTACATTTTTTATTGTTCCCAAGTTTTACCGTAATATTGCCAAGGTACATGTGCGTTCGATAGGGTCTATTACAGGTATGTTTATATACTGATGCCTAAAAGATCTACTTTTTCTACATAAATCCTGAAAATAGTCTGAGACTAGGACTGAAATCCGGAAAAAAAACGCGGACTTTGCCGATTTATTAATGTAAATCAAATCAAAGACAGTTAAGGGGTTGTTGATTTTATGGAACAAAAATTAACACAGAAACAATGAATAAATGCTTATCAAGCACCTTCTAAACAGGCAATATTTGTAGTGCAATATTGGCAACTATAGCCCAGCCAGCATGACAACATTTCAATTGTAGCACATGGCTCTGCCATATATATCTCGGCAATATTGTTTGCAACACTATGACCCATTGATGAAAATAATTTGTTTCGTAGACGGGCTACACAATCGCGCAAGAATGGCTGACTAAATTATTCGCGTCGCAGCGACTTATATTGTTTTAAACACAAAGTTAAAGAAAAAGAAGAGTTGATTGTGGATTCGACCTTAGGCGTGAAACTTTAGATTACCTAAGTCTAGAAATAAGTTTTGATAACAACACCTTCATAGAGGTGTGTCCACTAGCCCCATAGTATGGGGGTGTTTCCTTAGTTGACAGTGACCAGTCAGAAATCCTACTGTTAAACGTAGGTTTTTCCTGGTCATCGCCAAATATTTCTTCGGCGCCAGCTTCCCAGGGTTGCCCAGGGTGATCCTGGCAAGACTGCATCCTTCGATTCCATCCCATCTCTTAAGGGATTGAGCATGGGTGTAACGTTTGGCTAGTTCCGCAATTGTCGAAGTCGTTAGGCCGTAGGTGTCACTGGGTCCTAGAATTTTTAGTCCAGCGGCTTCCCTGGCTGAAGAATCAGCAATGCAATTTCCTTTACTCCTGTCGTGCCCTTCAACCCACCTCAGGATAATATTGTTATCTGCCGAGGCGTCAGCTAAATCTTGGTGGCACTCTAGTACTAGCCTCGATATAACACGTTGTCTGTTCTAGGCTAATAGGGCTTGTCTACTATCAGTGCAGATTGTTATGTTTTTGCCAGAAATTCCTCTTCTGGTTATTTCTTTTGTGGCAATTGAGATACCAGCCAGTTCTGTTTAAACCACGCTGGTATTGTTTCCCATTCCCCACTTAATCTTTAGGCTTAGTGCTCTCGAGTAAACTCCACATCCTGAGCCTTGTAGGCAATAAAACGGCAGGCATACAGCCTAGCTATGCTAGAGTCTGAAATTGCATTCTCCGGTTCAAAGCAGAAACACAGCAAACTTATGGTCAAAAAACCCTCGGACTCGCTGATTTACGAAATATTAAACCTTAGAAGTGTTCAGATAAGGAACATGACGGGATTACTCGCCGGTTATCCTAACGAAGCAAATGCATACAATTGGCATACCTATAAAGGGAGTCAGTTGTGCATGAAAGAAGAGGAATCAGCCTTACACACTAGGACTAGAACACCAAACGGAGGATTTTTCCAAGAAGGACCTAGTGAAAAGACTGCTAGGCCTGATAAAGGCTGCTGGTTTTCTTTTTATGAAGGGTATAATCCAGTACACAAAAAACCTGAAGGCTGAGATACCGAGATCTCGAAGCCTTTGACAGGTCTTGCCAAACTAATCAATCAGCTCCTCTCATTGCTAGTTCATCTGCTCTATCATTTCCTTCCATTCCGACATACTCTTTTTGTGGATAAGTGCAACTGTCTTTCAGTAGATCAGTTATTATATTGAAAGGAAGGAGTGGCTTAAAGCCGCAATAACCTGCTTGCTTTAAATTATACGAAATTGGTATTTGTTTACTTCAAATAAACCCTTTTTTGTTCGATCGAACGTTAGTGGTTTGGCTACACGTACATTAAAATAATATGTTGCTTTTAAGTATTGGTGTTGTAGGTATACATTGTTATTGTTGTATAATAATGAGTATAATGAATAATTACAATCACGGTGTAAAATATTCAATTGTGCCACATGTTGAGGTTTTTTTCATGAAAGTAAAAACATCTGAACAAGTAATTTTATAAATGAAATCAAATACGATAGATTTGTGATAATGAATATCATTTTATTGTGTTTTTAAAGAGCGTGCTTGTGTAGAAATAGGTACAGGCTACTGTTTTATTCTGGATATAAACGTTTGTGATCGAGTGAAACGATTTGTTGCTTCTTTAGAAGATTTGCCTACATTGCCTACTCCTACATATATGTTTTAGCGAAAGATCTAGACTTCTAAAAAACCTTGTATCTGTTGTGGTGCTAGGTCTGTAACCTAATCATGCTCTAGTGTGTAGATATGAAATTTTGAAAAGAGGATAAAGTTTTTTGTCAATTATTTAAATAAAGGAAGTCTAATTCAAAATGTTTACGCATGTCAAATTTGGGATGAACCCATTTAAAAATCAAAAATTTGAAAAGAAGGGTTAAATGTTGCGTTGCGGGATAAATGGGGTTGTTGATTTCTGAGATTTTTTGAACTAGTGAAATGGAAAATATAAAATGGTGGAAATACAATTCAATTTTTAAATATTCCCATCAAAATGAAAAGAAATAAGATCAATTGACAAAGAGAATTATAATTCTAGCGAGAGGAAGAAGAGCAAGGGAAATGGAAGGAAGTGGATTTTAATTGATAGAAATTTAAGTTAATGCTAAATTATTTGATTCCGGAACAATTTCACAGAGATTAATAATATTTTGGACGGTTTTTGAGAATTAATATAACTATTTTGGGGAAAATATTATTCATATAAAAGTTTGGGTAGATATTTTATTCATGAATATAAAGACCATGTAATATGATATATTTATTGTTTCAAAATAATTCCTTGAAATCTTTTTGGATAATTTTATTACAAAAATAAGGAAACATTTTTGAACCACAACCTGTTAGGAGGTGTTAGCTGGGGTACGTATAATACTAAAACTGAAAAATAAAAATATTGACTAAAAATAGATTCAATATACTAGGTAGTCTTGTTCCCGGTGTTTAAGACGTTGGCTAACAATTATTCTACAATTGATAGTAAGATTTAAATAAAGCAACTATAGAGAAGAACATTTAATAAAACAAATTCCTGTAAGTATTGGCGTCAAGCTATATATTTATTTATATTTATGTTTAATACAATTTTTAACGATAATAATCGACTTAAATAGACCATTAAATTCTGATAAAAATTTCAATGAAGCCGTTTTAATCCCACGTATGGCCACAATAGCTTCTGCTCTGTTCGTTGAGGTGATCTTCCTGAAATATGATAATAATTTAAGATATAAATTGACATAAAATGAACAGCTGGAGGTGACTCATGATTTTAATAATAAATTGTATAATGTGTCAGGAAGTTCAACTCTTCCGTAGTGTGCAAAGTGGTGAGTTCAATTTATTGTTATTAACTCCCATTTTTAATGGTTAGAAGTAATACCTATTTCATACTTGTACATATCAAATAAAATTGAGTTGTTGTTGTTGTATTCATTGATATTTGACAAATATGTCAATGGTTTTATTAGCACGCTCAGCAGAATTACGAACTGATGGATCACTTTAAAAATCGCTACCTTATCAACTTTGTTGGGATGAGCGCGACCATTCATAAAAAAAATATTTTCATTTAATCAACTAAATTTTTTATTCACACAACTGGGAAATTTTCATAGCAAACCGGGCCAGCAGACCTCATATGCTCCAATTATGAAGGGTGAGGCAGATAAACCTTCGATTCGAAAGATCTCGACAGCTGAAGTGTCCGAAAAGTAAGAATTTGTAATGTCTATGTTTGAACTGTTTATCGAACCCGCGAAGTTTCATTTTACCTTTTTATTTCTGTTATAACATTCCATATACATTTTTCTGGAGTAATTGTTCATCGTTGCTATATAACATGGTAACGAAGTATTGTAAATAATCTCCTCTGGAGTGTTGGGATAAAAAAAAATTTCGGTAGTTCTATCCTTACAAGATCCATCTCCGTCATTTGTAGCTAGAAATAGTAGATTCGTATGTGGAATCTTATCTATTACATAAGGCCTAAAACATAGAGAAACATGAAATATATTTGTTAAGTATCATCGGTTGATCGGAAAATTTGCAAATGAAGCTCGCTGCCGAAAGAATACGAGTGACTTCAGATCCTATAAGTATGTACAGTAGACAGATCGAGACGTGAACGGTCAGAAGCACCGCCCACGAAATGCGCACGAAATTCGATCGTGTTAGACCTCAGAAATCATTCTTTAATGTTGTTCCGAGCGATAAACATCTTTGTACAGTGCCGGATTGAGTTAGTTAAGTGAGTTATGGAGTTTAAAAGTAAACTGAATAAACACAGTTTGAACAGTCAAACTTGTGAAGTGGTCGCTAATGTATTTAAATATATGGAGGAAGAAAAATCTACAGGAGTGCTAAAAATGTCTCTCGATAAGTTGTATGAACGAGTTATTGCTGCAACGGGTGTGTCTGAATCAAGTATTCGAAGAATTGTGAATGAAAAAAGGAAATAGATGCTGGTTCCAAAGCATCCTTTACATCTCCAAAAAAAACTAAAAAGAAAAAGAATCCTATGACCGACTTAGACGATGCAGATAAAGGTGTACTACGTAGAATAATTGTAAATAATTTTACAGTTGACAAAATTGTGCCTACAATGCCGAATATTTTGAAAAAATTTAAAGAAACAGGATATAGAGGAGGAACAGATTTTCTTCGGAAGGTAGTAAAATCAATGGGCTTTCGTTGGAGAGAAACAAAAACCAACAAAAAAATTTTAATGGATAAGCACGATATTCGTCAATTAAGAGTGTCTTTATTTACGTGCCATTAAAAGTTATAGGAATGAAAAAAAAAAGATTGTATATATGGATGAAACATACACTCACAGTAGTCATACCGTGGGTACTTGTTGGAATGAAAATTCCAATGAAGGACTAACAAGACACATATCAAAAGGAAAAAAATTGATTATTGTTCACGCTGGGAATGAAACAGGCTTCATTGGGAAGGCTAAATTGAATTTCAAGTCCAATACCACTACAGGAGATTACCATCACGAGATGAATTATGAGAACTACAAAAAATGGTTGATTGAGAAATTAATTCCTAAAGTGCCTCCAAAGTCGGTGCTGGTAATTGACAATGCTACTCATCATAACGTTCGAAAAGATAAAGCACCTAATTCGAACAGCAGGAAACAAGTTATGATAGACTGGTTGAGATCAAAAAATATTTACTTCGACATTACATGCTCAAGGTCGATTTATATGAAATTATTAAACGTCAGAAGCCAACATATTCCTCACATATGAGATAGAAGAACTGTTGACACAACATGGCCATAATATTTTACGATTGCCGCCATACCACCCAGATTTAAATCCGATTGAGTTGGTATGGGCATCTCTTAAACAGTATGTGGCACTTGAAAATGTATCATTCAATATTTACCTATTAAGAAAATTTATTCAGAATAAGACAAATGAATAAAAATTTTAGAATACAAAATAAATCAAAAATTATTTCCAATAAATAAATCTTTGCATTCACCCCTTGGTCCGCATCATCTAAGTTCGCATCATCGTATATTTGCCTTTCTGTTTTCCGAATACTTTCTTTGTTTAACACTGACTGTGGCTTCGCGCATCTCGAAGCTCTTCCACCGTTCACGTCTCGATATGTCCGCTGTATGTATGTATGTATGTATGTATGTATGTATGTATGTATGTATGT
>CAJUYI010000036.1:150877-198943 GCA_910591695.1 Galerucella pusilla
AATAAATACCAATTTCTCTAATTTATCGTCGTTGGAAAAATATTCAATGAATCTCATGCATAAAGAGTTTTTTTCATTCATATGATTTTTTGTTTTCGCCTGAAACTTTATATTTGTGAAGTAAGTTTTGCCTCAGTGACTAGAAGTATATTGTTGATGAAAAGATTTCAAAAATGTACCAGTAAGTAGTAGTAGGTTGACTCAGTATTCATTGAGATCACGAGGATTCATATTGCATAATGATGTTGTTGATGGTAACGATAATGACAATGATAGTAATGATATCTACATTTGTTTGATCTTACCAGTCAGGATGTACTTTCCAAAATGGAGAAGCCAGAGAATGACCACTACTTTTGTCATTGGGACGTTTTAATAGAGTTTTATTAACAATGTCGAATCCGTATTTATGTGGCAGTACTACTCCTAAAGTGAATGGACCAACTGCAGCAAAATAATAGTTCCTGTGAGCTAGCATAAGACGTTTCTAGAAAGAAAGTTAGTTAGTTAGTTTGGGCATGAATTTTTTCATTGAAGTCAATTCACCTAACCTAACCTTGCTTTCTCAAAAAGTTTCCCAAATGTTCGGGAAGTAAGCCTGTTTCAAGTGATAGAGCATACTGTTAAGCTAAGTTAAAATATAATCAACTTACATTGTCATTAAGAGCATATTTTACTTTCAACTTTATGGGAACACTTGCAGTTTGGTTTACTAGTTTTTCTCGAAACTAAAATGGGAATAGAATTAACTCATCAATTTTAACAAGGATATTAATCGTACCTTGACCACTTCGTCTCCAAACACTCTTGGTTCTTGATCATTATATAATATTTCGACTTCCAAAATGTCCACTCTATTGAAAGTCGGCTTTAATATATCCTGAAACTACAAAATTGATTTTAATTATACATTAAAACTTCATCAAATTAAGACAAACTCATCAAACAATAGTAGTTTTCCTACGACCATATAGGAAATTAACATATATCGCACTCTCTACTCTGGCGGAAAGTTTCTCATATCATCATAGTGACGCGAACCGTGCGCTATGATATCACCCTAGTGTGATATCATATCGCACGGTTCGCATGAATTCGATTAACGTGGTTTTCTTATTTAAATTTACCTACGTAATAACTACAAATATAGCACAAAACACAAAATCTGTTCAAAAATTTTTAAGATTCACCAAATTTAGTGATGAAAAACAACTAGGTACGGCCGGAAATCGAATCGCGGTCTACTCCAACATTCTCCGAATTGTCATGACGCGGATAGCTGTCAAAGGTTCTTATTTCGGGTATATCTATAGTATAGCTGTGGGAATTTGAAAAAAAAATCAAATTATTAAGAATTAAAATGTCTTCTTCGTTATTTTGAAAATATTTTGCATTGAAAACTGATTATTTAAAAAATAATCATATGTTAGGTACAGTTATTGATGTTTTCAAATAAATAAAACCATCATATTCCGTAAATTTATCGCGTGATCGTGAAAAATGTATACTAATAATTATAGAAGTGAAAAATAATAAAATAGGCTTATGTCAAAATTCTCAAATTATAACACAAATAATAGAAAGTGTGAGTGAAATATTTATTACTTAAAAGTGTAAACGAATTATAATTGTGAGATAAACTAAAAATAAAAAGTGTTGGTCTCGGTTTTTTATTATAATGGAAGTTGATACTGATAGTAGCGAAAAACCTAAGGTACTTTTTAAATATTTATGGCCGTAGGAAAAATAGTGTACATAACTTGTTGCAAAGTGAATTTCACTCATTTGATTTCCGATGTCAACATTATTTTTAAAAAACAATTACATTAAACAATATTTGTTACAGTTATCGCATGGTCGTAAGAAAAATAGTGTACATTACTTGTGCGAAAGTGATTTTTCACACTCGTAGGAGTGTCTCACTAGGCTTACGCCTCGTGAGACAATACTTCCCACTCATGTGAAAAATGTCACTCTCCTCACTCGTTACGTAATATACTATTACCTAACTAGTGCGGAAAGTGATACTGCTGATTGCTGACCGAACTCCACTAACGCGTCGTTCGACCATCTGCAATAGCGTGCGGAAAAGTCACTTTACGCACGTATTAAAAAATCCAAAAGTTTACATGAAGAGACATTTATTATTGAATACATATCAACAAATCAATTATTATTATTTGTCATTCATTTGATGAGCCTCATACTAGGGCCATTAAAAAATTATTGAAACACGTTTCTTTTTATTGAAAATTAGAGCAGAATTCTAATTAAGTGCGGAAAAGTGTACGCTATTAGAAAATAGATATTTACATCCCAAGTTACGAGAGCCTACTTTAAGACGCGAGATGATAAAACTGCTTTTGCAATGTGTAGATTCTTATAATTTTTTGAATCTATTCCTCCAAGTTTTTAGAGAGTTATTGAATGCTAAAAACTTAAATTTTCCCACATTATACAGGGTGCTTCGTACATACAAATGCTATTCTTACTATGGGAGTAAAAAGTAATTTTTATGAAAAACTATAAATAAAACCATTTTCAATTCCCAGCTTTATAACCCTATTGTTCGTTAACGAATGGCATAAAGAAAATTTTCATATAAAGTATAACTTTTTCCATTTTTTCTGTCATATAAGTACCAAGTTTTTGGTACGAAATCCTGTATAATTACCTCTGGCCGATGATCGGGATGGAAAAGGATGTAACCATTATTGGTTACAATGAACGCATATCCATTGACGCCAATCTATAATATAAAATATTATGTTAAAAGGATTGAGAATTAGGGACAGATGTTAAAGTATAGAATGTTTTTTATACTATCTTTATGGCAAATGCCCTGCTACATAAATTAAAGTTGCATTTAAAAAACAAGGTCAGTGCTTTTTGGCGCTGCCAGGGTTAAGATTATCTGTTGGAATTGATTTTTGTTAATTTCTAAGGAGCCAAGACAAATTGAGATGGATACTGAATGGGTTATCTAATTATAAAACGTTACTCCCTACCCTGGATGCCTAATAGCCATCAATCACTGTATAGTAAAATCTAATTTTCAAAGCAATTTCATATAAGAGCGTTAACCATGAATAGATTGAAAAAAATTATATAATACAACTCACTCTTTCATAAGGAATTAGTGCTTTGAATAACTTGAGAGGTACGTCCACACCTGCGACACCTAGGAGTTCGTACTAAAACAAATGGTTAACTCTTAATTGTATTCCTACTACAGTGCGTAAAGTACATATTTTAGGCATGAAGTGCGTAAAAGCTTCACTTTACACTCCAGTACACAAAGAATAACGTTGATTCAAGATCTTCGGGCTGGTTGAAAAAAACAACTTTTACAGAGGGAGAGAGAAAATAATGAACAATTTATTTGGCTAACAGTTGCCAAATCATACCTATGCCTTCAACTGAACTGAATCGTCATTATACTACTACTACTTCTACTACTACCACTTTTACTACTACTGCCATCACTATTAACACTGCTACTACTACTAAGTACTACTATAATTGGTCTTATAGCCAAGCGGCTTTGAAAGCACTTAGCTCTCACCGGGTGACGTCGAAAGTGCTTTTAGACTGCCCAAAAAAACTCTCTGCAATAGGAGAACTCAATAAAGTATTGCTGGTCTGGATCCATGGCCATTCTGGCATGGATGGAAACGAGAAAGCCGACTCTCCTGCAAGGGAGGGTGCCGCACGTGATTCTGTCGGATCGGAACCTACTATTGGCATCGCAATTAGTTTTGCCAAACAAACAGTAAATACCTGGACAGCAAGAAGAGCTTTAGACTTCTGACATAATTTAACAGGGTTAGTTCATTCAAAGGCTTTTATACATCCTTCGAAGAAAGTCTCCAAACAAATGTTAGACTATAGCAAGCATGACCTACGTTGTCTAACAGGCATTTTAACAGGCCACTGTCATCTGAATCATAATATATGTTAAAGCCTGGACTGTCGGAAGATCCGACTTGTCGTCTTTGTCTGGTAGGTGATGTGCCTGCCCTGCCGCGGCTCATATCAGGTATCTCATGTTTGGTAGGGTCTCTCTCTCGCCCTCGGATCTGAAATATCATTCACCAAATGAACTAATCTGCTTTGCTGGGAAGCTGAATTTGTCTGGTGAAATCTGAATATGTGTGTGCCACAGTAGACTCTTGCGAGTCGCAGTGGATGGCCTTATAGACCAACTCACCACACACCTAGCCTAACCATGGGTCCCAACTCTGGGTAGATCTTTGCCGACTTCACAATTTCGTTCCAATGCTGTTTATCTTGGTTAGAAGTTCTTTATCACTCCTTCGTGAGTCATATCAATGGTACTGCTAGTTATATAAAGGTGCGTTATGGCTTGTTTGAAATATGTTCCATTAAGTTTGTGTTTCGTAATAAAATTTCAAATTTGTATGATTATATCACTGACCTCATCTTTTCTTCTTGCAAAAACAGGAAGAGAAACTGTTGTCATGTATTTATACTCCATTCTTGACAAATACTTTTCATAGCCCTGAAATAAATGAGAGTGTGAGAAGCATCTAGAATCACTGTGATGAGAAACGATTTGCTAATTTAACTCTCAATATTAGAACCACTCATCACATCCCTACATTATGACTTACATAAGATTCTTGTAGAAGCACATGATTTTCGTAACTAAGCATCAACTTTGTCCTAAAAATGGCTCGTTTTATGTAATCCAAAAATACAACTCTTTGTCTGATTCCTTCGAATTTTTTCCACAACCAATTTGATAGTCTTCTGTCTGCAAGATCCACGTGAAGATAGCTCCAAATATATGTTCGATTTTTATTAGCACTTAAATTGATTGGACGGGACATTACGTTGAGGTATTGTAGCATTTTCTCTCTTATGTCACCCATAACAGTCATATTTCCCCAATAACCTAAAAAAATGTTGACGAAAATTTGAATAGTACGGCAAATGGCTACCAAATCTTTTATTACGCATAAATGTGCAATTATTATTATAAGAATGGCAATCAATTCACTAACCCATATTCGAACAAGCCATCCATTCTAGTTCTTTAGCATCAGCAACATCTTGTCCTATTTGATACGTAAAAATTCTAACTGGAAAATCTTTCTCCCAATTCCGTTTTGCGAATATTTCTTTGTCATACTCGTAATCGATGCCCTCTGTTATTAGCATTATTGCCTGATTACAATTGGCACCTAAAAATCACGATTATATTTACCAGACTCCGTTTCATGTGAGAAGAAGCCACGTAAAGTTTGCCATCCGTCTTGCGCAGAAATCAAAATCTGTCTTGTATATCTATGTCGCCTAGTGTCGACCGTTTCATGCTATTGATTGGCCTCACAAACGTACATCGCCAATCGTAAATTGAAAGTATAAATAATTTAACAATACCCAGTATTTTCATATACAAGTTGGCGCATACGATTGCAACTTCAAGTGGATTCTTCTTATGTGAAACGGAATCTAGTCACAATTTGATCTGATGGTACGTCTTCGAATTATAAGAATGCTATTCATTGATAAATTATTTTTATTAGGTTCAATTGCCATTATACCAACTTGTTTGAGTTCTTCTGAAATTTTCCAAGATGTCAAAAGCCTTATTCAAGCCGATAGATAGATCTGCTACAAACATTTCTTCATAAACTGGAATTGCTTCTCTTAGCAGCCGTAAATTTTCTTCGTTAGCCTAGAAAAATAGAAGTTTGCTACATTTGACTTAATTTGAACTGAGTGACAGTAGCACGCGAACATGCTTTAGTAATTCATTCATTTGGGTACTCAAGGCACATTTTTGTATCATTTTCAATAACTTCTACTTCCATTCCACAAATTATTTTCTATATAGGCCACGTTTTAAACTGGGGCTCTATTATTTCCTCTCCAGAAGCTGTGCTTCTGTCTAAGTGCTCGTAACTTCTCGCTGAATAAGACTATTTGGGTAGATGTTTATTCCCTTAGTTAATATTTGCTACAAACAGGTTTTCCCAGTTTGAATAGATGTTTCCTTGTTGTACAGTGTTCAGTTGTCAGGTCGGTAACTGTTAAATGTCCAGTTTCAATAACCTGAGTGAGACTTCCCTGCCTTCAGTGTGCAGGAGACTTTCCGCCAACATCCATTTGAAATGTTGTCCTTTGTCCAGCCAGTTGTGGAGCTGCTCTCTTATGTAATCCTTTGTAGTTCCACAAAATGGTTCTGGATCTATGAAGTATTCTTTAGAGCTTGTTTCAGCTAATTCTACCAAATCCTGCAATCTCCTTATGACCCTGCACCCATACTAAAGACACTATGTTGTCTCTTATCATCCTAATAAAGGATCCCTTATAGTTTTTAGTCTAGACTTAGTGTTTGAAAGCTAAAGAACATTCTGTTCATAGATCTGTATATATCAGCTTTAGTATCATCTGGGTGCATCACGTTTTAGATAATTAAATATAAAAAGTATAAATATAATGGTTTGGTATCTTTAACAACAAAGATTTATACAAATAACATAACTCACTTGGAATAGTGTATCGTTGAAACATTTCACGAGCGGCTCGGTGAAGTTAGCAAAAGTGTAAATATTAACAAAATCATTATCGTTAAGTGTGTCGAGAATTTGATTGACAATTTGATCGGATACTGCCCTTCTTGTTCCAATTATTGATCCCGATCTATCGATCAATATTATTATATCTTTTGGGGATGTGAGAGCTTCAGTATACCATGTACGGGTTCGAAAGTCGTATGTTTTTGCGTACTTCTCGTCTTCCCATTGTACAGCTGAACAGAAAAAGTTATATTACTCACGCACTTTTTGCGACTCAATCTTAATATATACAGTGTGGAAACCACTTATGGAATAAAATTGTTTATGTCATTATTTTAGAAAATTATAAAAAATACCGAGACACGTCAACTTCTGAATTGTGTTGTGCGTTATGTAAACATAAATTTAAATGTACAAGGTGATTCACGCAAGTATGCCATAGTAGGTTTTTTTTAATATTTCACAAAGTACCGTCAAATGGGGTGAAATTGATAGTTTTTTTAATAATTCGTGAATTACATGAAAACTACGGGTACTTTTGTGTCAAAAAAATATAGAAAATTAGCACTATGTCCAATAGAAACATCCAGGGCTATAATTTTTTTCAAATGATGGTTTATTTGCTTCAAAATAAGTGAAAACCACATTATCAAAGTCATACTCAAGTTGGGGTAACTTTGATAGGTACTATGTTTTTTTATTACAACGGATTCGTTAAGTCTAAAATTATCAATGTAACCCATATTTCCTCACTATCAATATATTTTTTTTTATCAAAGTGAGGTGCGCTTGGGGTGAATTTGATAATCCATAAGTTAACATAGATTATCAAAGACACCCCCTATGAGTTGGCATAGGAATTGGATTTTCATATAGTATCCACGCAAAAATTAAAATAATATTTATCAAAATTAAACTTTATTTTCTATAAAAATAACAAGACTTAAGTTTGGCACCTTCTTTGGTTACAAGTTAAAATAATACACTGTAAACTTACTTAAAATAAATGAAAAAAAAAAGTTATAAAATTTAACGTTCAAAAACATCAACGGTTTTCTGAAATACATATCTTGTGCCGCGACCTCCAGAAGTTTCTGCTGGCTGCTCTAGAACTGCTATAATATTCTAGAAACTTACAGTAAACGAGTCGTTAGGAACAATTTTAAAAGTTGTTTTTGTGGTGTGTAATGATTTCAACCCCAAGACATTGTAGTCATTCTGGTCTACTTGCCCTTCAACCTTGGCAATGTATCTATACTTGGTACAATTTCTGTTTCCAGACAACACTTTTACCGGAATAAATATTCCAGGCACAATCTTCTTAGGCTCAATGGGTAAATAGTCTACTCCGTCATCAACATCAGAGTGTGCGTCTTCATGCCCATCAGAAAGATTTTGTAACCATTTGTAGATCTTCTATTCCTAGCGGAAAACCCCAGTCACTGCAAGTTACTACAGATCGAATTATTGCATTTTCCTCTTGCTTAGTGAAAACAGGTTGTCCTCCATGTGACCTCACATGCATGCCTTTGTATTTATTATATAGAGTTCCATAGGCAATCTTGAATGCTTTAGATGCTCTGTTAATAGACCAGTTTTCACCAACAATATTTTCTAGTGCTTTTTCAATATTTTCATCGCTGAAGTTCTTGTAAGCTCTGCTCCCAACTTTACGCTTATAGGTACGGCCCATTGTAGTTTTTTGTACACTTAGTAAGTGAAGCTGACCTGGAATTAAAATATAAACTGACCTACACCAAAGCAAACAACAAGAAGGCCAGAAAATGTTATTATTTATAAGTAATGGGGCGACTTTGATAACCATCAATCTCATACCGAAAGTGTTATCAAAGCGACCCCACATGATGTATGAACTAATAATTTTCAAACAAACGTATTTTATGCCAAATTTTACATGAAGTAAGGTTAAGTAGGAAACACCTTATCGTAAATAACCGATACTGTAATTAAATTTGTAAAAACCAACGCAATAGGATATAATTTTGGACAGTGCCCATTTAACATCAGTTTGACGTATTATGAAAGAGTATTTACAAATATATTAAAACAACTACTTACCGGCACGTTAACACAAGGAACTAATGGCGGAATTTCATGCTTTCGACTGACCATAGCGCGGATGTCGTTGGATTATAACTGCGGGATATTTACAATTATTTAATAAAATATTTTTCGTTTTCAAAGTCCCCCCATAAAATCAATTTCACCCCATTTGACGGTACTGAGTCTAAAATTCATGCACAATTCAGAGAACTTGGACATGTCAAATCATTGAAAAGAAAACCACACTTCGTTGAAGATGATGTGAAAGTGGATATTTTGTTAAGTGTCGAAGAGAATCCAACTTCAAGTACACGTCAAATTGCCCGTGAAAATATTGTTAGTCATACAACTGTTCTAAAATGTCTTCACAAAGAAAAACTTCATCCCTACAAATTAACTTTTGTGCAGGAGTTAACAGAAGACGATCCAGATCGTAGAATGGATTTCTGCCAAAGATTGATGAATAAGCTGAACATAAATGATATAGCTCTTGGTACCATTCTTTTTTCTGACGAATCAACATTCACATTGAATGGAAAGGTAAACCGAGAGAACTGTAGATATTGGTCAGCAGAGAATCCTAATTGGATGCGTGAGACACATACTCAGTACCCTCAAAAGGTGAACGTTTGGGCCGGTATCATAGGCGACCATATTATTGGTCCTACAGTTATAGATGGAAATTTGACAGCTGAGAAATATTTAAATATGCTTAGAAATGAAGTTATTCCTGCGTTGGCAAAATTATATCCCAACGCAATAGATCCTAGCTTACCGAATGAAAATGTTTGGTTACAGCAAGACGGGGCAACACCCCATTATGCTTTAATGGTAAGAACTTATTTAGATGAAATCTTCCCCAATAAATGGATTGGACGAAAAGGTACTATTGAGTGGCCAGATAGATCGCCAGACCTTACGCCGTTGGATTTTTTTTTCCGTGGGGTTATCTCAAGAACAAAGTATTATATGCAACACAACCGACTGGTATTGTAGACCTCAAAGACAGGATAACTACAGAAATACGGAATATTTCACCTCAAACTTCAAACAAAGTTGAGGAGGAGTTTTATAGGAGAATGTGCTATTGCCAACAACTAGGTGGAGAACATTTTGAGCATTTTTTTTATGTATTAAAATCAAATACATCAGGTATTTTATGTATGTGTTTAATAACTGTGAAAATAAAAATTTCACCCTGTATAATTCATAATTGACCATACATTATTTAGTTTGTTGGAATCGGTTCATTAGGACGATTTCAAAAATATGCAAATATACAGGGAGTTTCATTTCAAAAAAACAACACCAATTATGGCATACTTGCGTGAATCACCCTGTACATTTACATTAATGTTTACAGAACGCACAACTCAATTCAAAAGTTGACGTGTCTCGGCATTTTTTATAATTTTCTAAAATAATGACAAAGAATTTTATTCCATTAGTGGTTTCCACACTGTATATATTTTGCTGTAAAGGATGAAGGGAATTGTAATGTACCTACCTGGATAATGACGCATAAATCCTTTTGGACTAGCAAAATACTGCCATATTAATGTAGGATCATTTTTTGCATTTTCTTTGAAAACCAAATCTAAAGCTTCGGACCACCTGATACCTTCTAGTACATCTTGCTCTAAAATAAAAGATTTTTAGAATATACCATTATATGAATAGGATCTGACACTTGTTAAATTGGGTTTGGATGTCGGATAGTCAAGCACTATTAAAGCCATGAGTTATTGCGTCATTAGTTATGGAGTGGTATGGAAAAACTTAATGAACAGCAATATTAAACTACTGGGGGCTCCAGAAATAGGAAAAAAACGAAGAAACAGATAAAATATCAATGAGAGAGGCCTTTTTGCGGTATCAACAACAATATATTGGAAGAAATAGGTAAAACATCTAGTGAGGCTGAGACAATTAAATATATTCCCGGTTAATTGAGATCGAAAGAGTAGGACTGGAAGCTGAGCTGAGCACATCCTATGTTAGTGCGATGAGAAGCCACCGGCTCAGCTTAATGGCTGCATGTATACTTAGAAAGAGTCGGTCTGAAGAATGTAATCTACATAGATTAAGAGGACTACAATAGATCTGAAAGGGTCGAAGGGGAATAGGCCGATTAACCACCTCATCAAATTTTATCTAAGAGTAAGACTGCACCAAGGATTTTGATAAGTATCTTAACAGAATATTACCATCCCAATGCACACTTCCAAAAGCTTTTGCTAGTGGAGAATAGAAAATATAGATAGAGTCAAAAGAGCTTCTATCGTGCGGGATCAAAGGTTACTAACGATATGTAACAGACGTTACAAAAATGTGAGATTACAAATATACCCGGAGAAAATAATGATGGTTGATGTTCCCTGCACACTGGTTGACGAATTTCCATTTCTTTAATCATTTTCGGAATAATCTATCAGTTTGAGTACCATTTTTGGAACTTTAGTTCTTTACGTCAGGTTATGTTTGAGCGACCAGGGGTCGCGACGCAAAAGATCTGACCGTTACGCGTTACGTTACGCTACGTTATGTTACGTTGCTTCGTTATGTGCCTTGCTTGCGTGCTTGTGCTCTCTCCTTAGTCTTTCTCTCGTTTACGAAGCAGCGATTCATATGCTCCGGCCGGGATTCGAACCCGGACCGCCCGGGTGGAATGCGAGCATTCTACCACTGAATCACCGATGCTATTTTAAAATTCTATGCAAAGCTGGTATTCGCAGTGCTGGTGATCTACTTGAATTTGTTCGGATACATTTTTACCATTATTTCCATAATTTTTTTTGCGCGATTAAGGGGTCTAGCACATTTACTTTTCGAAATACAGGGTGTTGAAATTTTGAAAACTTGAATGCTTTAATTCGATAACTTTAAAATGGATGGATAAATTGATTTGACATTTGGCAGGTTGTTTTTAAATGTAAAAGGGCATATTTTGAAAGAAATAGTAGTTTGTGCAGCTAGTGGGGATATGATGGCCATATCAAAGTCTATATATTCCAATAAGTCCGACCACTCTCTCGACGACGCGAAAATCCCCCTCCTGCCGACACCCACTGTCTCACCGGCAAAACCCACATCTGATGTGGGATTTATTTATTTTTCAGTTCTGTTTGACTTACACGGTGGTGTAGCAGAGCATTGTATCGGGTGCGCCAAAGAAAGTGATCTTGAATTTTAATTTGTGCGAACGTTATCTGTACTGTGTTTTTGATTGTGTGCGATGCCTTCTTATGGAAATTATTGTTGCGTGGATTCGTGTAGAAACAATACTGCAATTCATAAACAATTATCATTTTTTCGTCTTCCTAAGGATCCTTGTTTACGACGGCCAAGGAAAAAAATGGTCAGCCAATATTGGACATAAAAAGGAAAGACTATCAGGATTTGTCCACAGAAGAAGGAAACGCCCTGGTTTATGTGGGTGGATATTTTTTGCAAAAGTGTTTTGTTAAACACAAATGCGATATTTGCCTAAACTTTTGCAATAAGGAAGGTTGTGACCAATCCACATCATTCTGTGAAAAAAAAAGTCCATGAAGGTAGTAAGCAGGGACGGTTTGGAGGATTGACAGTTCCTCCAAAAATTTTCAGTGAATATATGATTTCTTTACAAAATATATTCACTGAAAATTTCAATGATTTATGTGTGCAGGATGATGTAGGAATAGGAATGAACTTGAAGACCAAGTTGTCTACTATCGCATTTTCGCATCCTTGCCCAAACTTAACTTCCCATGGGAATACCTGCTGTCCTTATATACAAGGGTGCGAGTCTATTATACACTGAAATTTGCAAATTCCTCACTAAGGACCTTTGGAAAAAATAAAGAACATCCTAAATTGAAAATCTTGAAAAATTTATAAATATTCGAGTATTTATTAATTTTTAAGAATGTACAATACTTATTTGTTTGTTGATATTTCATTATTTTTATTTATTTATTCAATACAAGGCTACAGAGTACACTCCAAAAGGACTTGACCTAAATAATTGTTCATTTGTATTCGTTTTGTCCCAAGTAGATGTTAAACTGTGTTATTTTTTTTATAATGATTATATCAACACAAATGTTCATTCGCTGACCATCCTGTATTGGTTATTAATTATTATCAGATATACGCTCGGATATACGTTATTGAAGTCTATGTTTATGATTTTTTTCATTCCATTCCTCGGTTAAAACAATATTTCTAAAAAGTTACTTAGCAATAATATAATTTATATAAATTGCCAATATTTTTCAAGTCAACATATTTTCTAATTGCACCCGGTAAATTCCTTCACAAATGAATTCACCGTCCGTCACCTCGTATACTACCAAATGACTAGCAAAAACAGGTGTCGCACTTGATTTACGACTCTCCGCAAAAAATGCCGGCGTTTTCCGACGATCAAAGGAGTGACCGGACTTATTGGAATATATAGACTTTGGCCATATCGCACGAGGACGAAGTTTGAGCACGACGACGTAGGCGGAGTGCTCAATCGTTCAAGTGCGATATGGACAATCCACACGAGTCGAGCAGCATATTTTTTTCACGACCCACTTAAGAAAAAATCTAGAAAATAAAAATTTCTATAAACTGTAATATAACTTCAAATTAAAAATTTAACAATTCAATTTTGTTTCCACTAATTTTGTGGTAAACGTACAGTTCTTGAATGTCCAATTTGTATAATGCTACGGTTTCCTTTTTTAAATATCCGATGCTGTTATAAGTAGATGTTACCAGTCGGACTCCCTCATGAAGGGTACCGTACCATTGTCTATAATAATGAATATTCTGCTAAATATTTCAAACGTGTACCTGTTGTCGTTATTAATAACACGCAGCATTATTATTTAAAAATAAAATTAACAATAAAAAAAAACTTCCTCACGGGGAATTGAACCCGGGTCTGCTGCGTGAGAGTCTGGTATGCTTACTACTTGACCACCAAAGAATATGCAAATCGTTTATTTATAACGTCAGATGTATTACATAATTTTTGCTTAAAAGGAACTAAAGTTCCTACCGTGTGTCCCACGACACGTTCTACCTTTTTTTTGCTTGAGGATTTTGCTTTGGATTGTCAAAGTGACATAACTGACATTTAAATGAAAACTTCGCTGGTGAAAGACTTTTTAGAATAGCTGAAAACTGCATACATATCCTTTTTTCTACCGTCAAAATTCCAGTCTGTCTTATTCATCTCACGGATTTTATGTGGAAGTTATGATTAAAGGCAAGAAAAAAAAATATAAACTGTGAGTATGTCTTTGTTGAATAGTATGATCCGCATGATAAGACTGCATTTGTCTATACAAGCGTGCCGGATTAACCACGTAGCAAGAGTAGCAATTGCTAGGGGCCCCGCGCGAAAGGGGGCCCCGTATATTCAAAACCACTCTTCTCTGCCTGAGTGTAATTTTTTAAGGGAAACGTCTGAAACGTCAAACACTCGGTACCCGCCTATTTCCTTAGCGTTAATAAAACACCAAATTTCATACCCATAGATAGCAAATAAACATATTGAGTATTGAATTGTTTTTTTCCTACTTTTTACTTAAGAGCCCATAGCAGTTCAAGGGCTCTTTGAAAGAATTTGCTACGGGCCTCGCGCTTGCTTAATCTGGCACTGTATACAAGCTTAGTATCAATCAAAACAGAAAAACATACACATTTTTTAACCAAACGTGCAGCTTGGGGAAGAACTGAAATACAATATGAATAAAGATTCTTCTGGAAACAATGTATTGGAGTTTTAATATTAATTTTATTATTTTACCTCTTTGATAAACGTTCAAAGCTAATTTTGCGATGCTGATGTCCAAATTAACTTTTTGCTGGAATTTGGGGTCGAATGTTAACGGAAGCTTTTGATAACTTTTCGGACTTCGTTCCTTTTCCGGTAGATGGTCGCAATTACATTCCCTACCTTTTTCATTGGCTCTCGGAGCAAAAAGTCGCATACGCCTATTTTTATCGGTGAATCGGTTGTTTTTTAAATTGGAATTATTTGGCTGTTCGCATTTCCAGTGACATTCATTCTAAAATAGAGGTATACGTAAGAATAACACAATCTCAATAATAGCACTCTCGGTTGCATTCTGGAGTGAATATTACTTTGTGGAAAGTGTATTGGGTTATTTTTGGGGAATGTGTTAGGTTAAAAGTTGGTGGGTCTATTCAGATTTCTAATGCAATCCGCGAGGGTTCAGATAACACTGAAGGAAAAATTATTTTTGGATTGTAGTTTAATGGAGCTCTGTATTTGGATTCAGGGAAAGCGGAAATACTCTAAGTGCGTCTACAGACGTAACTGTATGTGTGGAAATCTTGCCAATTATTTGGATTGTACCAGCAACAATTTATGTTTGGATACACCTTTGGATACACGAATAATTCTGCGAGGAGGAGAAAAAAAATCTTATATATTTCACGGGATGTAAGTATATCCACTAGGGTGTCCGTTATTTACCAATTTGATTTTTGACTTTGCAGCGCCTCGAAAATTTTTAGTTCACGACCTAAAAAAAATATCAGACCCATATAAGCCCTTGATATTCATAATAAACCGTGCCTCCAAGACGATACATTTTCCATATATATAACATGGGGTTTTGGCACTTTTAACAATTAATTTTTATGTCTCTATGACAGTTTATAAATGGCAATGGCAAACAATTATTTTTGTAGAAAATTGAACGCTCTACAAAAGCTTTCTCTTGATATTTTTCGATATATTCACTTGCTTAAAAGTTATTCAAGGTTAGTTAAACTAAAAATAACTTATCATATTCTTTTGTATTTTGACCAAAAAACTATCGTTGTTTATGTTAAAATTACAGATACAGATTTTCTTCTATTAGATAATACTATTTGGTCTAATCATCCAGATTATTTGAAAGGTTTAAAAATTGTTTAGCATCTAAAAGTGATCAATGATTCTGCAAAACGAGCTGTCAAACTAACTGAAGAATCTATTAATACTCTAGCCAAAGAATACACCAGCTCAACAAGAAGCGAAGCTTCCGATCATTTTTTTGTATGCGCATGTCTGAAAGTCGCCATTTTTATAATAAGATTCTTTTCATATTTGACTTTGTTTGTTGTCTGTCAACCAGCTTGATAAACAGAAAGCATTTTTCAATTTTTGTGTATAATTTTTACTTTGTCCCTTGTTTCGAGTATTATCACTGAATTACTTGAAGCTATGGGAAGAATAACCCTGTTAGGTAAGTCTTTAAGTTTCTTTTACTAATTTAGGCATAAGTATAAAAAATACAATATAAAAAATTACAAGCTGTGTGAGCTTCATTTTGAAGACAATTTATCACCAAGGGTGGAAGCTCTAGGAGATTGTTCGAGTTAGCTGTACCTACGAAATTCTTAGGACTAAAACGACATAGTCATGTTTTGACAAATGATCCCCCAAGAAAGATAATTGTTCACTCTGGTAAATATTAGGCTTGATTTTAGTTATTGGAATCAGTTGATGTATTTTATTGTTATTTGCATTTATAATAAGTCTACTTTGTGGCAGTACCAACTCTTACTTTGTTTTAAATCAGCTACAACAATTAATAACATTATAATTGCAGATAACATACCGTCACCTTCTTCATGTGGAACAGAACATTTCCCTAGCTGTTAAGCTTTGCCATTATTGGGAAAATATTTCAATTGTCTAAATACATCTGTATATGCAATGCATCAAAACGTATAGTTTATTTACGAGTATGTATAGGTATACATAAAAAAACTACACATATATTTTTCTTACAAAATCCACATTATTAAAAATAACATTATAATATTGCAGATAACATACCGTCACCTGAACCAGGACCCTCCTCATCTGGAAAGAACAAATTTTTTTGCGTTCAATGATGCTCATTGGTTGTTTACTATATATATATTTTAGATAATGAATATGTTCAAATAGAAGTTGGTACTGAAGATGTCAAGTCTGCTGTAGCTGTGCCAAATAAAGTACACATTCAATATAGAGGCCACTGTAACCGTATTATATTTTAAATACACATATACTTTTTCTTACAAAATCCACATTATGAAATATAAGATTATAATATTGCAGATAGCATACTGTCACCTGAACCAGGACCTTCTTCATATGGAACAGAAAATTTCCCATTTGTAGACACTATTTTCATTTCTAGTAAACCAAATAAAAAAATTTATTATTACATTTTGTTTCAATATCTTTCCTACCCTACTTAATGCTTCTTCAAATACTTATTTACATATAATTACTTGCAGTGCTCGGCAGAAATTAAAAATAATTAGAAAAACAACACCTATCTAACTGAAACACTGCATGATTTTACCAACTGAAAATGTACTGTTGAATTATGTATAATATGCTTATAATAGGTGTTTGTTAATTTTACTGCTCAACTTGAAATAAATATAATAGGTGGTGGGCCCAGAGGTTTGATTGTTAAGTAATATTCTCTCAAAACAAACAATTTGTAGTAATCGTGTATATGTCAGTACATAAATCAGTAAGTAATCATATAAAAAATAATTTCCCTGAATGTTTTAATGTCGTGGTTTTTTTCTACGTGTAACTACGAATTATATCGCCAATATTTGAAAAATTCGATTACTTTTCTCAGTGTATTTACTTAGTTATCTGTCAACGTCGGTCTCTCAAGGTCATATATTTTTGTTACCAAAACTTCGCTTCGCTTCTTGTTAGCTGGTGTATTCTTTGCTCTAGCTAAGCACGAAGATCAGAAACAGTATGTTCTTCAAATTGTGAGTGATTATAAAAATTTGTTTCCAAATGCCACTGAAGAATGTTTAACAAAATAAATTTTGTTCATCAATGTGTTGGAAAATTTGTCATATTTTTATTAATAAAATGTAATAATTTAAGTTTAATTTATATCGTCACTAATATTGTTTGGTTATTGAGATATTTAACACTATTTGTAACTGTGATACAGTTGAAATCCGATATTTTTTGCAATAAACAGTTTTAATATAAACTACGATAGTTTTTTGGTCAAAATACAAAAGAATATGATAGGTTATTTTTAGTTGAACTTTAACCTTGAATAATTTTTAAGCAAGTGAATATACCGAAAAATATTAAGAGAAAGCTTTTGTAGAGCGGTCAATTTTCTACAAAAATAATTGTCATAGAGACATAAAAATTAATTGTAAAAAGTGCCAAAACCCCATGTTATTTAAATGGAAAATGTATCGTCTTGGAGGCTCGGTTTATTATGAATATCAAGGGCTTATATGGGTCTGATATTTTTGTTTAGGTCGTGAACTAAAAATTCTCGAGGCGCTGCAAAGTCAAAATAAAATTGGTAAAAAACGGACACCCTAATATCCACAAGTCTCGAACTTTATTGCCAGCCCTCGCTATCGCTCGGGCGCAACAAAATCGTTCTCGACTAGTAAATATTACTTACATCCCCTATAGTATAAATAACTATTATTGCCTATGTTTGTCTATTTACATTCAATATTATGATTTGTAGATCATCTAGTTTTTCTGTAGAAGGTTCGATGTTTGTTAAATTGTCTGCGTCGTAGAAATAATAGGTACCATTTTCAAACAGTGGTGTGTCATTTCGATGGTAGTGGATAAATTCCATATATTCCGCTATATTCTGGAACAAACAAACGTTAGTCAGAAATAATAAATAGTGAAATGAGTATGTTACATTTCACTGTGGGAAGTCATTCATTTCACACGAGTACGAAATGATATAAAGTGAAATTTTAGAAATTTATGGTACACTCATTACTCACATGAACAGCTTCTTCTTTCTGTTTCATCATTGCTCCAATATCGTTCGCAACATCGTCGACTAAATCAACTGCATCTTCTTCAATCAATTTATTTTCCAAGATTCTAAAACTCTGAGGTATACATATTATAACATGACTTATAACATGGATTTTCATTGATAAATACGTGTAATCAAAAGTATCTTTGATTTTTATTATGAAAATTATTAAAATTATCTGTTACCACAACTGTAACATTTCATGATGTTTACTATAAACCACAACAGCACAGACACTTTGGACATTTGTTTTATTAAACTGTCTGTTGTTTCAATGCAGCTTTTTATCCGTTTGTCCTTTAGTTTGTTTATCAATATGTCTTTAACTCTATTATTCTGTCTGTCTTTTTGCTCTGACTGTCCATTTTTTGTTGTTCTTACTGTGATGTCATTTATCTGCCACTTTCTGTTTGCTTCCTTGTCTGATGTCAAGTCTGTCCCATTATCTTATTTATCTGCCTGTCTTTTTTTCACCAATCTGTCTATCCATGCATGAATCAGACACTTTTAGAACTCCAATTTATGTCATCTAGTAATCCGTTTTGATCAGTCAGTCTAGTTGTCTATTCAATTGTAATAGTATCTTTGTCTGTGTGTCTGCTTTCCTGTCGGTCTTTAAGCCTTTTTTGTCTGTGTATATTTATGAAATCAGCAAATGAATAAATAAACAAAAACAATTTTTGTATTCCATTTTTAATACTTACCTCTTCAACTCTATCTTCTCTTGTCATTTGCTTACTTAGTTCAGTTAGGTTGACACCTATTTTTGCTGCCCACATGGATACTCTATAAAAATAACAGGGTGAATCAAAACTTGCTTTTACTTATATCTCGAGTTGAAAAAATAGTTATTCATGTAACAAGTGTGTAAAGTAGCCCTTCTTGACGAACATGAGTCGAAAAAAGGCATTTACACACGAATTCCATACAATAGTTTTTATCAAAATACAAAAGTTCAATAGTAACTTTCTTTACGCACTAGTGTGTAGAGTATCATTATGAAATTGAAAATTTGCATTTAATTAACAACTCATGATATAGGAGTAGAACAAAAGATATTAACGTTGTCGCAAAGCCGAACATCCTGAATGAGGTCGATTTTGACCTTTTAGTATGAAGGATATTGTCACACCTCAGGGTCCGTAAAAAAATATTTGTATAAAAATAGTATCTAGATCTAGAATCGGATGAAATTAACGGTATTACAATGAATCAAAACTTTTGAAGAATTTCAACCTAGAATGCATTCCGGGACACCATATACAGGGTGATTCATTAAGAATATCCAATCTCTGAACTGTAGATTCTAGACCTCAAAATATTCTTCACAACATGCCTTATGCAAATATTGCTAGTTCAAAGTTTAAATTTAAATTTTGATTCTCGCAATAATTTTTTATTTTTCCACAATTTCTCTTTGAAAATTGGCAATTTCACGTTTTTTGGCATGAGGAATCATAATTTGCACTCTAATTTAGCATTGCTAATAGAGGGCGCTAGTTACACTTGTTTGTGTTAAGTAAATCAAAGTAAACTTCTTTTGGACTAAACTTACCACTAAAATAATAAAACAATATTAAAAAGCGTTAAATTCTACAAAAAAAAGTTACTCTTCTTTGATTCGTGTAACTCAATCGGTTATCGAGTTATTTGCTTCTAAAAAGTTCAATAAATTTTAATTTTTTCATAAAAAATTTTATTTTTCCTTAAATATGTCAGAATAAAAAATTTGTGAACAAAAATAAAAAACTTTAAAGCAAATGCTCAAAATGCCCACCATTTACTTCAATACACTTTATGATCCGCTTTCCTAAAGATCTCTTAATATCAAATAATCCTTGTCAATTATTTTTCATTACATCCGCGGCTTCTTCTATTTTCCGTCGCAATTGTGGAAGAGAAGTAATTTTTTCTTTGTATACTAATGCCTCCATTAGCGACGAATTTTGAAATCCAGAGGATTGAAATCAGGGCCTCTTGGTGGCCAAGCAAACTCACTTCCACGACCAATCCATCGATGCGGAACCTGTTCGTTTAAGTATTGACGAACTTGTAAAGAATAATGTGGTGGTGCTCCGTCGTGCAGTAACCACATATTTTGTCTTATTCTCTAGTAATTCGTGTAAATGCTCTTGAAGAAAATATAAATAGAGAGGTCCATTTAAATCAATTGGCAGTTCAAAAGGACCTATTAAATACCCACATATTACACCACACCAAATGTTAACCTTAAACTCGTGCTGAAAATGTGTTTCCCTTATAATAATAATAATAATAATAATAATAAACGACTTTTATTTGTAAAATTCAATACATTATAAAGTATAACAATAGAGTTCTTAACCTATCAGTTGGCGAAGTCTAGCCTAGGGCTACTCGAACTTAACCATCTAATAGATTATTTATTACATATATTACATATATAAGTACCTACATATATATGTGACAAATTATGAAATTGAAACGCATTTTAGGTACGTAGTCTTAACCTAAAACTTATAATTAAAGAAAAAGGAAAACCTAAAAATTTTTCTCCTAACGAATACCTAACAAAAATAAAATCAAAGAGAAAAAAAAATCAGAAAAACCTACTTCACTCCTAGATAATTCCACGCTTCGGGCAGCAGGCAACAGACTAGCGGTGGGTCAAACTAAAGTCCTCTAGTTGCTTGTTAATAATGATAGATTTCAATACAGATTTGAATTTTGTTGTCGAAAATGTTTTTATATAATCGGGCAATGAATTATAAAAATTAACAGAGCTATACAAAAAACTTTTGTGAAAAAATGCTGTTTTATGTTTAGGAATAACGAATTTTGTTTTATTCCTGGTATTTCTAGGTGTACACTGTCATTGGTCTTGATTTTTTCTCCGAAATACGTTGAGATGTATTTGCGTTTATTTATAAGCTCATGAAAAAAGATACCAAGATGTAATAGCCTTCAATTTGCCATATTTAGCCATTGAATTTCATTAATTTTATAAGATATTCTATCATATTTTCTAATATCAAATATTAAACGGCAACATGTGGATTTTCAGAATTCCACAAATGATTATTTTTATAATTAAATATTCCTCGTCTGGTAAATGTTGCCTCATCAGTAAAAATAATTGTATCCAGAAAATCTGGGTTAACATATTGTTTATCTTGCAAAAAATGGGCAAATTGTAGACGCTTAGATAAATCTTGAGGTAATAAATTCTGAACAGGAGTGTAATGATATGGATGCAATTTTTCCCTCTTCAGTATTCTGATATAGATGATCAGTATAGATGATTGGCTTATACCTGTTTGCAGACTTAATCGGCGAGTACTGATATCTGGATTCTCCGTAACAGAAATTAAAATTTCATCTTCTTCATCGGCAGTTATTTTTTTTGTAGCACCCTGCTCAGTTTTAGAGCGTAAAGACCTCGTTTCACCCAAGCGGTTGTAAAGATTTCGGTACAGTTTGTAATTGGGTTGCCTTCGATTTGGGTATAATTGGGAATATCTTCGAGCCGCAGCTGGACCACTATAATTTGACTGAGCAAACACACAAATCATATCGCGCATCTCATTATTGGAAAAATCGTTATGCCTAGGCATTATTTGATAAATAACTATTACACGTGTTAATTACTAAATTATTAATAAATGGTATACTAATGTATTGCTTATTATTATCCAATTTTTGCTTCTACACAAACTGTCTAAAAGTGACATAAGCCTACTTAAAAAAACGAAAAATTAAACCACGGCTTAATTCACGAATGTGATTTTGATATTAAGAGATCTTTACGAAAGCGGATCATAAAGTGTATTGAAGTAGTGAAATTTTTTTATTTTTGTTTACAAATTTGTTATTGTTACATATTTAAGGAATAATGAAATTTTTTATTAAAAAATTGAAATTTATTGAACTTTTTAGAAGCAAATAACTCGATAACCGATTGAGTTACACGAATAAAAAAAGAGTAACTTTTTTTTGTAGAATTTAACGCTTTTTAATATTATTTTATTATGATTCCTCATGCCAAAAAACGTGAAACTGCCAATTTTCAAAGAGTAATTGTGAAAACATGAAAAATCATTGCGAAAATCAAAGTTCAAATTTAAACTTTGAACACCCCGTATCTCGGAAGCTAGCAATATTTGCATGATGCATGTTGAGCAGAATCATCAAATTATGGGGTTTAGAATCTACAGTTCAGAGATTGGATATTCTTAATGAATCACCCTGTATATAATTTTTATTTGAATCATTGGATTGAAACTATCTGACTATCATTATTTCTCATATTTTTAATTATTTTTCTCTATTTCCGTCACTAGAATGGCATCTGAAACACGAGTTTTGACATTCGCAAAACATCACTTCCAACACTACTGTTTGAAGTGCAAAAAGTCACATTTCGTTTATCTTTTGTTTCTGAAACGTCACATCAAGTGTTTTTTCTGTAATCTATATTTAATAATCCGTGATAATTAGGTAGTTCTGTGTCATTTGATTTTTCTTCTTGTGAATATAATTAAAATAAGATAATATAGTTATGTTTTTTTTTCCTGTGGGCGTAAAAAAATATAGTAAGTACCTATTGTCGAAACATCTATTCAGAAAACTCGTGACTAAAGTAACGTATTCGACTCTTCATATACTATCAAAAGCATCTCTCAATCTATGTGTATGATCCATTCAAAAGCCTTTTTGGTGTGCGTCTCAAGTATTTTCAGTTAAAAAAAGAAGCTGGTAATTAATAATTTCATAGCCTCTTCGAATTTGGTTGAATACGATTCTGATGATCTTATTAATCAAATTTAAGGTTAGCTATATGTCAAAATAGCGAATGAAGTAAACGACATGCCGAAAATCCGGATACACAAACGATAACGAACACCAAGAAGGCTATTGAATGTACAGGGTTATTCATTATAAATGTCCCAGCCCCTACCATAGTTATAATTGTATAAACAAAAAAATATTTTAAATAAAAGTTGTGTGGTTATAAACAAATTTTATTATAACGTAAACAAAAGTACAGTGGCGTGCGTAGTTTGGGGGACACAAAAAAAATTATTCGTTTTTTTTAATGAGACACCCTATATATTATTGAATTTTTGAGAAGATGTTTTTGTTCTGATTTCAAAAATATACCATATCATACACCTGTCTTACACCGTTCTTAAGATATTAAAGGATACATAATACTATAAATATTGAAAAGTCAATATTATCAAAGAAAGCTATGAAAATCACAACTGTCATGTTTATTAAATGTCATCATTATTGAAAAATTCAAAATGGTTTACAGTGTAAGAGAAAAAATTCAAATATTCACTTGCTATATAGAAAATAACAAAGATAAACGTGCAGCGCAAAGAGCATACAGGGAGTTGTATCCAAATCGTCCAACACCCGCAGACGTATTTACCAACGGGTGAATAATATCGGTGGTTTTAATAGAAAAAGGCAACTAGTTCATGCAAACAACTAAGATCAATTAGATATACTGCTTTATATCGAAGGTAAGCCCTCTTATAGGTATTCTTGAGAAGTTTTTTGAAACGCTATATTATTTTTTGAAAAATTCTGAATGTAGTATAAATAATGCAGCAGCTCATTTGAATATGAGTTACTTTAAAATACAACGTACGTTGAAAACTAACAATTACAAACCATATAAAATTTTACCCGTACAAGTTTTGACAGAGGCTCATAAAAGGAAAAGGTTTGAGTTTTGCCGTCAAATGCTCCAAAAGTTAGATGAAGATCCTGATTATTTGACTAAAATATTATGGACCGATGGATCGTCCTTTTCTACGGCTGGAGTTTTTAATAGGAAAAATCGTAGGTCATGGGAAAACAAGGAGAATAAGAAAAAGATTAATAAAACCAAAAAAAAAATCAGGAAGAAAAACTCAAATGGATCAGAGATTAATCAAATAATTAGTTTCAATAAAAAAAACGTGTATATTTGTCAAAATTTTTTATTATCCAATAATAAACTTGCTTTAAACATAAAAAGTATTCTTGGAAATTAAATAAATTAAATACAAATTGATTCTTTTTAAAGAAAAGGTTGAGTGAGAACCTGCATGAGAACTTTTAATAAAGAGTATTTCCACCTCTAGAATTTATGCAAGCTTGAAGTCGCCTGCCCATGCTGTTTACCACATTATTGATATTCTGTTGAGGAATATTTCTCCATTTTTCTTGGGCCGCATGAACAAGCTCTTCTACACTCCTGAGTGGATTTCTGCGTGCTGCCACTGCCCTGGCAAGCATGTCCCAAGCATGTTCTATGGGATTCATGTCAGGAGATAGGGCAGGCCAGTTCAAACGATTGATCCCTTCAGTTTCAAGATACTCATTTACAGCTCTGGTTCGATGAGGTCGGGCGTTATCGTCCATAAAAACTAAGGAATTGCCAACAGCTGCGCGCCATAGTCTCACGTGAGGATGTAGAATCTCTCTGAGATACCTATCACCAGTCATCGTTCCCTCCACATGAAATAATTCTGTGCGATCATTTAACATGATACCAGCCCAAAATATAGCACTTTCTCCTCTGAAGGCCGGCACGGGGCGAGCATGGGCAAGCTGAGCAACTCTCGTTGGATCCCGCCACACACGTATTCGATGACTATCTTGTACCAAACAAATTCTTGTCTCGTCGGAAAAAACACAGAATTCCAAAATTCTTCGAGCAAGACCGCGAGTTCTTGAGCCCACTGTAGTCGGCGAACTCTGTGCTCAGATTGTAGTCTGGGAACTCTTATTGGTCGGCGACACCTCAAACCTGTCGCAAGTATTCGTCTTCGTAATGTCGAGATCTATACTTGAACTCCCAACGCATGTTTCATATTATCCCTTTGGAGTGCTGGTATTGCCATGGTCGGGTTTCTTCGGATAGTTAAGTGGATATAGCGGTTCTGCCACTGATTAGTAACACGCCTTCTACCGCTTCTAGGTCTATCAGGAAGAGAATTGGTCTGGAGATACCGGTTCCATACACGAGACACATCACTTTGCCAAACGCCAACTTTGTTTGCCACGAACCTTTGAGAATGACCTTCTTCAACTAAAGCCACTATTCTTGCACGGTCAATCTAACTTATGACTTGACGATTCATGTTTGCACTTAAAATCGTAAAAATCAAATGCCATGAATGTTAAAATGATCGAACTAAAAATGTTATCTTACAAAAAAAACTGTAAACATCTGTATATTGCAAAAAATTCCTTCGCATCCGAAGAAGGTGATGCAAAACTTTTGAATCTATGTGTATTATTTGTAATTTTAATTAAATGTTGACCAAAACTTTTATTTAATATCTAAAGAACAGAGTAAGATAGGGGTATGACATGGTATCTTTTTGAAATCAGGAGAACATCTTTTCAAAAATTCAATAATATATAGGGTGTCTCATTTAAGAAAACGAATAATTGTTTGTGTCTCCCAAACTACGCACGCCACTGTACTTTTGTTAACGTTATAATAAAATTAGTTTATAACCACACAACTTTTATTTTAAAATTTTTTTTGTTTATACAATAATAACTATGGTAGGAGCTGGGACATTTATAATGAATAACCCTGTACCATATTCAGCAAATAAATAGATCGATACATTAGAGACATTTTGGTGCCACTAGCACTGGACAAGTTTAATTAAGATATAATCTTCAGTTTGTGGGAAAAATATTATAGATTATATGAAATTGAAATTAAATAACGTTTTCTTAATTGGGGGGAAATCGAAATAAAAACACTAAAAAAAAATTGTGGATTGACTTTTAAAAAAATAACAAAAAGAATAACGAATTGTAATATTACAAGGACCCAACAAAATATGTTGTAAAAAAAGTTTTCTAGTTTATCACATAACCTCAAATAAAGTTAAATTATTTTATAAAATATTCTTAAATAATTAAAAATCTTACTTACAAACTTATAACTTTTTTCATTTCTTCGCTTTGTTTTACACTTTCACTAAAAGACACTATAATAAAAAAGAAAACCAACACCAAAATATGTTTCATCTCGTTAGTATGTGCTATTAAATGTTTATAAAAAGGTTATAAGCGTCAAAAAGGCACCACAATTCGAAATATTCGCAGTTTCTGTAAGGATTCGGGAATGCGCATGGTATTGGGATGTATAGAGATGCCAGGAAGTCTAGACAAACAGGATTTCTAGGACATCATGACGAATGAATACTGGAAAATGAGCGTCAAGAAGTGTATTTAGAAATAGCATACAAACAAAACGTTGATTAGTTCGTATTCAGTTACAATGAATATATTCAATTGCAAATCTAGGGGGATAAAATATTGTGGATTGTATATCTAATACTTTTTCTGAAGTCAATGTAGACAGATATTTTTAATCCCATTGATGGCAAACACCGCCCGTAGCGTGAGGGTCGCTGAAGACATGCAGGTGCGAGTCAATGCGAATCCCAATTTTACAAGACGCCCTCTAACTGGTGACTGGATTGACGAGCCAACAATCACAACAAACCAACATGGGAAGTAGTGTTATGCTGAGCTTACACAGCAAATTAGGTATGGCAAAGATTCTAAATACACAAAATACTTCAAAAGCTTCGGACACAACACACATAAAACGCTTAAATTAGACCTATCTACTAGGAATCATTAAAAAAAAAACGCTGTGAATGTGATACTTTTAGTTGAAAATACCCAATAGAAGCATTAAAAGAAATGAAAAAAAAGAACAGTACTCAACTTTCCAATAAGAAACAACTACCTTAATCTTTGTCTTGCTATATTGCATGAACAACAACAAGACTAAAACCAAAAAACAGAATGCAAGACTGAAAAAATAATTTAAACTTAACAGGAGCATAAGAAAAAAAATTTACCCTTGTTAATAGAACGCATATCAAGACCAAGCCTGGATAACTTAGACCAACACTACAAGTATTTGATCGACATCCTAAGTAGCAATTTAAATTCTATAAGGTTTGTATAAACATGTCTACAACGGGTATAAACGGTCTACAAAACAATTGAATGATCCTTATACAGCTGAAAAGAGCCCATTTTTATACAACTGTTTGGTTGTATAACAGTTCTATTAAAAGTTTATACAACTCCTATATGACTGTTTAATACACATTTATACAACACTTAATCGACTGTTTTATAATCATTTATACAGCTACTATAAAATGATTTAATAGCGCTTCAATTCTGGTTAAGTTTCAAGTGGAAACAAATAATAAAATAGAAAATCTTAAAATACTTTTTTTCATGATTTCAATATTTCAATAGTTGATGTTTTCTTCTGAATATTATTTCACAATATAATTCTCCAAATAATGATAAAGTCACATTTTTCAGTATAGTTTCATGTTTCCAACTCAATTGCTTATAATGGCGGCGATAGCGGTACAAGAATTGCTTATTTGAACATGGCGATTAATTATACAACAATTTTATCCCAAAGAATTACCTTAAGCTTTAAACAATATTTTATTGTAAAATAGAACGGTATACGATAACTGTTTTATAACGAAGAATATTTAGGCACTATACAACTAAAAAGTGTTTTATAATGCAACGCTATTGAATGCTATACAATATTTATTATACAACATTATACAGCTTCAATAAGACAAGCTTAAGTAACTATTTTATAATGTTGTAGCTGTTAGTTATATATTATATTATAGAACTCTTATACAATAGGTATGAAAGTCTTAAACAATGATATTTTTGATATTGTATAAACTTGCTTATAAGGTATCATTTTAAAAGAAATGATCGTATAATGCGTTATAGCATATATTGTATAAGTCACTATAGAATCATTTAAAACAACAATTATGTTTAAAAAACAAAATTATCGCAAAAAAGGCTTAATAAAAACAAACAGTTCTTAAAACAACGCTATTCGACTGTTATACAACAATTCAGTCCTCTTAGAATTCCATTTTGCTAGTTGGAATCGATATCAAAACTGTTTTGGAATTGATGTTGGATTTATCATCACTATTTGATTAATCAATTACTCACGTTTATAATTTCATCTTCCAACTGCCTTGCTGTTTCAGTAGAGTACTTGATATCGGTCAGGTTATCAGAATTGTAAAAATAATAGGAAGAGTTTTCATAAAGCTGTATAGAAGGTCGATGATAAGACAAGAATTCAGCGTAATCGGCGATATTCTAAAATTGAAATTACTAGAATAAATTGTCAATGAACTTAAAATGTACTTCAATACTGATCTGATCCATATGCTACTTTATTACGATCGAAATTAATTAACTAATATGAACAAAGTTTGTTATTCTTGCTTTATGGAAGCAGCAGCAGTTACTGGAAACCTTAGCAAGCCTAAGCTACAGGATAAGAGGTGGCTTCTGGAACAAATTCTTACCGACAAATGGGAGATTGCTGGAACAGGATTTAAAATGCAAACACTTACGAAGGCTCTTGTTTCTGACCAATATAACCAATGTAATAAAGCCACAAGCTGTAACGCAACTAGGACCGGTTGATACATTTCTCCTGGTATTATTCTTCACAAAACTATTTCAATTGTACAGTTATCATTTCGAAATCTGGTAGATGAACTATTCTATTGGTATCGAACAAAGCATCATCTCTAACGATCAACACTAGACTGGGCTGAGGTTTTCAATAACATGGAAGGAAAAACACAAACCTTCCAGAAGGGAGATCTGGGGTTTGCAGTTTGAAGTTTAATAATAAGGACAAAGAACTCTAGAATAACTGAAGGGTCTACACAATAGATCTGCAAAGGTCGTAGTGGAGAGTCTCCTAGAAGCTCAAAAGCACTATAATATTTCATCGTATCTTAACGATCAACATGCAGTCCAAAATCCACTCACCATATCCACTGAATTGATGTAGTTAATATACTCACTTGAACTGCCTTAGTTTTGATGTCCATCATGGCTCTAATATCAGATGCTATATCTTGTACTAATATCATTCCATCGTCCTTAACCAGCTTCGCGTGTAAGTTGGAAAAGTCCTTGAAATAGATACATCAAATTGTTATTTCATACAATCGCATATCTAAATTATACTAACATCATTATAACGCTCTACTGAGGTGCAGGTGTATACAGGCGCATACCTAGGACAGAAATTTCAACCTTTCTAGGATTCTATGCAACCGTATTTCAGGCGGAAATTTACGCCAGTGTTTCATGTGTGGAGACATTGGAGCAAGCCAATCTCATAGAACAATAGAACAATATAACTTTTCTCGGACAGCCAAGCGGCTTTGAAAGCACTTAGCTCCCACCGCGTAACGTCGAAATTGGTTTTAGCCTGCCAAAAACGACTATCCTAAATAGGAGAGGTCAATAAAGTATTGCTGGTCTGGATCCCTGGCCATTTAAACATGGAAGGAAACGAGAAGGCAGACTCTTGCAAAGGAGGGTGTCGTATGTGTTTCTAACGGACCAGAAACTACAACTTGATATGTTAAAACTTGGACTGTCGGAAGGTCCGACTTGTCGTCTTTGACTGGAAGATGATGAAACAGCAGAGCATATAATTTGTGCCTGCCCCGCCGCGGCTTGAATCAGGTCTCTGAAGTTTGGCAGGGTCTCTCTCTCGCCATCGGACCTAAAATATCATTTACCCAACGAACAAATCGGCTTTGTTAAGAAGCCGAATTTTTTTGGTGAAATCTGAATACGTGTGAGCCACAATAGACTCTTGGGAGTCGCAGTGGAGGGCCTTATAGACCCACTCTCCACACACCTATCCTAACCTAACATCATCACAATTTCAATGATGATGATATTGGTATTATGATATTAATGCTAGTCCAGTACATTCCCTGTTAAATTATATGGATGGGACCTTTCGTTTTAAAGTTACGACAAGAATAAGTTTGTAGGAATCACAGGTTACTACTAGAAATGGAAAATAGAATACTTACGGAATGTAGTTGATTGATATTGGTTGTAGTTTTGCTTAAATCAGTTAGTTTTTCGCCGATTCTTTGAGACCAGTACTGAACTCTGCAATATAAATATGCCAATAGTTAATCTGTACTGGACTGTTTCTTTTCCAGGAACAACTTGTAGGGTCAGTTTTGTACAGAACAGAAAATTGTGATTGATTGCAGTTTTAAGGATCACAAGATAATATTTATTGTTCAATTTATCATCATTATCATCCATGGCTATTAACGAAGTCTACTCCAATGATACCCAAGGATCCAGGAGCTTGAGGAGCCAAGTTATATTTGAAGATATACTAAAATAGCTGTTTGCACCTTTTATAGTAGTAAACCCTTTCAACTAAGCTGCTTTGAATAGTTAAAGGCACTAAATAAGATATGCGAATAGATAGATATTGAAATGAGCTGGTGAAGTTATGCTGGTGCTTTTGGCGCTCTGTAAATCTGGGTTATAGCCTAGGACGTCCCCCCTTAAGCCGCCACTGGTTGATGAATACCTGTAAACGTTGTGTGCTTCTTTCCGTCTCTGTTCTGTAGATCTTTCAATTTATATTTTTCCAATTAAAAAAATCACAAAAGCGGAAAAACAGGTTCATATCTCTAGATATTTCTTAATTAAATACGTTTAGTGATAGCATTTCAAGCTACTAGCGAAAACGAATCAAATGAAAAAAAAACGGATCCCAATTAATAGTTTGTTTTAATTTTTGATGATTCAATAGACCATCGCAAGTTAAGTTATTTTTATATCGTTGGCGTAAAAGCAGTTAGTCTACTTGAATAACCATGATAATGAAGAAACCAAAATGTTTATGAAACATGATGCTACATTTTGACAACAATAACTTTCTGAAAAAGTAGCTTAATCCTTCAAAGTGTTTTAAATTTCGGGTAAAAAACATCCTCACATTTATGCTTCCCGAATATTTTCAATACATCAACATCCTAAGCAGAAAGTATTTTGCTACGATGTCCCCCTCTCTAGCTATTCCCCATATTCTTGGACTTATTGTGTCTAAAATTAAAAAATAAAAATAAAACTTACAATTCTTCAACTTTTTCCATATTCTGCCAATGTTCATCAATCTGACTTCCTCCAATAGACAAACACACATCAAATACTATAAAAATACGCAAAATTATACTCATTATTCTATGTTATTATTTCTAGACTCTCCTAAACAGCAACTGTTCAAAAAGTGAGAATGTCTTTTACCAGAATGATCTCCAACGTATATAGAGACACATTGTCGAGGCATTTTATGCATTAGTCTGCTAATGAAATTACGATGCAGATCAGAATACCTTGACAGAAAATATATTATCTCACTTGTTTTCATCACAGCCGTGTCTATTTTTAACCTTCTGTGTACTTTGTTTCAATTATAAGAAATGGGACTACCAGTTTATGGAACTGCGACATTTAAGTTATTGAACAGTGAACTAATTGTAGTAGGGAAGCCCACGAGGCTAAATGGGGATTTACTCGAGCGTCGTGGAGACCTATTGGGATGCAAAGCTTAGATGATAAGAAGAAAAAAATGTTATGTGATATATACCTTTACATCGGTTGGGGAAGCGGCTATAGATTTTTAAATATGTAAAAAAAAAACTGTTGCATAGACATCCTCGAGCGCATCAGATATTGATAGCATCAATGCCCTACGTATTTTTAATAATGTACGTATGTTAATCTGATCGTTTGCATGATGCGGGTGGTTGTATTTAAGGGTTGAAAATGAAAAAAAAAAATAATTTAATCGAGCGCGTCAGATTTTCTAAGGGAGTGTTAAGTACACCAAAAAAAAGCTCTCATTCACTATTCTGACGATTTCGATGGGACGCAAACTCGCGGCCATTTTCATAATGTGCAAAAAAAAAACCGCCATTTTGAAATACTCAAGCGCGTCAGATTAAGATATATATGGTTCATCTTTATGTTCTAAACGTACTGTCTAATAATCTGACAATTATCTAGAGGGATTCGCCTGATCTGACAAAAAAAATTAGAAAAACGGTTCACTTTAAAGGCCATCCCTGCAACTTCCCGCTAATTCCATTCCTGGGCGCTTGAAATTGTACTTATGACATTTTTGAGCTCAAAATATAATTTACGTGATATTTTGAGTTCGCTGAGTTCAAAGAAATAATATTTCTATGCATTTGAGCTCTCTCAGCTCGAAAGTCTGATAAAAGTTTCATAGAACACTATTTTTGGAATTTCCAAACCGCAATAACTTTTGAATGGATCAACCAATTTTCACGCGGTTGGCACCATTCGACGCAGTTTTATCATCCTCGTAAGTAATTTTGCAATTTTAATTGTTCGAACCACAAATTTCGGAGTAATCCCGAAAAAACACTTTTTCGGGTTTCTTTCGTTCACGATATCTCTCGAACGGCTTGCGGCTTGCGGAAATCGTCAGATTATATATTTTTCATTATTCTTGAATAATTTCCTTCAAAATAAAAAAAAATTTAGCTACGCTCGAGAATGTCGAGATAACGTTTTTTTTTTTACAACTTTGTTGCCCTCCCCTTTTTTTACGTCACTCTCAAATTGTCAGATTAGTGGAATATACACTTTTTAGGATGTAATTAACTCACCCTACCTTAATCTGACGCGCTCGAGAATTTCTGATGGTCAATTTTTTTTTACTAATCTGATCCTGTATCCTTAACGGGCGGCCTTATATATAGGCCTCATGTTTTGTGGAGGTACTTAACCGGGTACAAGGTATCCCCCTGTATATTAATCTGCCGCGCTTTAGTAAATCCCGAAATCCCCGCTTGGGCTCCCCTACTATTGAGTTCTTAAACGTTTGTCGCAAATTTTGGTATAGTACATTCAATAAATAGCCTTGTGCGTGATCGTTTGTGACGTATATCCGAGTGTTCGGTAGGAATGTCGTTTATTTTATTTGCTATTTTGACGTATAGCTAACCTTAAAATTGATCAATAGAATCATCAGGATCGTATATTCAGCCAAATAAGAAAAGGCTATGGAATTAATAATTACCAGCTTCTTTTTTTTAACTGAAATTACTTCAGAACTTTCAAAATGCTGATGTTTTTCCGTGTATCTAGGCATAATTGTGTATTATTTAAATAAATACAACAATAAGATTAATATTAACTTTCCATAAATAATAATTGACCGTAAACAACAAAGTACAGACTTGACGAGAACTGTCAGTGGGACATAAGAAAAAGACGTAAGACACATTGCCGCTATGACAGGTACGTCTGCATCCTATTTTGAATAATGTAATTTCTCCCGATTGATTTTGACAAATTCTGAAGCTCGGAATCGTGAGCTATTTATCTAGTATGCCTCATGAACAAAGATATTTCATTGCTTTTCTCCGAATGAAGGATATTTTTTGTATATTTTTTATGTATATATTTTTATATATTAATACTTTTGTGCGTGCTTATGTCACTGAACTCCCTCTAAACGGATGGACCAATTTTGATGGAATTTTTTGTGTGTGTTCAGGTGGATTCGAGAATGGTTTAGATGCACAATTGGTACCAGTAGGTGGTGCTGCAATCGTGTTTATACTGAACTTCTCCTAAACGGTTGGTCCGATTTAGTTGACATTTTCTGTATGATTTTTTGGGTAAGGTCATTAAAAAAATGAGCAAAATTTCCCGTGAAATTAGAAGAAAATTCAGAAAAATAGGTTTTGGGGAAACATATCCCATATCAGAAAGTTAACGATACTATCTGATTTTTCTACCCAAAATAGGTAGGTACCAATGTGATATTTTTTAATCACAATAAAAATTTGTATAATATGAAGTGAAGAAGTTAGCACAGGACAACGTCTTAGGGGTCCTCTGGTATATTATATAAATTGTCCTAAATATGGCGATTCCATAAGATCCATTTTTTCCACCCTTTACAGTTCAAATTGTGATACAATTGGTTCTTTTGGTCTTAAACAAATACTTATACTTCATGTATTTTTTCATATATGCGACATCTATTTGCCGGCTCTTGTAATAGAGTGTACCAATCACTGAAACTAGTAGTATCGACTACCTCCGTCACTCTTTTTACGTTCATACTTTTGGTAGTTCGTTGGTAGATGGACCTAGCTGTATTGTATGCCACATGAATTGTTATTCTTAACGCTATAGTTCTTGTTTTTAGAATCAATTCTCATTATCTAAGATCCCTGAGAAGAAAATGAGTTTTTAATAATCATATTTTAAAAATTTAGCCAGATGTACAAATCTTCAATAATATTTACTTTGGTTTTTACTTATTTCTAAATACATGCGAGAAAATTAAAATGTCTATTTATACTTTGTTTTTGAAGTAAGAGGAGCGATTTGAATTTAATATTGTCATTTCTGATGCCTAGTGATTGGATGGATTGCCCTCCGATTCACACAATGGTTTCACGCAGCTCTTTTGATACAACTAACAACCACATTTGTTTGTGTTTATTTATACAGTGTGGAAACCACTTATAGAATAAAATTCTTTATGTCATTATTTTAGAAAATTATAAATGCCGAGACACGTCAACTTTTGAATTTAGTTTTGCGTTATGTAAACACAAATGTAAATGTACAGGGTGATTCACGCATTTATGCCATAGTCGGTGCTGTTTTTTTTAATGAAACACCCTGTATATTTGCATATTTTTGAAATCCTCTTAATAAACCGATTCCAACAAACTAAATAATGTATGGCCAATTATGAATTATACAGGGTGAAATTTTTATTTTTACAGTTATTAAACACATACATAAAATACCTGATGTATTTGATTTTAATACATTAAAATAAATGCTCAAAATGTTCTCCACCTAGTTGTTGGCAATAGCACAGTCTCCTATAGAACTTCTCCTTAACTTTGTTTAAAGTTTGAGGTGAAATATTCCGTATTTCTGTAGTTATCCTGTCTTTAAGGTCTACAATGCTAGTTGGTTGTGTTGCATATACTTTGTTCTTGAGATAACCCCACAGAAAAAAATTTAACGGCGTAAGGTCTGGCGATCTAGCTGGCCACACAATAGTACCTCTTCGTCCAATCCATTTATTGGGGAAGATTTCATCTAAATAAGTTCTCACCACTTAAGCATATTGGGGTTTTGCCCCGTCTTGCTGGAACCAAACATTTTCATTCGGTAAGCTAGGATTTATTGCGTTGGGATATTAGTTTGCCAACGCAGGTAAAACTTCATTTCTAAGCATATTTAAATATTTTTCAGCTGTCAAATTTCCATCTTCAAAAATGGGACCAATAATATGGTCGCCTATAATACCGGCCCAAACGTTCACCTTTTGAGGTTACTGAGTATGTGTCTCACGCATCCAATTAGGATTCTCTGCTGACCAATATCTACAGTTTTTTCGGTTTACCTCTCCATTCAATGTGAATATTGATTCGTCAAAAAAAAGAATGGTACCAAGAGCTATCTCATTTCTGTTCAGCTTATTCATCAATCTTTCGCAGAAATCCATTCTACGATCTGGATCGTCTTCTGTTAACTCCTGCACAAAAGTTTATTTGTATAGGGATGGAGTTTTTCTTTATGAAGACATCTTAGAACAGTTGTATGACTAACATTATTTTCACGGGCAATTTGACGTGTACTTGAGGTTGGATTCTCTTCGACACTTAACAAAATATCCACTTTTACATCTTCTTCAACGAAGTGTCGTTTTCTTTTCAATGGTTTGACATGTCCAAGTTCTCTGAATTGTGCATGAATTTTAGACACAGGACTTTGTGAAATATTAGGAAATTCGGGATACCTGTGATTAAATAAGTTTGCCACCTCAACTTGACTTCTGCTGTTATCCCCGTACCCGATCATCATTGAAATCTCAATTCGGTGAGTCTCAGTTAAATATTTCATTGTTATGTCGACAAGGAAAGAGTGTTTCACAAAGATTTTACTTTTTCAGTATAAACTGTCAACACATCAACAACTGACAGAATAAAAACTAATCCACATTATTCACCGATTTAAAACAATCCATATTATTTATCGATTTTGTCTAATTATTGGCGTTTTTCGGCAATTTTTAGGTATTTATGATAAAATTCATGGGCGTAGCAGGTTTTGTTAAATATACAAATAAGTCTAATAATTAGTTAGTTTAGATTTTTGATAAATCCATATATTTGGCTAATTTGAAAAAGTACTAATATTTCAAGTGTAATGGATAATTAATTTTAAAATTTCACCCTGTATAATTCATAATTGACCATACATTATTTAGTTTGTTGGAATCGGTTCATTAAGAGGATTCCAAAAATATGCAAATATACAGGGTGTTTCATTAAAAAAAACAACACCGACTATGACATACTTGCGTGAATCACCCTGTACATTTTAATTTATGTTTACATAACGCACAACTCAATTCAAAAGTTGACGTGTCTGGATATTTTTTATAATTTTCCAAAATAATGACATAAAGAATCTTATTCCATAATTGGTTTCCACACTGTATGAAATCATTTATTATTCGCCTTTGTTGTTTGTTGCTCTATTTCATGAAAAAATGGGTGAGACATATTTTAAAAACAAAAACAATCATACATAAAAAAGTAATAAGAAATTGGAAGAAAATTCAGAAAAGTAGATTTTTTGGCTAACATTTTTTCAACATTATAAGGCGATGAGATTTCAACATTTATCCTATTTAATATTTTTTTTATTTAGTTTTTGTGAAATGAAAATATTTAAAATATCTGTTGTCTTTCTGGAAACATAAAAAAAGACGAAGAACATTGAATTCAACTATTCAAGTAATGGACGAAAATAAAGTGGGTAGGCTGGAAAAAATGGAAAAGATATCTCATAAATACACAATCCGTTCATGTAAAAAGTGAAAGTATATCGGCATATTTTCCAATAAATTATCAATTCAGGGCGAAAACATCGATAATTCACCGACAGACACGATTTTCGTAAATATTGTCCCTGCCGGGGCTGTCACAGACAAGCGTCCGTCAAAATTTAAACAAATATAGATGGCATTGTAGCGCGCGACCATATATCACTACTTAGAGCGGTTTCTGCCACGATAACGTAAATAGAATGGTTAAACATAAAATACAAACTCGATGATAGTCAGACTGAAAAACAAAAACAATGTTCTGATGCTCGATATGCATGTTGTGACTAAACGAAAACTAAATTCGGGAAATTGATAGATATTTCTCTCTGGGGTCGACATCGGAATTATTGATGATGTAATTTATCAAAACATGTTAGGAATCGTGTACCAAATGGATAGGAATATAATATACAGGAAGTTTCTAGCGTCAGCTGAAGTCAAGCTGACACAGTTTCAAAATCGGGTGGGAATGCCTGGGCATACTCAATGAACTAGGCGAGAACAATATATAGTATAAGAACTAGTGAAGAGGGTAATTGAAAAACCCTGGGTGTCGGAACCCTTTTGCGGAATCAGCCCAATGTAATGGGCAAAGTTTCGAAAAAAGGATATAACAATTGGAAATATGCAGTAGGGCTTAAAAAATCAGAGACTACAACCCAAATGAATGCCTGAGTCACAGGACATTGTCGCCTGAATGGGCATCTAAAAAAGCTCAAAATAGTGGAGGAAGAATAACGTAGATTCTATTGCATGGAAGAAGAAACCTTCATCCACGTACTTTTGCTGGGAAATCCGCCGCAATTCAGATAAAAGAGCGACCATTAATAGAAAATGTGCACCCTCGAGGTGTGGTGGCAACCGCCCTCAAGGTTTTAGCTTACAGCGGTATGATATAGAAAAGGATCCTTGGGCTATTTCAACTTAATCGATGCTGGACGAAAATATTCATAGAGATACTGCTGGGTAGCTATTCTTGAAAATCATACGATCCTGTGCTTCTCTCGTACGATAGGGTCTATCCCGTACGATCTATCGACTCCCACGGTCGAAATTTACTAATTTTTTAACCTACATGTGAACGTTCAAAATTATTGCGTTGTTGCCAGCATTATTTGAAACAAAAGATCTAAATTTCAGTTACTTTTTTTGTACGGATGTCATAATTCTCCGTCATTAATTACTTCTTATATTTTTTATGTTATATGACCAATAATAAAAAAAGTAGTCTGTTTAGTAAATCAATGAATATTAAAATTGAATAAAAATGAGTCAGTCGCGTTACACTCATTACAAAAGAAGTGCCGCCACAAACGGCATGCTTCCAAGCGATGGTCATATAAAAACCTGGAGCCCCTTCGTCAATTCGTACTTCCTCCTCTGCCTCCCAAGTCCTCCAGTATTACGTGCCAAAAATAATAGTTGTCCATGATAAAACACCGATAAAAAGCACTAAAAACCGGTAAAACTACTCAAACTTCCGACAAAGTATTTTTTCAACTCTATGCACATGAATTTAAGATTCAAAGAAACTGAGAACTGACAGAATAATAATTACGGAATGTATAGAATGAAAACAAATTTCCATAAAAAATCTCTTTACTGCGCAAGCGCCAATTCATTCGACTCTGCTCTATTTCGGACCATGCGATCCGGACCGTATGATTTTTATGCGATCACGGGCCAAGAATATAACGACGATCGCCTCATGTGATCATTCGCCATAAATGTATGCCGCTCATTGTTCAAGAATAGACGTCTAGATAGAGGCAACAAGCCAGCTCGGAACTCATCAGCATCTAAGAGAGAAAAAAAAGGTAGAACGTGTCGCGGGACACACGGTAGGAACTTTAGTTCCTTTTAAGCAAAAGTTATGTAATACATCTGACGTTATAGATAAACAATTTGCATATTCTTTGGTGGTTGAGTAGTAAGCACACCAGACTCTCACGCGGTAGAACCCAGGTTCGATTCCCCGCGAGGATTTTTTTTATTGTTAATTTTATTTTTAAATAATCATTCTGCTTGATATTAATAACGACAACAGGTAGACGTTTGAAATATTTAGCAGAATATTCATTATTATAGATAATGGTACGGTACCCTCCATGAGGGAGTCCGACTGGCAACATCTACTTATATATATATCTCTTTATTTAGTCAAAAATAACTAATTCCACTTACATAATATACATACACATAATACAATTAAGAAGAACAGTACAACATATTGTGGTTATAGTATAAAAAGTATAAAATTAGAATATAATATAAATTAGAATTAAAAATATAAAATCAGAACAAATTTAAACAAACATATTATCATATCACACTGTGACTGTTGACTCCGATAATAAATAATCCTTTAATGCTCTTTTAAAACAATTTACAGATGAACTTTTTTTAATAAATTCTGGTAAATTATTGAAAGAATTAATGCCTTTATGCAAAACAGAGTTATAGGTACTACTTCTTCTACACATTTCAATTCTCAAATTTTCCTTATTTCTTGTGTTATAGTTATGTACATCAAGATTAATACAGAACTTATCCTGCAGATACACTGGTGCAAGTCCAATTTTAACTTTAAAAATAAAAATTAATGTGGAGTACAGTATTAATGTATTTATTGGCATCCAGTTAAGTGCCTTCAGCATTTTATTTATAGCAGTGTACTTAGAACACTTTAATATTATTCGCATGGCGCGGTTTTGCATCTTCTGAAGACGATTAATTTCATTTTGGTTGAGTAAATACAAAATTGTAGGGCAATAATTAAAATGTGGTAATATTACTGTATTAAAGACGGTTAATTTGGACCATTGACTGAGATATGGAGAGCATCTTCTTAAATAGTTAATTTTATAGGCTACAGTTTTTATTACCTGATTTGCATGCTCCTTGAATTTCAAATTATTATCAATAGTTATTCCTAAATAAACAAATTTTTTTACTATCTCTATCGTCTCATTACCTAAACTTATATTCAAATTAGCTTCCCTATACCTATTTTTTAAGCCCAATACCATACATTTTGTTTTCTGTATATTAATTTTTAAGAAATTTGCACAACAATATATATGAACCCTTTTTAGGGCGGCGTTTATAATGCTCATGCATTGTTCAGGTTCACTACAGCAGAAATACAGTAGGGCATCATCTGCAAATAAATGAATCTTGCACTCCCTTGCAGTGTCTACAATATCATTTAAATATATTAAAAATAGCAAAGGTCCCAACACACTTCCCTGCGGTACACCCATATTATTACATAACCTGTTTGATTGTATGTTATTCAGCTTTACCATTTGTTGCCTGTTATTTAAATAATCTAGTATCCAGCTGAGAGCTGTCCCTATACCTTTAATTTTCTTTATTAATCTATATCTATCTACTGTTTCGAATGCTCTTTGTAGATCTAAAAATACCGCAATTGTGACTAAGTTATCTTCAATATTATTTTTCCAATCACTCAAAACACATTGTATAGCCGTTTCACAACTATGTTTATTGCGGAATCCTGATTGATACTCACAGATAATTTTATTACCTTCTAGATAATCTACCAGTTGTTCATATACTACTTTTTCCAATACTTTAGCAACAGCATTAATCATATTAACTGGTCTTAAATTTTGAGCTTTATTCGTATCCGGTTTCTTGGGTATAGGTACTATAGTGGATATTTTCATTTCTGTAGGAACTTGATTTAACTCTAAGGAACTATTAATTATGTTTAATATAGGATTACAAATATTTTTGAAACACTTTTTCAATAACTCTACACTGATATCATCGGGACTACTTCTATTTTTTAATGAATTAATAATTTTTTCTAATTCCTCGAGATTAATTAATTTGAAAGTGGTCATTTTATTAGTAATAATTTTATCAACTACTGGAAAACTACTTGCAAAATTTTTATCAATTTGTTCTGTTATAACAGCATCGTATATTTAAAAAAGGAAACCGTAGCATTATACAAATTGGACATTCGTTTACCACAAAATTAGTGGAAACATAAAATTGAATTGTCAAATTTTAAATTTGAAGTTATATTACAGTTTATAGAAATTTTTATTTTCTAGATTTTTTCCTAAGTGGGTCGTAGAAAAAATATGCTGCTCGACTCGTGTGGATTGTCCATATCGCACTTGAACGATTGAGCACTCCGCCTACGGAGTCGTGCTTCATCTTCGTCCTCGTGCGATATGGCCATCATATCCACACTAGTTGCACAAACTATACAATCTCTTTCAAAATATGCCCTTTCACATTTAGTAACTACCTGCCAAATGTCAAATCTTTATCAATCCATTTTAAAGTTATCGAATTAAAACATTCAAGTTTTCAAAATTTCAACACCCTGTATTTCGAAAAGTAGCTAGACCCCTTATTCGCGCAAAAAAAATTATGGAAATAATAGTAAAAATTTATCCGAACAAATTCAAGTAGATCACTAGCACTGCGAATACCAGCTTTGCATAGAATTTCAATATAGCATCGGTGGTTCAGTGGTTAGAATGCTCGCATTGCACGCGGGTGGCCCGGGTTCAAATCCGGGTATGAGCATATTTATTATTATGAATCGCTGCTTCGTAAACGAGAGAGAGACTAAGGAGGCACAAGCACGCAAAAGCAAGGCACATAACGAAGCAATGTAACATAACGCAGCGTTACGTAACGCGTAACGGTCAGATCTTTTGCGTCGCGACCCCTGGTCGCTCAAACATAACCTGGCGTAAAGAACTAAAGTTCCAATAAAAAGTCGGAGGCTTAGGCTGTCTTCCTCTATTAGCGCAAATGCTGTATACACCGACAAAGGCAGAGAAGCCTTTGATCGTCTGACTCTTTCCCTCTTACAAGAGTTCAGATGGACAGTGGCCTATGGCTTGGTGCCTCTATCTGTATTATCGCTATGAAAAAATTGCGAGCCAAAATGTCTCATTTGCTTTATTATTATTAAATTTGAGTGAATCATTGCAGTAGATAAATTTGACGTCTGCTTTTATTGTAGTTTATTACCAAAATGTAGTTGATATCGAACTCCGGATGATTTTGAAATAGTTATTGTAACATTAATACCCAATTTTGATGGCCGGTCTGGAACGCAGCAATAGTTGTGGCGTCCTAGCACTAATCCAACGCAAACACAATAATTGGCCGTGTATACACGTAATTATCAATCATGAATACGCTCGTAATGGGATTGGTTACTCAGATTATAAACAGCGTTACTATAGATAATTAATTGGACCGGTTGTGTGCACCTACGGACGTCCGTGCACCAGATTATGGCCTTTTGTCTCCTAATATATCAGCGAGGGAATCAAAGGTGGGTTTCAGACCGATTCTCTGATGCGTATATGTGTATACAATGTCTATGTATTTGCTTTCCTGCGATTAATTGTTCTACCGCTTTTCCATGATGCGACGATAAATCTTTGAGGCTGCTACAAAATTTAGAAGCGACACCAGATAAAATGGGTTTTGATTATTCAATTTCCTTCTATTAACCTGTTGACCTGACAATAAAATGTTTATTTATTTTAAATGACATATAACAAAACCGACTTCAATCAACAAATTCACCTGAGAATTAAAAAATACATACAAAAATTTGATATTCATTTTTTGTTTTGCTCAACGTTATTCAAAAATTATCGTTTATTACCCAATTATTATACAATATGTCCCCCTAAGTTGAAATCATATGGAAATAGCTATTTGTGTATTAAGAGCGGAAAGTGATACTTTGCCGCTTGAGGCAGAGAGTTGCCCGTGCGACGCGTAGCGGAGCGCGGGCAATCTGCCGAAAGCGGCAACGCACTTTCTGCTCGAATTGCACACAAGATTTTTTCTACGATCACCTTATTTTTAAACAAATAATTGAAAAAAACATGAAAAGTACACTTTATTAGAATGTGATGTTGAAAACAATTATTGTTTTTCGTATTTACCTCTGGATTTAGTTGGCAGAAGATTAAGAGTAATATTTTTAGCAAAATCTGCTATATCTGGAGGTGTGCTTGAAAATTCACTGTCACTATCCATTTTTCAAATAGCTATTTATAAACAGACAACTTTTTTATAAACTAAAAATGAAATAATGACGTTTCATTAATTCCATAGTCTACTATTTTCACAAAATAGTAGGTAGGTACTTAAATATGCAATCACTGTTGCATCTAGGTGTATAATGCATTGCCTACCTTCTGACTGTTATATTTCCACTACGTAAACTTGTCCGTATAAATCAATACTATGAAAATAGGAATCTGCAAAAACGATCAAGAAAATTGTCAATCTTAACAACGTTATATTTGTAATAAGTTGTAAATATTAATTTTTATCTTGAACTAAGAAATAAATCCTTCACTGTAGTATTGATCCAAAATAATATCAATGTATGAGGTTTTAATTATTTTATAATTTCAATAAAATTAAACATATAAAATATACACCTCCATCTATTTGTTGGTAGCGTAACCTGCAGCGTTGTAAATCTAGTAACTTGTATAAATTGTAGATGTCAGTCAAATTATATAGGAATATTTATTAATTTCGTTCGAAATATCTTCAAATATTAATATTTCAACTAAAATATTCGGACTGCTCTACATTTTGTTTTAATATATCTATTGTTTACTACATTTCTTTAGTTTATTGTAAATGAAAACAGGCGAGCGGAAAAGTACGCTCTAGAGCGTAAATAATGTCAATTATGACAGATCACGGAAAACATCAACTTTGCGGTTAGATTTGAGTGTGCAAAAGTCTACTTTGGGTAGTGATCGTGGGAAAACTTTTTTATTATTAATTTTAGGAAAAAAGTTGGTAAGAAGGCTATTCAATAAAGCCAAATTGAACCAAAATTGGGACCTATACAGGAGTAAGCTCACTCTATATAATAAGGAGATCCGGAAGGCCAAAAGAGACTTATGGAGAATATTCTGTGAGGAGGTTCCAGAGACAACAGAATGCTCCAGAATACACAAAGCTCTGTCCAAGGAGGGCTCTTATGACAAGGTGAATCTCCTCAAGAAGATTGACGGAGACTATGCAGAAACGGTACAGGAAAGCTTGGAGCTGCTGACAAAAGCACACTTTCCAGGAGCTACCATTGATATAAGTCGGCAGGAGGTAGGCAGCAATCCTCAAGAGCCAGAAAGACCCAGTAGGGAAGACTGGCAACATGCCACTGCCATTACAAGACCAGATAAAATAAGGTGGGTCATAGACGAATTCCAGCCCTTCAAATCACCGGGGAGGATGGATTCTATCCGGTCCTACTGCAGAAGAGTAAAGAGGTATTAGTGCCACAACTGAGTAAGATCTTGAAGGCCAGCTTAGCCTTTAAACATACTCCGGTAATATGGAGGAAGGTGAAGGTCATCTACCTTCCGAAGGCAGGTAGAGTTTCTGACCAAACGCCCCAGTCATATAGACCAATTACCCTAACGTCCTTTCTGCTTAAGACTTTGGAAAAGCTAGTGGATAGGTACATAAAGGACAACGCTCTGAAAACGCGCCCTCTAAGCAAGAGTCAGTACAAAAAATAAAAATAAAACATGGAAAACCGTAAAATTTTTATAAAGAATAACTTGTCTTCCTTAAATTAATAATAAAAAAGTTTTCCATAATACGATTCCTACTTAGGGAGACATATTGAATATACAGTACGATGGATATTCTTTTGTTACATGGAGCTTAACATAACCTGCAATGTGTTAGAAAGAAACAAGTATACATTCAGTGTACTAGATACTTTAACAGAATATCAAAAGCGAATGTGAAATATGGCGTTCGAAAGCAAACCCTGTTAAAGAAAGTGTAATACACTGATTTTATACTTTTTTTTTTCGGATGCATTGTTGCTTATGGACTTTGTGTTAGACTATAATATATGTAACCAAAGAATATTTAATTTGAAAAAAACATTGAATATCGGTATAGGTATATCAGAAAAGTTAGATAAACAACATAAAATATAAAATTTGAAAAGCCCAGGCGAATGAACTGAATCTTTGCACAATTTCTCATGTTATCTCTTCCCATTCCAAAAGCTTCGTGTCTTCTAAATAGGTCACCAGTTTGACAGAAGTAATTTTCAGTAGTTGTGATAGTTGTAATATTTTCCCTACAAAATGCTTCCGTCTGAGTTTTTACAGAAGCAGACTATGTGAGTCCTAAACATTTCATCATACGGCTCACATGCTTTGCACAGGTTCGCTAACTTTGCCCATTCTGTGCAGATGCTTCCTCAGGGTGCACTGTCCCGTCACCAGGTCGGTAACTCTTTCTTCCAAAGAACTCCGCTGAATACCTGGAGTGTAGTTAGACACAAAAGTGACATTCTCTGTGCATATAAGCAAGACTATAGAAAAAGCTGAGAAGATCGTCAGTGCGCTGTCGAGACTGCTTTTAATATGGGTGGTGCTACATCCCCAAAGCGCCGTATACTATCAAATGTTATGCATTCGCAATTACTTTATGCTGCACCTGTTTGGCATCCTACAGTAGCAAACAAACAGAAACTCAGGCAAAAACTAACAAGAATACAGACTTATGCTAATCAGTGTATGCTCTTCCTACAGGACTGTATCTGCAGAAGCAGTTGGAGTAATATCTGGTGTACCACCCATAGACTTAATGGCAAAGGAAAGGTGCGAAAAATATAATGGAACGCTGGGTTCAAATGCAACAGAAAATCTGCTTACCGAATGGCAAGACAGATGGCAAAATGGCACTTACGGGCGCTGGACATGCAGGTTAATCTCAAACATCAGAACATGGGTTGAAAGAGGTTATGTTGAAGTGGACTACTTTATCACCCAAGCCTTATCAGGACACGGATGCTTTAAAAAGTATTTATATGATAGACAGAAGAAGGCAAACGACGTATTTGTGCATTGTCCCTGTTAGATGATGCCGAACATACCCTATTTCATTGCCAAAGGTGGGCAGAAGCAAGAGCTGAATTTGAAACAGCAGAAGGGAAACCTTTCAACCAAACCAATATGATTGAAAGTCTGGTAAGGTCAGAACAAGGATGGCAGAATAGATACAAAGTGATTAGTGATAATCGAGATAAAAGAAAAGGAAGAGAAAGAAAACCCGACTAGTTAGAAGACCACCAACGTGTTGAAGTAATGCGAAGGCGGTTCCAGTTGGCTGCGTATAAAGAGTGTGGAAGTTTTTTTAGTCGGTAGGCGACCCTGAAAGGAGTCGAATACGATACATAGCCGGTCGCCATAACATCAGACCGGTATCGTCTTGTAGAAGATTTTTGTTACCACACACACCCCCAAAAAAAAAGGGCGGTAACTCTTACCCGGAGATGGAAGTATGTAGCCTGTAGGATTTCTTTTGGATTTTAAGGTGAAATATGGAATTATTCATACATTCATATATTTGAGCAATTATCCGTAATCTTTTTTCGGTTCCGACCTTTTTTTTAAATTATCCAAAAATTCGCATTTCGAGAAAATTTTCAGAATTTTTTAAAATTCTATCGAAGTAACAATTGGAATTATATTTTGCAGTATAAAACATTGACCCTTACCCTGACGTCACTAACAATGAACAGTAGTAAACACAAACTTTATATATAGTTAAAATAATACCCTTCTTGGTGTGCGTCATCGATTGTGACGTATATCCGGGTTTTCGGCATGTCGTTTATTTTATTTGCTATTTTGACATATAGCTAACCTTAAATTTGATAAATAAGATCATCAGGATTGTATTTAGCCAAATTCGAAAAGGCTATGCAATTAATAATCACCAGCTTCTTTTTCTAGCCGGAAATACTTGAGAACTTTCAAAATACTGATGTTTTTCCGTGTATTCATGCATATTTTTGTATTATTCATATACATAAAACAATAAGATTTCATAAATAATAATAGACCGTAAGCAACAAAGTACACACCTGACAAGAACTGTCAGTGTGACAGTAGAAAAAGACGTAAGACACATTGCCGCTACGAAAGTTACTTCTTCATAGTATTTTAACCTCGCGATTGATAGGTTGCGCTGGCGCGTAATCGAAACATCAACCAATCAAATTTTTGTAAGTCAAAGATTAGGGTTAACGTTTGTAAAACATTTAAACGGTTCATTATTGTGATATTTTGATAAGGATTAATCACAGACCTGCCTTTTTTCCATTTCTTCCTACGTAATGTGATAGAAGGAGATTAACAATCGATGACGCACACCAAGAAGGGTATTATTGCAACTATACCTCATCTTTCTCTACTGACAGTGGAAAAACATGATACAATAGACATACACTTGTCTTTAAAGCAATGACATACGATATTTTGTACGTCAAAAACGATTAATCGGTTGTATTCATAAGAATTCATTTTGACCTCTTGTGACAACTGTCATTATTTTGATACATCGAGTTTTGTTCAAAGCGTTTCATCATTTACATTCAGATAAATTCTATAAAATCGGTTTTTCGCGAATCCTTTAATTTGTTATTTTAATTTTACGTTAAGTACAAAATTTCCTGTTTTGCATTTAATGAATATTTTTAACTTAACCTTACTTCTTAGACGGTGGCTGAACAAGTTGAACAAGCAGTGAACGTATTTACGCACAGGACAAAGTAGCAGTAGCCATTTTTGACTCATTGATTCATTTCACGAGGTTAATAGGTATGACGTCAGGGTGAAGGTCAATTTTGGAACTTTAGTTCTTTACGTCAGGTTATGTTTAAGCGACCGGGGGTCGCGACGCAAAATATCTGACCATCACGTTACGTCACGTTATGTTACGT
>CAJUYI010000036.1:220098-231209 GCA_910591695.1 Galerucella pusilla
TCAAAATATTATGTTGACGTTTGCAATTCCGGTTTTCAATGTACGTACACCCATGCAAACACTTTTTCGTACTTCCGGGCCTAAAGTGACAACTTCACTCCCTTGTGACAGGTACTAAAGTGTCACATTTAATCCCTCCGGGATTAAATATTGACGAAACTCCCGGAACGATTAAATCACAAACAAACGAATTTAAGGGATATTTTATTGAAAAATATAATTAATTAGAATGGTAATTAACGTTAATATTCAAATTAATATTGTGACAGTTCGCATTTTCAGTAGGTTGTCTCACATTTTTTAAGCGGCACCACTTTTTAAAAGCATCGTACTGCTGCTCGTATAGTTTTCTAGATTTCGGTGGTAACAATTCTTCACCTACTTCGGCTGCTCTTTTATCAATATCAGATACACCTTCTTCACTCATGATACCAATAATTATCAATAACAATGTTTCTTTACAATGACACTAGTAATGACAATGTTTCTAAATTATAACTGTCACAACGCAATGTTACTATGGTAACTTATTTTAAAGACAGTTTATTAAATGAGTTGAAGAGAGAAAAAACTGATTGAAATTATTGAAATAATTAATAAAATCATACCGGAAGTACGAAAATAAGCAAAAAATAATTTCCTATCACAACACCCTTGACCTGAAAATAATACCGAGTCCGCAGAATAATGATCCGAATTAACATTAAGGAGTGCAATTAAAAGTAATAAAGACGAATAATACTCCACGAGTTTTTTCATCGGTTCTCTTCAGTATCTTTTGATAACTAAGGAAAAAGCGTTAAATAAGACGTGACGTGACAGATAGAGTTTGCGACACTACCATCTTCAAGGCCCATTAGTCTGGACTTCTTACGCGAAGGCAACGCAAAAAAAAGTAATTCATCGGGGGGTTTATTATAGATAGGAGCAATATCGTACAAGCTGTGATGTCATGAGTCAAACAAAAAGCCTTCTACATCTTTATTTTTATCATTTAGGTACATTTTATTTTATGCTATCTCTAGATAATCTGACACATCTTATGCCCATTTGCACCATTTCTGTTTGAAATTTAACGTGGTTGTTACGAGACAGTTAACCAGTTTACTGGTTAATTGTTTATCTAATTCCGCTATCAAATGTGACACTTTAAGTCACTCCTTGACGTTAGGTAACGTCACATTTTTCATAACCTTTATATATCAGTTATGAAAAGTAGTTATGTGAAGTCTTTACGTAACTGTTTATGTTTCAACAGAGATACCACATGAGTTTCAAAGAATAATTTATTAATTAGGTAGGTACTGTCAAAACTGACAATTATTTCATTATTTAAACTGTACAATTAACCCATTATTTTTATTCAATAGTATTTTGATATTTATAAACATTGAAAATATTATTCAGGACACAGTTATTTAAAGTAAGTCGATTTTCTGCGTGAATACATCATAGTAACAATACTTCCAACACCATTTGATTCCACTTCAATATTATCATTGTAATTGAAGATTTTATTGAATATTATGAAAGCGCGGAAGTAGATAAAACGTTGTACGTAAACACATTATGAAGAGAGCGACATTGTTCAACACGCGTAATTTGCAGAAGTCGCTAGCGCTCGTTTTGGCAAATATTACGCTTGTTGAACAATATCGCTCTTTTCATAACTAATTACGTAAATATCTATTATCTAATTCCGCTATCAAATGTGACACTTTAAGTCACTCCTTGAGGTTAGGTAACGTCACATTTTTCATAACCTCCATATATCAGTTATGAAATGTAGTTATGTAAAAACTTAACGTAACTGTTCAAGTTTCAACATAAAGATACTACATAAGTTTCAAAGAATAATTCATTAATTGGGTAGGTACTGTCAAAACTGACAATTATTTCATTATTTAAACTTACCCCATAATTTTAATTCAATAGTATTTTAAAATTTATAAACATTGAAAAAAACATTATTAAGGACACAATTATTTAAAGTAAGTTGATTTTCTGGATGAATACTTCATAGTAACAATACTTTTAACACCATTTGAATCCGCTTTAGTATTACCATTGTAATTGAAGATTTTATTAAATACAGTATCCGCCAAAATAAACAGTACCGAAAATAAAAATAAAAATTAATTTTTAATTTCTGTAATGTAAGTGTTCAAAATGTTCACCATTTCGACGCAAACAAGCTTCATATCGATTTTGTAAGTCAATAAACATATTTATAAAAAGTGGTTGATGTAACTGCCGAGAAATATTTTGTATTCTTTCCCGTAGTTCGGGATGAGAAGGATATTCGAAGTCTGTTCCCCGAGAAATTATTCTATTATCGAAATGCTGACGGAGTGAGTCTAAGGTGCGCATAGCTGTATGGCTCGTTGCACCATCTTGTTGGAACCATTGTGTGCGAAACTGTAGATTTCGTGCACGACAAAAGTTATTTAGATCTCTCACAAAAGGTATAATAATTTTCTCTCTATAACGCTCTTGGTTGACAGTAAGTGGATTCTGATTATCATCTTCAACGAAATGAGGACCAATCATTCCATGACCAGATACCGCGCACCAAACGGTTACTCGAAGACTGTGGAGTGGTTTCTCTACAATGACATCAGGACGTTCAAATCCAAGGAATCTGGTTGTTTGTCGATTAATATAGCCGCTAAGATGAACGTGACTCTCGTCTGAAAACCATATGTTTTTCAAAAATTCGGGATCTTCGTAAATTAAACTCAACATGCGACCACAGTAAATTTCTCTTGCACTTTTGTTCGCAGCATTTAGTCGTTGTCCAACTTGAATACGGTATGGATAACCACCAATTTATTTGATCATGCGACGTAAAGACGTTTCACTAATGTTGAGTTTACATGCAGTTCTTACAAGACTTCTTTGAGGTGATTGCACAACTTGGTTAAAAACACGTCTTTCATTTTCGTTAGTGCATACTGTTTTTCGACGACCTGAAGAACCTTTACGTTGACACAATACACTACCAGTGCGACAAAATTTTTCAACAACAGCTATAAATTTTACTAGGAGCTGCTTTATTAAATTTTTGTTGATATTTTAATGACACCTGTTCTAAGCTTGGACCATCATTACGACCTTTTCCGTATGAACGAAAATATTGCTCTACCAAAAAAACTTTTTCTTCCGTTGTTAGAACGATTTTTAAATCAAATTTCACTGCAGCGTACTATTAATATATCAACTAATGACAATTTAGTCAAATATGACAAATCCATATTACATAAACAACTCCACAGCACTCTCTGTTTCGGTACTGTTTATTTTGGCGGATACCGTATTATAAAAGCGAGGAATTAGATAAAATGTTGTACGTAAACACGTTATAAAGAGAGCGACATTGTTCAACTCGTGTAATTTGCAGAACTCGCTAGCGCTGGTTTTGGCAAATATTACGCTTGTTGAACAATATCGCTTTTTTTCACAACTAGTTACGTAAAAAACTATTACCTACTACCAATATGTAACATCAAACATTACGATACTGATATGAGTTTCGTGATAAGATACTTTACCGCACTAGTGCGGTAAAGTAAAATTGATTGGAATGAATGTGTCAAAATTGACAGTTTGGCAGAATGAGTGACAACCGAGACACATAAATTGACGAACCCATTTATTATGAATATAGACGTAACACTAATAATAATATTATGAATTCAACAAAATTTAATGCATCAGTTCATGAATGAAAAGTTAAACCTCATTTATCATAATCATTAAACACAACACCTATACAATTAGTGATATTTATTCCAGCTGACGTGATGGCAATTGAAAAATTGTAGTTTTCAATTTCAATAGAATTTTTTGTAGAAACGATTTCTCCTCCCATCATTTTAGTGGCTATATTTTTTTTTTTTCTAAAGATGTTTCCACATATCCTTCAGCAACATTACTGGATTTCCATCCACCATATCTCTTCATAATGTGCATATCAACACTAGCATCAGCTAGTAGTGATGCTGATGATCTTCTAAAACAGTGACCTGTATATTGTGATGGATTTGGTAGCTCCAGAAACGTTGCTATTTCTTTTGGAATGATCTTCAATCACAATGTATTAAAGTGGATTCAAATGGTGTTAAAAGTATTGTTACTATGAAGTATCCACCCAGAAAATTAACTTACTTTGAATAACTGTGTCCTTAATAATGATTTTTTTAAAGTTTATAAATCTTGAAATACTATTGAATTGAAATTATGGGGTAATTGTCAGTTTAAATTATGAAATAATTGTCGGTTTTGACAGTCTCTAATAAATAAATTATTCTATGAAACTTAAACAGTTACGTTAAGTCTTTACATAACTTCTTTTCATAACTGAGATATGAAGGTTATGAAAAATGTTACGTTACCTGACGTCAAGGAGTTGAAGTGTCACATTTGATAGCGGAATTAAATAAATTCATAATACAGGGTGTCCCAAATAAGAGTGACTGATTTTAAACATAATTTCCCAGCTTATTAATTGCTCCAAAGAAATGGGGTTTTCACTAGTTTCACTAGTTTATCAAAGAGATTTTTTTAGGCTTGGCAGGCATTTCAACTCATCAACACAGGGTGTTTCACTAATGTTGATCAAATTCAAAGGGGAAAATATGTATTATTTTAAATGGACCACCCTATAATTTTCAATCTCATTCGAAAGAGCAATCATTATTCTTTCCAAAAATGTATAGTTTTCTATCTTTTGTTTCATTAACAACAAAGTTATTGGAGGTTTCATGTAGTAGTACATTTTTAATTAGTAGTTTTATATGAACGTATTTTGATGCCTGGAATCAACTTATTGTGTGACCGTTTCATGTAGAATGCATTTTTAATGACGTAAATAATTGCCAACAAATCTGACAAACAGTTTAATTAGTAAGAAGACATAATAACATTATTCAATACATATGTATAAAGAACAAAGAACAAAAAAGTTACAATAAATGCTGCATATGCCTACCTTCTTCGTTTATGCATAACTGTGAGCGAAATTTTAAATTTTCAAATTAATTTTCTAACATTTCTTGCGGAAAAGTTTCCAATAATGTTCCTGATATTATTTTTTAGTTCTGCTAAATTGTTAGGCTCAGGATTGTAGCACCTATCCTTCACATATCCCCATAGAAAAAAATCTGGGACAGTTATAATTCAGGAGAATTTCCTTCTGAATATCCTCCCTGTTTAAATTATTGATTTCGTTTCTGCATAAATTATTACAGTTTGAGCTTTTTCACTCACTGTATAGATCATTTCGAAGCCGACTTATATGACTTAACAAAATTATTTTTTTTTTTTTTTTTTTTTTTTTTTTATTCTGTTATTTAACGTCGGTCTATTTCTGCGACTGAGGCTAATCACCGACGCCGGGAGCACTCTACCCATAACCGGAAATTTTGGCGAACCCACTAGTGTTCCAACCAGTGGTAGCGTTCTTTAACGAGCCCAACATCCATGGACTCGGGACCTCGGTTTTACGTCTCCTCCGAAAGACGGCATATCTACATTATACCTCGTGCTCATTGGTATAATGCCTGCGAGCTGTGATATGCTAGTCCGCTGCAGGCTGTACGGGCCCTGTACGATGGTTTTCCCTGGCATCGTCGTCACCCAAAATTATAATTGTCAAAATTGCTAATTTTGTTGTTATGCATCAAACGGTCACAGCATGAGTTGATTTTAGGCATCAAAATACGTTCATATGAAACTACTAATTAAAAATGTACTACAACATGAAACCTCGAATATGTTTGTTGTTAATGATACAAAAGATAGAAAACTATACATTTTTGGAAAGGAGAATGATTGCTCTTTCGAATGAGATCAAAAATTATAGGGTGTTCCATTTAAAATAATACATATTCTTCCGTTTGAATTTGACCAACATTAGTAAAACACCCTGTGTTGATGAGATGAAATGCCAGCCAAGCCTAAAAAAATCTCTTCGATAAACTAGTGAAGCTAGTTAAAACCCCATCTCTCTGGAGCAATTAATAAGCTGGGCATTTATGTTTAAAATCAGTCACTCTTATTTGGGACACCCTGTATTACGATATTCAATGGGTTATCAAATTTCCCATCTCATTTCGTAATATAATTCTTCACGACACTTATATCGTAATTATCTATTACACATAGGTAACCCCTTGTGTGTGTGTATTTTCCACACTCCGTATCCTATGGGTGAAAAATTTTAAATATTTGTTTTAGTGAAAAATGTTATTCTTCATAAAAAGTTTTGCTGGTTCTGAAACTCCACAATATAAAATAAAATTCAAGTTTTTCAAAATCCGTCTCATTTTATAGCCTGTTTTATGAAAACCGTATGAATTTTTACACAAAGTTCGAAAATAATGCATTATTCTAGTGAGTGACGTTTACGATGTACCAAGTAACTGTAAACTTTTATGAATAAGTTCACAGTTACTTGGTACATCGTAAACGTCACTCATTAGATTAATGCATTATTTTCGAACTTGGTGCAAAAATTCATACGGTTTTCATAAAACTGGTTATGAAATGAGACAGGTTTCGAAAAACGTGAATTCTATTCAATTTTTTGGGGTTTCAGAACAAGTCAAACATTTTATCAAGAATAATAAAATTTTTCACCTAAAGGATATCACATCCGTGTACCTATGCACTTAGAAGCAATGAGTACAAATATAAATTTTCGTACTTACTTTCAGTTATCGAGAACTTATCTATCGACAACTTTAGTAAGATCGTTACCCTTAATATCGCCTTCAAATGGACCTTCGTCATATCCCACACATTTACTTTGTGACACATTTTTATTACCTATTCGATACTATATCACTTTGACGCAGTTCAAGTCCATTAACGGCCTATCTCATTATCTCTGAAGATCTATTATATTTTGATGAGATAGTTACGAAAGTAATGACTAATAATTTTCCAGACGATATTATTCCGGAACGTATCGAATAGGTGGGTTTATTAAGGGGAGCAATAAATTTTCGTTATACATAATTTTATCTTGTCCGCGGCGTGATAACAAAATTTCTATGAGTAAGGTAGGTAGTTAATTAAATTACCTTAACCAAAAATTTTGTTTGTCTCACTCTTCCTCATATTGTTAAAAACGCATTTTGACTATATTTTGAATAACGTAACAATAGGTGATCATAATTTATGCCATATAAAAAGTGTATCTTATTTATTCATATAAATATTGATAGTACAATTATAAACATTATTTACAAAATTTTGATGAATTTTCTTTCTAGACTTTCTAGACTATGAGCCCATGGGGAAAAAGTGTCGCGATTTGAAACAACAGCGAACCTATTCAGAACGATAGTTTATCATGCCACCATCAGTTCCAGCACTATGGCGAACATTTTCTCTTGTGCAGAAAAGCGCAGTGGAAAACTGAACATTTTATTCTCCACCTCCTAAAAATGTGATATGAAACTGTACGCCGTTCGTTACATTTGATAGTAGAATCATGGGAGATCGGTTCAGACTCTATGACGTTCAAAAATAATCGTTCGGAAAATCTAGAAAAATTTTTGAAAACCCTTATTTTCTATCCTCTAAAAAGGTGATTTGAAACTGTACCAAAATTTTCACAACTGTTATTCTAAACAGATTATCTTTATGGGTTGATAACTGCGGAGTTATGCCAGAGTGTCAGTCTGGTTTTCGTGCAGGCCGAGGGTGTATCGACAATATTTTCACTTTAAGCTCTGTTATTAATCTACATATTAGACATAAAAGCCGAAAAGTGTTTGCAACTTTTGTCGATTCCAAAAGAGCTTTTGACTCAGTCCAGCACAATTTATTATGGCTGAAACTATTCAATATTGGAGTCTCGTCAAAAATTATTCGCTTAATAAGGACACTTTATTCATAAGCCACTGTTCAAATAAAAGGTTCTGACGGCTTGACAAAATTATATGATCTAACTTTAGGTGTTCTACAAGGAGAACCCTTGAGTCCCCTTTTATTTGCTCTGTTTATCGCCGATTTGGAAGACTACTTTTATGCTCAAGGAGCTCAAGGTGTAAATATCGATAATAAAAATGATGTTCTAACACTCCTGTATGCTGATGATCTCGTTATCCTGGCTCATTCTGAAATTTATGTTGCAAGGAAACTGAAAATGTTTGAAAAATATACTGACACCAATCGTTTAACTGTTAATCTTAAGAAAACAAAAATTGTTAGGTTTTCTTAAGGTGGATTCCAAAAACCGAACTACAAATTTTATTTTAAGAACGAGATCATAGAATTGAGTAATACATATACATATTTAGGTGTAACGTTTTCTTCCTCTGGTAAACAAGCCGTTGGCGCTCTCATTCCTGTGATGTGTAAGGCAAAAATTGACATGTGGTACCCTAGAATCAAACTATTTGAATCTCTAGCGTTAAGCGTTATATTTAACAGTGTCTTTGTTTGGGGTCCTCGTTATTTGGATGCACTAGAAAGGGTGCAAATACATTTCCTAAAACGAATCCTTTTAGTAGCGGTTAATACTCCGGGTTCTGTTATTCGGATAGAAACAGGAACAGTTAAGTTGTTGTCGTACAATGTTTTAAAAATGACAATAAATTGATTACTAAAGATTCTTCAAATGGAAAAATTTCGCTATCCCAGACTTTGTTTTGAGCAACAGCTACGTATTATGAATTCCGCTACCACAAAGTATAATTGGGCATCCCAAATCAAACAATTTTTTGTTGATATTGAATCACTGCAGTTATGGAATCAATTCTTATGGTCATCTACCAGCACAAAAAAACTACTATTTTCCAAATATTATACCTTCCTGCACCAATCCGATACTGCTACATCGTCAGCGTACCCTTTCATGGCTCTATATAAAGCTTTCACCACAACACATGAACCAAGCAATTATTTACTGTTGAAGTCTCCAATTCAGATCACTCGTACTTTGGCTCAACTCCGTACAGTTAATCAATTTAAAATGATGTTCATATTAAACGGCGTAACCTGTAGTATAGATCCTACCTCAACATGTACTGTTTGTAACCTGGACGAGAAAGAAACTATTTTTCATATTTTGTTTGTGTCCGATATATACAGTTATGAAACAAAACATATCCTGTCTGCAAAATTTGGAAACATTAGTGAATGCTCTACAAAATATAAACCTATCTGAGGGAAAAACTATATGCTGCTACCTTTGGAATATTCTCAAATTGAGTTCATTTATACTCGATAAATAATGTATTTATTTTATTTTGTTTTTATTTTTTATTACATACTGTCTTGTGAACTTAAAATTTTTTTTTGTATATTATCACACACTAACCTTGCTGTAAACATTGTTTCCTATAAGCAATAAAGTTATTATTATTATTATTATTATTATTATTATTATTATTATTATTATTGGAACTTCCGGCTTTGTTATATTGTATACAATTTCATTTGTTATTTTTTTTATTGTTGACGCTCTCCGAAACATAACTTTTCGCAATTGCTGCAGATTTCCATACGCCATGTCGCTCGAGATCTAATGCCGGGTCCAGACCAAACAGACAAAAACACAATTCTAAAACAAAAACCCGACAAACTGGCGACAAAATTTTTTGTCAAAGGACAAAACAAAATTGAGACAAATTGTCCACAACGACAAAATAGAAAAACAAAATTCAGTTGGTGACGTTGTTGTTGTGATTAGTGTTGGTTAACCATGTGGCGTTTTAATCAGGAAAAAATAAAACTGAAGATTTATTGCTAGCCGCAAGTTGTTTTATTTGCTCTCATCATCATCCCAGGCTGCTGAAGCAAAACGCAAACATTTTTGGATTAGACCAAGTCAAATAATGCGAGAAAGTTGTTCGATAAACAAATAAATTGTTAGTTCAGCTACTGCTTAACCTGTTTTGACTTGCACACGCGTCCTCACTGCGCGGACAACTTGCCGTCAAATACACAGACCTTTTGATTTTTACCGACCTGAGACGGGACTTGAAAAAGTTTTCAAAAATTTTCAAACAACATGAAATTGTCGCAAAAATGTCTCACAAATGTTTTAGATTTGTCGTCAATTTGTCGCGAAATATGAATGTTTTTGCTTTGACTGCTTGGTCTGGACCCGGACATCAACTCCAGTATTCGCAAATGAAGTGGCCAACGTTCTTCTGAGGGAGTGTCCAGTGAATTCCTAAGAGCTCTCAAAGTTCAGAAATTTTGCAATATTATCTTTAATTGTAGAAATCGAGTTTTTCCCGACAGGTTGGCTTAAGCAGTTTCCATTTTGATATCGCATTAAGAAGCAAGGCTTAAAATTCGTCATATGGGATCTCATAACAATGTAAATTCGAATTATTTTGATATGACAAACCTTCTCATCGTCAATTTCAGCCATTCGCCATTCAATTTTTGGAATCAGGAAAAGTAACAATTATGACTTCATGCCTTAATTCAACGTTGCCCATTTTCATTGCACAGAGCTGACTAGAACGGCACGCTCCAGAAATTCCTATTATCATTACAGCCCTCATCATTAAATACATATCATCGGGTGCTTCAAACAAGAATTCATTTACATCTTCCCTGTCGAACAAATTAGATTTTTTGGGTTAATATCCGTCGTTACTTCTTATTAAAAATGCTGGAAGTATAGGATACTTGGAAATATCTATGGTTTCCTCTATGAAAAGGGTGGACTTGAGCAAGATATATTCATACCATAAGCTTTGATGGAGACTTTTATACAGCAGATTTTTCGTGAAAGTATGACAAAAGCACGGTTTCTGGAACTGCAGTAGGAGTATTTCTTGAAGTATTGAAACGAAAAATGATGATTGAGTGAACGTTGGGCGCCAATGAAACAAAAGTATGTTGAATGACACTGTAACGCAAACAAAATTATGGAAAATACTGTAGGTTCTTGCCTAACTGACAGATTAAATTCGGCAGTAAACTAACAGTTCGCAGGGCTTTGTTACCTTATAAATCTTGAGAAAAGAAAGGAAATTTATTTCAATGGGACTAGAGAAAAAAAAATTAAGGCGCCACTAATTTTCTTTCCCAAGTTTGTAGAGGTGCTTCCTCATACAGCAGTGCCCTGTTAGGAGTCCTGC
>CAJUYI010000036.1:241209-253378 GCA_910591695.1 Galerucella pusilla
AAAATTTTCAATAAAATAAAACATTAAAATACTGCAATCGGCCATTTTGACTGGAAAACCAATCACAGCGCATGACGTCATTAGGTAAACTCCGCTGTCAGTCAATATTCAATACACTCATTCTCTGTGTTTTGTTGTTGTGAATACTACTGATTACGCATTTGGATTGATCTTTTATTATTTCTCGTGTCGTCTCCACTCTACTATAACAATGAACAATGAAACCAAGCTTTGTTAAGGCAAATAGCTCAAATTTGCCCAGGATTGATGTAATGATGTTGGGCGATTTCCTCACAACAAATCAAGAATTCTGCTCGTCTGAGTTTATAAACGTGAAAACTTCCTTGTAAGTAAATTTTGTATTTATTTTCACCCTAGATACAACCAACTTGGATATAATCAAACTAGTTTCAAGCTCATGCGAGTTTATTTAACTATCATAGGTTGGCATATAAATTTATGGGGCATACGTACTTGTGATACTGACCCCATCACAAGATACTGCATATAATTTTCCATATCAATTGGCAACTGCAAAAAGAAAAGTATAAGATGAAAATTGATAATAATAATTATAGACAAGACCAAAACAAACATAACCTCAATAAATTAGTTATTCCATAGCCTCAATATTTCAACTATTTCACGTCAAACAAACGTTTTATGTTTGAGAAATATAAATATAATATGATAACATACTCATATCAAAGTGGTCTTCACAGAAATAAAGTGGCGAATTCGTGACTACGTCGTTCGGGTTTCGCCTTGCCATCTTCAACCACTTATCTCTTATTATTTTCCTGTTTGGAACATGTACAAACACTTTGTTGGGTGTTCTTATTGATGTGTTTTCACACTGCGGTTCTGCACACCACTTATAAACTTTGGAATTCATTTTTATGACACGAATTAATTTAATGTTTTGTTTACTTTCTTCGCTACGCATAGACACAATGACATGTTTACCTAGGCGTGACGTCAGAGCCGACGCCATGACACCTGCGAGCTGTTTTCGCGCACTATTTAAAAAATATCAGTAAAATGACTTCAAACTTCGTTAAACTTAAGTTTATTACCGAAATAAAGGTTTTTTCGTAAATAGTGAATGTGTACCCACATGACGGAAGAGTATTTCAAAATCCATCGTCACCCCTATTATAAGAATGGAATTTGAACAGCGCAATAGTAACTGAAATTGAATAAAGATGAACAAAAGTTGAAGAAAAAAGTCAATTTCAGATCGATGCATACAATAAAAGTGACTGTGAACTGATGTCACCCCGCTTAATTTTTTCCAACGAAGAAAAATATCAATCTCGTTTAATAATATGACGTGGTCTTGTTGAAATTTTTTGTCATTCGCGGTGCAAACGCGAGAGAAAAATAATGATGGATCTGCGCCACATCTGGTACTCACCCAACGCCATCTAAACTGTACATTATATATTGCTTTATAGTGATATATTTACTGATAGCGGAACGGAAAGAGAAGAAGCAATGGCGTGTCGGTGTCGGTTTTCAATTCATACTCAAACTGTTATTTCTCAATAATAATATTTGATAATCTGATGAATACACCCGTAAAATTTAGGTTAACTGGCGAGTTCAAGTCAATATTGTGACTATTTTTCAGCTTAAAAATGCATAATGGTCTCCATTTTCAACCTAATTTATAACATTTACCTTCAATACGATATTCACGATAACTTCCAGCATAAGTTGAAGGCTGGTGTTATACCTTATCCAGCTTTTTCTCCAGATTAACTGTTTAAATGACTGGGCGGGGTTGAAATTCACTCCAATGGCTGTCAAATACAAACCAAATGACGCAATTTGCTCAACAATAAAAGTTAGCAAATTGTTTCCTTCATCTGTCAAAATTTATTTGCTGATAATTGAATCTCCTTCTTTTGCGAATGAAATCATATCGTCTCGATTGGCAGCACCTTAATATAGGCAACACTTCATACATATGCAGTGTACAAGCACAGTATACCAAAACAAGGTATACTAAGGAACAAGTATCATAAAACGTATTCGAAATTTACTATCGATTTCAGTAGCTACGACAGCTACGACGAAAACAACACGTACAACAGGAGCAGCAGACATTTTTACGGAGAATAATTTGCTAGGTGAAGTTTGAAAAACACCTATAAATGTTGTATATAAAAAAATGCATTTTTAATTTGATATAATTGAAACTATATGTGTCAAAAATATTTATTCCGTGGTAATTGAATAATTTGGGAAATGAGTTATGAAATACAATGCGACCATCATTTATTGAATATACTTGCTCATAAATCGGATATTGTTATATAACCTCCCATCAAATACTATTTCTCACCCTTGAAAAACAGATTCCAAAACAATTTTTCTTAATGTCAAAGATACAACCACTCTTCGGGCTGTATGCCCCGTCGAGCATTGCACTGCAATCAAGTACGGGGTTCCATGGCCTCCTTTAGTTTGTAATCACTTACAAACTAGCCTCTGTGTAGTTGGTTCAGTGTAAAGAAAGCTCGGACTATACTATGCTGTTGTTACCAGTAAGGAGCGACCTGGTAACATTGTGATGGCTGTCAACTCACCAGTTCATAGTAGCTCAGCTCAGCGCGTTGATTATTCACCGCTGATGCGCTGCCAGAGTGGTCAACAAACTGGTCACATGGCCCGTTAAGGCGCGTTCTCACGGGTCAAGTTTAGTTGAGCAGCTTTAGTTGATCAACAAAAATTGATATGGTATTGGTATGTACAATTCATCTGATCCCATTCCACTTTTTATTGATTCACACATCAATGAATGTTCTTTTTTATACATGGTTCTAATAATCTTGATTTTGTTTTCAAATCAGCAATAGTAAGACCAGGAATTTCCATTTCCTTCACAATACAACCCAAAGCATTTTCTCGTGCATCTCTATTTCTATATTTATCCGTTCGGTGGTTCCAGAGACAATCATACTTATGATATGATTCCAAAAATTCCATCATAACATTTTGAGACCATTTGAGGGGATCATTCTTCTGGTATTTTTATACTTTCAGTAAAATTTTATTTCACAAATAAAAGACAAACACACACACCACGACCAGTTGCAAGAGTACCACACATTCAACAAATGTTGACTGTCTAGTTCACACGTTTCAAGACAAGTTTCAACTTGGAAACAATTCGTGATGACACATCACTTGAAAGATAAAAGTTTGACTGGGTCAAACTTTTGTTGATCAATTATAAAGTTGATTAACTTTATTGAAAGATAGGTTCTCATTACAGTTTTCATTCAACTTTTGTTGATCAACTAAAATTGATCAACTAAACTTGACCCGTGAGAACGCGCCTTTTGTCACTGGCTTCCAAAAGCTGAACAAGCCCAATGGAGAATTTTGTAATTACACAAGTGGCTGGGACCAGTTTAGTGCGACCCGCGCTTTGGGCAGTCGATTTCTGCTTAGCATCTCTCGTTTGTAATTGCAAACCTTATGTTCAACAACGATGCAAGCCGTATAGCCCAATAAGAATTATGAAAAACCTTGATGTTCTTACTATTTATTTAATATGGATGATTGCTTTCTTGTATTTTGATGGGCAAGCACCTTGAAAGTTCACCTAATGTCTGGACTGGAAAATAATTTTAATAATTTAATGATTCTAAACTCTTCCAAGAATTCGACATGATTTTCTGATATCAAGCACCTACAATTCTCTTATATTCCGTGGCTGCTCCCATTTTAAATATTCCGCTGGACTTTTTCCGTTCCTTTCAGTAATTCATGATGAATATCCTTTTTATTTCACAACAAATCGACTGAAAATTAATCTTATGAAACCATCATCGGCTCCAAGCAGCCCCAACATAATCTCAAAGTTTAGACGTGTCGCGCACTGACAGCTAGATGAACACTCCTTGTTATGTTCTGTAACACTGAGGACCATTCCTACACCAAGCAGAATTATGGAGTTACTATTTGGATCGTTCAACACAATTTTGCATTGTGAACGGGAATTGCTGAAAATACTATAATCGAAAGCGGTCAAGATGTGGTGGAGAATTTGACTTGTTCTGGCCGGTCATCAATGTCTTCCACTTAACTATAGGTATAGAAGATATTGAAGATAATTATCCCTGGTTAATTTTGGAGGCGATACAATAAATTGGGATGAATAATATAGAATTCCCAGTATATTTTATTACGTAGCAGTTCACAGTCCATTTCTATAAACTTGGTACGCCACTGATGGAAAATATGATATAAATTGAATATTCTTGATAAATATACATTTGAGGGGCCGCAAAATCAGAAAAGAAATATATTTTTCAAGTCGATCTATTCTTGTGTACTGCGAATTTTCATAGGTTTTTCTAAAAATGATTGGTTATTGTTGTGCCTGCGTTTGTGAATTGACGTGCTGCTGCGTATGCTGCTCACTGGAAAATGGAAAAGTATAATGTGACAAAAAGAAATTTCTATGAAGCAAATAAATTTGTTGGCGTTTGTGTTGTGAGAAATATGTAATAATATGAACAAACAAAAATAGATGTTCGTAGATGTATTCTAGACATTTTGTAGCTGTTATTATATACAGTGCGCCCTGTATCTGTAGAGTAGGGAGGGTGAGTGTGTAGGCTCACAGCACTTAGGCCACATGTGACCCATTGCACCTCCTCCAGAGGAGTTGTCCTCCTAGGTCATTGTCCATCCTGTCCTTCTCAGGAAGGTGGACAGGTCACTAGGAGACAGTGCGTCCTGAAAGTAACGCATACATTTACCATTAGCTACATAACCAATGTGATTTGCAATCTCCTTCCCTAGGTGACAGAATCTGCACATGGTTCCGTCTGTCAACCCCATTAGCGTTGCGTGATCTATCAAGATACCCTTGACAGTCTCTTTATCTTTGCTCATTAAGTTTCCCATGGATGTTAGCGAATGTCCTTCAATAAATTTTTTCGTCTGTCTCTGACCTGATGGGGTTACCCACCATTCTAGACATCTCTGTGCCACTTAACTGTGGCCAAAAAGTTATTTTTGTTTTATTAGCGCCTAACGTGGGCTAGTCAATTTCCAATTTTTTCTCAACACGAAACGCTTACTGTTAATATATTTGTCACAGTATCCAGGCTACCATGAACTTGCAAGTGCATTTAATGCTCATATGCAATCCCATACTAACTTAGAATTGACCTCTATGGTATCGTGTGCATTCAATGCAGCTCAGCTATCTGTCTGCCTCCTACTTCTACTTCTGCCTTGGAGTCGTCCGTATATCAGGTTGTCTCAGCTTGAACATTTCCAAATTTATTTATTTTTATAGGAGGCTATTTAAAATCTAAAATCTACACTCACAAAAATAACCATGTTCGTGAATTAAAAAGTCCGAATTAGTCAGGAAGTGCAGATCGTGAAACACACTATGTCACAAAATTGATAGAAATGATTATTATCACCACAAAACAATAGCAACACAAAATTTGATTAGTTACAGCATGTTAGACTGTTTGATGAACCTTAAAATAAGAGTTATTTGACAATGAATAAAATGAATAGCCGATAAAAGACAAAACAGTAATAAAGTTCACAAGTTTTCAGGATGCAAAACACAATTAACAAAACAATTTAGAGATGTAATAAAACTATCATGTTGCAGTAAAACAAATCAATCTTATGTATACGAATTTGGATTCGTGTGTGGTATTGCAATGTTAATTGAAAAAAGCTCCGACGATAGATGTAACTATTTTTTTTCACATAAAGTCTATTGTTATTAGAATTGTTACTATATAAGGAGATCGAAGTCCATGCATTCCAAGTTCTGGTGGCAGTGGGCGCCAGTTTAAATTCCATACCAAAAACATCTTACTGCAGAGCACCAGCCAATCATAAGCATTGCATACATTTCGAGTTTATAGTATTTTATTGGTTGCTAACTAATTTTAGTTAGAAAACAGAAATGAAAATTTTGTTGAGGATATTAAGTATTAGAGAAGATGAATTTTTAAAACATACACAATGCAGTATGTAGATGACATTGCTTAAGCTTATAATTTATAACAGAATAGTGAAATGAACAGAGGTTCAACAGACTTGAAAGTCTGGATTCATAATTTGCAATTTGTTTAATAAAAAATTAAATAGTTATTTATGTATTAAGAGCGAAAGGTGAGGAATTATTGTTCGAAAGAAAGGGTTTAATTGCTTGAGAACAAAAATTCCACTTTTAGCCCGCAATACATGTAACATTTTTTCTACAATCACTTGAATATTCATTTTAAATAATTATTGACAAATAATTTATACCTCTTATTTCAAGTACCTGTTAAATACTGGCTGCTACTTTTAGTTTTTGTCATAAGTAATGTTCACTATGATCCCCATTGTCACTGTCAATACAATTGTAACTCTCCTCAAGAAACGTCAACTTTTCGTTGTCAATGGCAAGCGAAAAAGCCTACTTTTCAATGTGATTGTAGAAATAGTATATTACGTAACGTGTGCGGAAAGTGACATTTTTCACACGAGTGGGAAGTATTGTCTCACGAGCGCAGCCGAGTGAGACAATCCCACGAGTGTGAAAAATCACTTTCGCACAAGTTATGTACACTATTTTTCCTACGACCACGCGATATACTTTTACCAAATTAGGCATGTATAATCTTGCTTTTTTATGTAGATGTGAGAGGTTTTACATATGTGTATTTGTAAATACTTTATATGGTTTTGATTACTTACCTTTGAAATTGGCCCAGAAAATTGTGATTTTTATGCAATGGAAAAAAGTACCTTTATAAAAAAGTTAGAATTAATATTTAACTTGTTGCCTACCTGTTGGAGATTGAAAGTATTAACTAGCTATTTTAAGGATTCATTGTTCAAATAATTGAAAACGGATATTTATTGTTTTAATAACATGAAAGTCCAATAAATGTCGATATAAACACATTTTATTTTGGAGAATAAATAAACTGTTGTGTATATTTTTTTAGCGCTTATTAGTATCTTAGACAAGAACCATAAGCTACAACAGTGGGATGGCCGAGCGGTCTAGGCATCCGTGGGCTCGATTTTTGACAAGCAGTAGGGTGGTTCGAGTCCGGGCTCGGTATTTATTTTTTTTATTTTATTTTAAATGAAATAAATAGATTATATTATATTATTATATGGACAAATCAACTTAGGAAATAAGCATTTCACATATACAAATTAATTTGCGGAGTAAAAAGACTAGCATTTCAACATTCAATTTGACAGCTTTTTTATCCGCACACGTACGGATAAGATTTTTTTCCGTACGCGTATGAATAAAGGTCACTTTCCATAGAACTAGTCAGTGCGATATATGTCACTTTCCTATGTGGTCGTAGGAAAAAAATATATTATATTTACAATAGGCACAACTCACAAAAATGACATAAGCTCATGCACACTATCAATTTAAAGAGTGAATAGTTTCGTGGGCAATTGTACTTTTTCCAGACTTCCTCACAAGTAATGTATATAATTTGAATTTTCTCAAAATAAATATTCTTTTTATCCTACACTATGAGAAAGTTGAATTTTACCAGCTTTACGAAGCCGTAAAAATTACGTTTTCTACGGCTAGCCAAGAAAATGAATTTCACGTTTCCACGCTAGATGGCACCCTAATTGACAAATAAACACCACCACTGAACGTCAGTATGAAAATAAATTGTTAGCAGTTGTCAATGTCACTAAAATAAATGTCGCTAATAAACTTTTCAACACTAATAATATGGCGGGGTCTTCTACTATCACTTTCAATGAATCCACATCTACTGAAACTGCTAGAATAACGACTCCTTTAATGGAAAATATAGCAGACGTAGGGGCAAGAGCTTCAACTAAGTAATTCCTTCTTTGCTGAGCAAGTACAGTTATCAAATTTATCCAAGCAAGTAATCTCTATTGTTAACTGTACTATCACTGTTATATCACTTTGAATAATAATGGCTCACAGTAATGAATTTCATATTAGAAATGGAATTCTTGCGTGAAACATTACCAACAATTATTGTGTAGGAAGGAAACAGTAGTGAGTTTCACATTACAAAATTATATTTTCATAAAAAGAATATTACCAACAATTATTGTGTAGAATAAAAAATGATGTGTGAACCATGGCAGTGAAGTGCTTTTCCAGGCCTCAAGAAGTGACCAGGCTCAGCTGCGCCTCGCCTGTCCTGGCCTAAAAATGCCACTTTAATGCCTAGGTATACAATATTTCCAACCACTATTGCGATAATTTTAAACAACGCACAACCTGTTCATTTTCTATTTCCAACAATTTTAATCTTTCCAGCTCTTACTTTTAGTTTTTGTCATAAGTAATGTTCACTATTTGACTTCAGTCATTTGGATGGTTTTGGATTTTTTGCGCGATCGATCTTTTTTGTTTATTCACAGCATCGGTTGTCAAGACGGTAGGTTGTGTTTACTGGTTTCTAAGTCCAACACGTCGGTAGGTAAGTGATTTACTTACCGTTCAGACGTCGGTAAGTGAATTACTTACCGAAGTCTTAGCCCCACATACATTTAAGTGGTCCTAAATAATATATTACTTCATTCATTACACGAAAGGAACAAAAAAAATTAGATCTATATTTTTTTAATGAACAGAAACAAACAGAACAATATAAAAAGTGATAAATAATATAAAAATGATAAAAACAATTTCACCAAAATGCAAATGATATTTTAAACTGATCGAGGAGTATAAATGTCACTTTTGACATTTCGTTCATTTCGAAGAAAATTTAAATTATTTTATTCGAAATTTATTTCAATAGGTAGATCGCGCAAAAAGTGGTATAAGCATCACGAACGTATGAGTTCGATTCCCATAATTATTCGTAACTCAAATGTCAAACTTCAAAACGTCAAATTGAATTAAACGTTTGTGCACTTATGAAAAACCGATAAAAATACAATTATTTATTAAGTATTTCAATCTCCTGACCAGTTTCATCAGGATTAACGATTTATTTATCCACTATATTTTGAACACTTTACATCATCTACTTCTCAATTAGATTCGAATATCCTTCTCCACTGTAGTTTGTCGCCTTAACCAAGAAATAGTGACATTCTAGTGCTAAACCTGATATGAAACGCGGTCTTTTCTGGACAAGTAGTGCTAGTCTGCTTTCTTTATAGATGTGGACACCGGAAATATCTTCTGGTCAATGCAGGGGGCAGCATTACATCCATAAAACATCACTGGAAATCTGACTCCTCAGCAGAAGCATATAATAATATAGAAGATAGTTTGACTAACAAAATATTGAATTGTCCATCCCAACAAATTGAAATATCTGGAATCAACTCTTCAAGAAATATCTTACGTTTCTGATCAGCAGCAACATGGAACATCTTCGGGAATTTATGTTGAAAGTAATAAATATTTGTTCAAACTTTATTATTCCAATAATAGATAGTTTATACACCAAGGTGGTGAATACTATTATTATTGACCGAGCCGAATAAGGTGCGAGGTTTATAAATGTCTTCAACACCATGGTGTATATACAATGTTTTCCACTACTATCCAAATTTAAGACAAAAATTAAAAATAATCCTCAAACGCACCACGAGAAGCGTTTACTCCGTCGTTTGACTGACAAGTACACTGTCAGTTTTCGATATATTATGAACGTACTCGTTATGTCATCAATCATTTTTGGTTGAGCGCGAATTTTAAACTAGTTTCAAATAATTTTATCTTGATAGGTTATTTCAAGCAGCAAATAATAATTATGTTAAATAATTATGTTGCACAAGTGTTTGTTGAACTACTATACCTGAATTCTCAAAATATTTGAATTTGTCCATTATTGACCTAGGTTAATAAAAAATTATTAACCACTAATAGAGAAATTCAACTTCTGAGTTGGTTAGGAGAAGCAATAATTGTCAACTTCACAGCTAGTAGTAAAAAAACTGTTTTATGATAAATAATAAATTAGTAATTTACTCTATTAAAAATAAATCGTTTGGAATTATTTTGAAAGTGAGAGAAAGATTTAGGCATCAATACAGATGCAGAAATGTCAAGTGTTTTTGACAGTTGTATTAAAAAGTATTCTCTCTTCTGTTATGTTCACGGCTTTGGCAGAGCGAATTCTTGTAGTTTTCCATGGAATATTTTTTGTTCAGTATATGAAAAAGTTGAATTTTTTTTCCATTTCCTGGATTTGAGTCTCATTTATGCGCCAACACGGTTTTTTTCCATTATCCCCCAAGTTCTTTCATTGCAACAAAAATGACCTGATTTACATAATTCACTTTTGCGGTATTCTTTTTACCCTGCAATGGCATAGAATTGGAGCTTTTTTCGTTTCAATCAAATGAATACATTTTATAAATGCCGCTTTCAAGGTTTTCTTTATCAATCATCAAAAACATACGTACAATTTTCGATTTCAGTCTTTCCAAGTTCAATTTCAATATTATTCGCGGAATTGCATTAATCATAATGAAAGGCGTTCCATTTTAATCGTAGCGTTTCATTATGTATAGACGCCGTAGACAGGGGCGTATTAGAAAAAGTTAACCGTGCTTTTTTCAAGTTTTTTTCATTTCTCTGGATCCATTCGACTAACGTTGTCAGTTCTTTAACGCAATTCCATACTACACTTTCTGGCTCTGGATTGCTTTGAGTACCAGCTCAATGTTTTACATAATATGGATCTGCTTTCCTGTAGTTTTCTCTCGAGTTCTGCTAGATTGCATATACCTTCACCTGAAATCCAGAGGTGCAATTACCCAATGTAGCTATAGCTGTAGCACCAGTGCTATTTGCAGTTTTATACGTATTGGTGTACAATGCCTGTTCCTAAGTTGATGGTACTAAGCTCTTTGTCAGTCCATTCCTCTCTGCGTTCTCCACCTCGAATATAATATCGTACGGGCGTGTAGTTTGATCTCATCCTTCATCACAACTATTACAATATTCATGATCCAAGTGTTGGAGTGTAGGTGTAATAGTATATCTGTTGCTACTGAAGGAGTATTTCTTGAGGTACCTGCAGGTCTTTTTCCTTTGCTTAGTCTCATCACGGCCATTCCATGCTGGATCTTCGTCGCCATATCGAAGGAGCGTCTGGCAGCAGCAGTGCTGTCACGGTCCTATCCATTGGACTTGATGGCTAGAGCCAGACATAAACACTGGAGGTGTGCGAGCAGAGAGGAAGTACAGGAATGGATGGATGAGGAAATGGAGAGAAGGTGGGATGAGTATGAGGGCGCGCTGAAAGGAGCGATTGGGAGCAGGAGGAATTTGGTGGACCGGAAATTTGGAGAGGTGAACTACTCTTGACGCAGGTGCTCACAGGGCATGGGTCAAGAGTGGGTTACCTCCACAAGATTGGGAAAAGAGAAACTGGAGTGTGCGAGAGATGTGAAGTGGAGGATGATGTGGGACATGTGTTTAGATGTTGGAAGAATGAGGAAGTTTTGAAGAAGCTAGGAAATAAACTGGGAGAGGCGGTGTATTGGGAAAATATGGTGGAGATTATGTTGAGGGGCGAGGAGGAATGGATGGAGATAAGTGGCGTGGTAGAGAGCATGATTAGGGGAAGAGAAGGACTCGCTATGGCATGGGAGAGGTAGGAGTGATAGAGGGAAGAAGATGATGGAGAGTGTGTGAGGGACCGCCGCCCGTCTTGACGTATGCTAGGGTAGTGATTCCAAGGCGGGAGTAACGGCGAGTTTGAAGTGGGTTTGGTTGGTAGGCATCTCCGTTGGGGATGAGTTCAACACTGTCTGGGTACTGGTTGAGGACCCAGTCGAACATGAGTTTCCCATCTCGGCCCGACAAAAAAAAAATATCGAAGGAGCATATATCATGTTGGGGTTTACCACCTTGTTGTAAAGCATGTCTGTCTGTCAGGTGAATTTGGACATACTCGACCTTTTCCAGTTTCATTCTTATTCTTCTGCTGCTACTGCTGTTTGGGATATTCATAGAATACTGGAAATGTGGTAGTTTTTTTTTTAATCAGGACTTAAAAATTAATAATAATATTGAAGGAAAGCTTCAGAAAATTTGTTTAATTGTTCGGTCCTGCATCACGGATGATTAAGAACGTCTAGAGAAACTGAAAAGCATTTAATTCGATATTATGAGGAAGCTTAATTGATTAAT
>CAJUYI010000036.1:283378-308911 GCA_910591695.1 Galerucella pusilla
TAAGCTAAGAAGATTTATACAACTCTCGCTTTAAAAAACCTTTTTCGGTTGTAACTCGTTGAAGAATTCAGTTGGTTTTGTTGTTAATCGATTCAAAAACTTTAAAAAACAACACGCTCTCCGACAGTAACATATTGTCATTTTTACAGCATGCTTTTGTCCTTGTAAGTAATATTTCGAGCTTTAGTTCTGGAATCCCTATCTATGACCCAAAAGGACCATAATTCTCGAATCCCGATAATGTCCACATTAATATCCCGGGTCTAATAAACGACAGAGGCAAGTAATTCCAGTGCACTGTAACATACTAACATAATATATTTCGTCTCTGAAATAACAGCGGAATTTTCATTTATTTTCGTTATATGCCAGTGGTGTCACAATCAGAACTTTGATTTCAGTTGAAAGAATCGTCACATGCTAAGCCTGAGACTAATTACTTCAATTCGATTTAACCTTGAAATATATCGAAAAAATAATGGATGAGTGATTAATAAATGTTAAGATAAGTTAAGATAATAGTATTATGCAATTATAACCATACAAATTTTGACATCACTCTTCAAAGAGTAGACCCTTCACTATGAATAAACATCTACATCTCTGGCTATATGCCCCGACAGACAATGAATTACAGTTCCATGACATGCTATTTGTGAACGTTGACTAATGTATAAGTGAAGTAGTAGCAGGGAATTATTTTGTATTTACTGTGCTTGGAAAATTAGATTGAGACCTGAAATACCTATTGTTCCCCCTTGTTTCCACCTCTCAGGTGCCCCGTTGACAATAATATTCTGTTAAAACTCTTTTACCCGGATCTCACCAACCAGTTCCTAGAAATTCCTAAAAGTTTGACAAATCGGACTGTTGAGTTGGGTACAGACCGAAATCAAGAATTTGCGAGCTGTTTGAGAACAGCTCCCGAATTGAACCCGAGCAGCTCCCAAACACATCGTCCACACAAGAAAAGTTTCAGTTTTTTGTTCCAATCCGTCCAGTTCGTTGAAAAGTTCGAACTAGAACTGCACTTATGATACTGTACAGTCAACGTCCACATACTGAATTCACCACGTGTTCGCAAACGAACCTTTGAAAGTACCGACTCGACTCGGAACCCCAAACGAACTGCCGAACTGCTCTAGAACTGTTCGCGAACAGGCGTATACACCAAGCTCGAAAAAGTTCGCTATTTAAGAACAGCTCGAGAACTTGGTCTGTACCCAGCTTTAAATGCTTTTAGAGCTATTTGGACAGTCGTTGTAAAATTTGGGGAAATACCTAACAGTCCAGTTTCTCTATCTCTAAGCATAATACCCACTACAAAATTAATTTCTAGCACAAAAGAAAATGAGAAAAAATGATATTGGAAGTTAACCTGGGAGGCAACTGTCAAATGGACTTATCTCTAACTTAATAAAAGATTATTTGCGAGTTATGAGAAGAGCACTTTTATTTTGTCGGATTGAAAATTATATTTTTACATAAAATCTCAAATCAAGGCAGATATTTGTCGTATATCACACTTTTTCCAACCCTCTGCATCCCGATAAACTTTTTACAGTGCCATTCAACCTATTTTTTCGGAATTTTATGTATCCTACCCAGGATACTTTTTTCAAAACATCCGAACAAATTTGTATACGTGATGTAGCAATGAAAATAATTGGTATATCGAGAATACTGGAAGATAAAAATAAATAAATGGTTTGTTGCGCCAATGCTACCACTGTAATAGCGGAAAATGAGCGGAATTGCATACGCTGATGAAAACTGTAGCAGTTGATAGGGAGAAAATAAAACCACTTAAACAAAACTATTTATTCGATGAAGGTATTTAATGATAAGAAGCGTATCTTCCGTCTTCTCATTATATCGCATAAACTTGTCTATTCACTAGAACAATTAGAAGTGAAATGTTTATTTATGCACGGTTTTATAAAGAGTTGAATATCTCGAGTTACCGCGAGGGTTAACTCTCGGGTTAAAATGCAAAGATCACTTTAAAAATCTATAAAAGATGAAAATGTTGGGCCATAGAACAGTGTTTTTTTTATGAGTCGGGTACAACAAAACCTATAACCTCACATTTTTTGTTATATAGTGGCGTGGAAAATTGAAATTACTTAATTTAAAAATAGATTTTGCCAGCAGCAGAAGGAGTGTGAACTTCTCGGAAGAAGAAGTTGCTGCACTGACTGCATTTCTATTTCTAAAAACCCTAGGTTCTCGAGGTGCCTCAAACATTTGAATTATGTCTTTCTTATCATCTGTTAGGAAGTCAACAAAAATGTCAAATGGATCTCTCATTTTATCCATGTTCACATAGAAAATATATATCGGATATGATATTATTTATATATACACATAATATGTCCAAATGTTTGGAATATTGGAATATTTCATTTTTTTTTTATTTTCATATAAAAAAATTTCTGAATAACTAAACATCATTTTGCTACAAGTACCACCAATACCAAACAAATCCCAAAGACAGATAAACAATATGCAAAAAAATGGTTTATTCTTTTGAAGTGAGAAGTTCACAATGTACCACTTACATTTAAAATATAATTAGTATAGAAAAAAATATTTTTTCATGAAATAAATGATCAGTATTTCCTCCTTTGGCCTATATGCATGACTGTAGGCGATTTGGCATGCTGTCGATTAGATAGTCGGGCTGGGCTTGCGAAATTCTCTCCCATTCTTCACGAGCAGCATCTTTTAGTTCTCGTAGTGTGATAGGAGGATTGTTTCACTTCTTAATGCGTGTTTTCAGTATGTCCCAGGTATGTTTAATGACGTTCATGTCAGGGAAATTTGAGGGCCACCATATTGTGGATATTCCTCCTCCTTCCAGAAAATTTTGTACTGCTGCTGTTCGATGCGGAGGTGCGTTGTCATGCATAAACACAAATCTTCCACCTACTACCCCTCGGAATAGACGCACGACAGGGTTTAAAACCTCCTCGATGTATACATCACCAGGGACTCTCCTCTCCAGATCCAGTAGAGGCGTCCGTATGCCACTCATAATACCACCCCAAACCATAATACTCCCTCCTTCAAATGCGGGACACGCAGTTGGGCTGTTTCTAGTCTGGCTTATGATCCTGAGGCCCTCCAAACTAGTGTTCTTCGCTAATCACAAACCAAGCCAATTTTTAATTCATCAGAGAACATCACGTTATTCCAGCTAGGACCATGATGTGAAATTTCTCGATCCCATGGCAACCTTACAATTATGCATTGATAGGTTTGTTTGGGAACACGTAAGGGTCTTCTACGATACAAATTTACTGCATTTAGTCTGCGTGTTATTGTTTGCCGTGAAATATTCAGTCCTTTAAGCCTAACAATTTCTCTTGAGATACCACTTGTAAAATGCTAGACGATTTCTTCGAGGTATCAATGTTATCTGCCGATCTTGTGTTGCTGAAGTGCATCGATTTCTGCCACTTTTGGGGCGATCGTTCACGTCATTTGTGTCTTGGATTTTTTTTTATTTTCGATACAGCACTCTGAGTGACGCCAATGATATTGGCGATATCACTTTGTATAAAGCCCTGTTGTAACAATGCAATTTTTCTAGTCCTGTCTAAATGAGATATCATGTTTCTAGGCATTTTTAAACGACTTGAATGAAATTTAAACAAGAACTGAAATAATGTGTAAATACCAAAATCAGTTTAATGTGACCAAATTGCTACAAAAACGAATCAAATTTTTGATAATTTTCATTAAAAAACGCTCTAGAATAAATATCAACAACAGTCTTTAAACCACCATAGGCGTAGATATATTATTTGTACGTATTCCAAACTTTTGGACATATGTGTATTATATCTATGTTTTTGACATAACCTTCCATTTCTTCACATTTTAGCATTTTGCGCATGACAACCGCTAGCTCGAGAGTAAACCCGAGTCGAATGGTGGGGCAGAGTTAACTCTAACCTCGCTTTATAAAACGCTGTATTACCCACCAGTCACAGGGTTAACTCTCGACGCAGAGATAACCCGAGCTTATAGAACCGGACATAAAAGGAGGATAGAGGGAAGTTATGATGATATTGAAACTAAATTAATAAACGTCATGGATGGAGAAATTCGTGTCGTCAGATGACAACCTTTCTCGATTTTTTGCTATCATAATTAATATAACCATTTTTAATGTTTTTTTCATTGCAGGTATGTATTTGAATTGCCAGCACAATATATGTAAGTAATTTTAATGTAATTTTTTCTGTTAAAGGCAATAAATAAGAATTCTACAGTTTGATACAGGTCCTTTATAATTATTTAATCGAATACTTTGTATGAGCAAATGGAAATGGCAAAAAATTATATTCAGACCACTGGTCACCATTCAATTACAATTTAAATTTCATTATAACTTTTTCATATTATATAAAATCTCATATACATATACAGAAGTTTTAATGTATCAAATGACTTCTTCGGAAGTCTACCGGCCATTACTGATATGCTAAACATTTTGAAATAATATTATAATTATTATTTCTTAGTTCAGAGGAGTTCTTAATTATTGTAATATGGTTAGATATTTAACAAGTTCTTTGTCCACGACTATTTGATAATCTTAACATTTTACGTGCTCTTCTTGAAGCATGATGAATAATAGGTGTGGATAATGAAAAAGTCACATGACACATAATTATATTGATGATTATTCATACAAACAACACAATATATTGAATACAAATTTTCACAGCGATCCGGACTCGAACCCATGTCTAAAATTTAGCGCTTTACCAAGTCAGAGCCGTAAACCATCGGGCTATGAACACCTTATATATGATAGTATCAAAATGTTGTACAATTATATAGGAGTAGATCGTTCTATTCAGTTTTTTGTCTTTAAATAATTTTTTGCTAATTGCAAGAATTTCAATAACTATACTGATGTTTTATTGATATTACCTACTAATGTAATAAACTTAATTGTTTTAGTTTGACAAAAAATCAATACCTAAACAGATAATTCATAGTCGTGGACAAAATTTAGTATTCTACTCGCATATAATGTCTATATTATTTACTCAGGTGTTTATGCTACTCGCCTGCGGCTCCCGACATAAACGCACCTCCGTGAATGATAGCCATCACTATATGCTAGTTGAATAATATACTATTATAATGTAGTCAACGTATAGATATGGAGTTTTAGGATAAAAGTTTTTTGTTACACAGGGTGTTTCTAAATTCATGCGGCAAAATTCAGGAGGTGATTGCCAGGGTAGGGGATGTCTGAAGGCGCGAGGGTGCTGCCACATAGAGAGTTCCGTCAGTACTAAAATGTCTAGTTTAATGAGAACAAGAATGAAAACTGTAACGCCGTTAGTGTCAGTTGCAAATTCTTCCACATATATCAGCGCTGTAACGCTAACGTGTTATCTATGATCCTAACCTGACAACTGCAGACCAACGTTTCACGACGTGTATCGTGAGTTTGTCCAGTTTTTGCTTAAAAACTATTTTGCTTATTTGTGTGTGTGTGTTGAGTATTCGTAATTGGTTTTCATTGTTTATAGTGGGACTTTCATTTTAATAGACAATGCCGAGAATTGTGAAAAACTGTAACGTGAGGAGCACCCGGTAAGCTTTATCTATCTTCATCAAATGAAAAGTGACAGACTTTTTTTTTCATTTATTTACCGCATCAACCGCTAGGGTTATTAGCGGGAGTGTACAAAAATATCAAATACAATACAATCAAATTTGAAATTTTGTTGAATAAGTCAGTGTTCTTTAGGAAGTTTATTACATTGTCCATTTTTAAAACTAGGGAATCTTCAATTTGTTCTGGTAATTGTGCTATCGTTCTGGCTTGGTGGTACTGTTGACAGCTTGTTAGGATATGGCTAGAGGAAAGTTGTATATTACAATAACATCTTGGTGGTTCTTCTCTTGTGATGAGGTGTAGATGCGTCAATGCTGTATGACCAATACGGAGGCGGTTGATAATGATTTGGTTTTTTCTTCCCCGTGGAAGAGGTAGCTTTGATCTCACTCGAGGTTTGATTTCTTTAAGCTTTGCGTCGTTGACGTTCCACAATTGCTGCCAGGTGTTATAAATATGGTCCTTGATGCTGATTTTAATGTCTGTTAGAGGAATTAAGGAAGTATTATCAATTGTGGGATTTGTAATTTAATTTTTGGCTATTTGGTCCACTTTCCCATTGCCTTCGATTTCTGCATGCGATGGAACCCAGAGAAATTTTATTTCATTGTTTCTCAGTAGCAGATTCTGTAAATCTTCCTTAATTTCTGATAAGAGAGTATGATTGGGATATATTTATTTCAATCCCTGTAGGGCGCTTAATGAGTCCGTAAGTGACAGACTTTGAACTTCCCAGCATTTTTGTTGAATTCCTAACGTTTATTTTTCTACATGTTTGTCATTGGAATATGTAAAAAAACCGTTTCGTTTATGGTATACTTATTTTATTTAATGAAATTTAGAGACTTTATGAATATTGCTTTATTTCTCCCACTTCAGGCATTATATGGTCCATTTTTTGATATTTCATTTGAAGTTACTCAACATTAGATTGATATTACAATAATAACAATCAAATAGTCAAGTAAAATTAAATGAAATGTCAAAAAATGGACCACAAATGTCATCAGCTGTTAGCGAAGTTCTCAACCATCTGATTTGTGTTAGAGGTTCTAACGGGACTCTCAAGGTGTGACGCCACCTGTACAAATAGAGAGCGCCACTGGTCAGTTTCCCATCTATAAGTATTTTTTTATTCATGGTGATTGCTCGTATAAATAAAAATGGGTCTTTCCTATAACAAAATCTCATCAGTTCACCCCTTTCCGAGATGTCGCCCTTAAAAGGTGGTTTTTATTTTTTTTCAAAAATTTAAGTAAAGCTAGAAACGCAAAGGACTCACCACGAAAAAAAATTCTTGGAAAAATAAGAAAAAAATCTTGAAAAATATTCTCACAGTTTGTAGAGTCTATTTTTAATTTATACAATTCCCTTTCGTTCGCCCATGATACCGAACCATTGGAATTATAACATGTCAGTATAATCTATTGGAAACAAAAACACATGGATACTATTTATGTAATATTTTTGATTGAATCTCAATTCGTCACCAATGAATTGAGCAAGGAAAAAATGTTACTCCAACGGACTAAATTAAATTTTTATGCGTTATCCAACTCGGTGACGCAACTACTATGGATTTAATTTTATTATTAAAAGAATAATTATTCCATTTATAATTCATGAATTTGGCTTGATTACCGTTTTCAAGGATTGCAACCATCAACCAGATTGAAAGAGATAATTAAAAACGATCCGTACCTATCCTTTTTTTGTATTTTTCATCCAACCCCGACTGAAATGGCACCACAAAGAACTAGCGATATCGTTTTATTCGAAAACCTCAATTAAAACCGAGGATATAACCTCACATAATCGGACTTTCAGCGTATGTTAATTGAAATATTCTGATCTGTTGATGTTTTTTCCATGAAAAAAATGTCAAGAGGCGGGTGAACTTTTTGCCGAGTCGTCCTTTAATGACACAGCTTTGACAGTTTTAGATTTTTGTTTTTCAGAATAATTTTACGCTAACGAACTTAAATTACATGTTTTCCATCCGTGGCATTGAATTAATTAAGCGATAATTTTCAGCTTTCTTTTTAATGCATCCACATCTGTGATTATCAACAAATATACATATATAATCGATATTTGAATACGATTCACAAACTTTGCCCATTCCCTTCTCTTATTAATCTTTTTCACTACCTTTGATCCAGTATTTTTTTGTTTCAGTAGTTTCTCGGTCTTCTTCTGCTGTTTTGTACTCCTGCCTCCCATACCCCTTACGCTTGTCTTATCGGACCTATCCGACTGCTTTATGCTTCATTTTTTGGAGTTCCATTTAAGAAATAGGGAAGAGTGACCATAGGGGGGTGGAGGTTGGTGTTATAACGTCCGCATTAGCGAAAATTTGTCTCAATTTAAATGATTTTTGACGACTTTTTTTTTTAAATTTGCGCTTGCAGAATTATATGGGGTAGTTAGTTTTAATTGAATTGCTCTGTACTGCAATCACCTATCTTAAAATTGGTATAAACCGGTGCAGGGTTATAAACCTGGTATAGTTCATTCAATAGCCTTTTTGGTGTGCGTCATCGATTGTTAATGTCCGTCTAACACATTACGTTGGAAGAAATGGTAAAAAAAGGCAGGTCTGAGATTAACCCCAATTAAAATAACACAATAATTAACTGTTTAAATTTATTACAAACTTGAACCCTAATTTTTAACAAAAATTTGACTGGTTGATGTTTGGATTACGCGCAAGCGCAACCTATCGATCGAGAGTTCAAAATACTATGAAGGCGTTACTTTCGTAGCGGCAATGTGTCTTACGTCTTCTTCAACTGTCACACTGACAGCTCTCGTCAGGTCTGTACTTTGTTGTTTACTGTCAATTATCAGTAGTACTTAATAGCCCAAGAACATTGATAATCGTTCGAAAAAATTTTATGACCGTAGGCCGTAGGCGGAGGTCTGTTGCCTACAAGAAACAAGCTTGAGAAAGTTGTCATAAAATAAACATTTATCAATGTCCGAGGGTTATTCGGATAGAAAGTTTGTTGCTCATTATAGAAAAAATACAGAGCTGAAACAAATCGTGACATTTCAGAAAATTAAATATTTGAAACTTCAAAATCGAAATAAATCAAAATGTGTCCATAGCAACGTGTTCTGTGGTCTGTTATCAGTGTAATGTTGACATGATTGGGTGAAATTGTTCATATAATGAGAAATTAGGAAATTTGATTGGTTCTTGGAACTGTCAAAAAATTTTCATTTATAAAAAGTGTATATTAATCTTATTGTCATATATATTGAAATAATACAAAAATATGCATAGATACACGGAAAAACGTCAGCATTTTGAAAGTTTCCAAGTATTTTCAGTTAGAATAAGAAGCTGGTAATTGTTATCTGTATCTGTAGGGTAGGGATGGTGAGTGTGTAGGCTCACAGCACTTAGGCCACATGTGACCCATTGTACATCCTCCCGAGGAGTTGTCCCCCTAGGTCATTGTCCATCCTGTCCTTCTCAGGAAGGTGGACAGGTCACTGGGAGACATCTCCTGGTAATTGTTAATTTCATAGCCTTTTCGAATTTGGCTCAATACGATCCTGATGATTTCATTTATCAAATAAGGTAAGCTATATGTCAAAATAAATGACATGCCCAAAAACCCAGATATACGTCACAATCGATGACGCACAAAAAGAAGGGTATTATTTCAACCATAAAACCATGAGCAAAAATACACTAATCCATTCGGCAGTAATGTTGGGGTTAGAGTTGTGTTGGAGGGTGTTTTAGCCTCTCTTTTCGTTGGTTCCTTCCATTCTATCCCATTGTTATGGAATTCACAGTAAGGTGACAATGGTATCGCCTAGATGTATATCAAACAGTTTTCTGCAGAATTAACAGAATTAACTCCTTTTACCAGTATAATAATTCATGTTTCCAATCTCATAATTCAATTGAATTGGAAAATATCATCACGAAACAATATCCCCAACCGACTCTAAACGTCTTAATCTTAATAGTAAGTTTTGATTCCGGCGAACCGCGAACGTAAACAAGGCAATAATTCATCCCGGAATTGTCCATTTCATCTGTTGCCCTATCCAACGGTATTTCGAGACGTTTCTCCCTTCCTCACCCGTAGCTGATGCTGTCGCCATTACGGTCGATATCAATAACTACAAGTTAACACTGGAACACTTGTAGGTAGGACGTAACTTATTAGAGAGGCGCGTCTAGTTACTTCTGGAGAAGTTGTTCGCCAAATTCAGAACAATTAATTACCAACTTGGAGCGTTTGTAGAGAGTGCGACTTGAAATGAACAGAAACCTTTATTGTTCCGATAGAGTTTAATGTGTCGATGAATTACTGTTATAACTGATATAAACTTTGTTTCTGGTAATTAACTAAACATGTCTGGTTTTAAGCAATTTCGGGTACATATAACGGATTTTAATGGGTTATGATTTTAAATTCGATACAGAATTACTGGAGAGTTCAGAGAATAGTTAGATAGCGTGAAGTTAACCTCACCATCGATGCAGATTATGTTGGTTACAATACAGTGGTTTTAATGCGAAATATATTATATAGCGATATAATTTAATAGAAACGATGGCCAGTTGCCTATTATCAAAATGATCTAAATTCTCTTGAAAATCACCGATCTAGTTGTCGAATTTTTTAAGAGTGTCATGTACTAATTTATCCAAATTTATACAACACCCAAGATAATAAAGAGTTATTGGAAACACGAATTTACTACCTTGCAGTAATTGTGATGACCTTAAATAAATAGTGCTGATCCTTAAAAGAGACTTTAAATTTGGAGTTATTGAAACATGAAACTCTATAATGACATTATATTAAGGTAGGTACATTTTATCTTCATTGGTAAATATTCATTATTATTATTTTATATTCATTCAATCTATTCTATTAAAATCTATTATTATAGTATATTAAGTATCAAGAACTGTAAGGGTTGTTTACCGGTCGACAGCAATGTTTGGAAGCCTCCAATTTTGCTAGAGACCGGTATTACCCTTAAAGTTCGAAATGCTTATACCATTTTTTGCGCGATCGTATTGAAATATTCGAATTTCGAATAAAATAATTTAAATTTCTTCGAAATGGACGAAATGTCAAAAGTGAAATTTATACTACTTCTCGATCAGTTTAAAATATAATTTGCATTTTGATGAAATTGTTTTCATGCTATTTATTACTTTTTATATTGTTCTGTTCGATTCTGTTCATTAAAAAAATATCATTTGTGTAATGGATGAAGTAATATATTATTTAGGACCACTCAAATGTATGTAGGGCTAGGACGTCGGTAAGTAATTTACTTACCGACGTCTGAACGGTAAGTAAATCACTTACCGACGTGTTAGATTTAGAAACCAGTAAACACAACCTACCGACCTGACAACCGATGCTGTAAATAAACAAAAAAGATCAATCGCGCAAAAAAAAGGTTGTGTCCAGTCCAGTTGTGTCACAGATGACACAGATCACCTACAAATTGTGACATATAAATATGAAACATGAAATAAAGTTGGGATAATGCACTGCAGTAATCGCGCACAAATAAGGACAAGCACTAACCTTAATAATGTTTCCCTTATTTGGAACATCAAATGCGCATGCGTTTATGTCATTATAAGCATAGTACTATTACTGCTTGACCTTATAAAAGTTCCAATAACTCTCTATTAAGCCGGCCACTCATGATCCAACACCGCAGTACGATTTTGTTGAATGGAATTACAGTACAATTTTGTCGAAAATCGAATGAGAACACACACGTTTAATTTCGCAGTACGAGTTCACTTTCAACGTGAAAATGTCGGAAGAAAATATACTTGCTCAAAAAAGATAGCAGCATTTCTTACTAATTTTAATTCCCTTTTGTATGATGTTCTAAAATTATTAATTTTCTTTTTTACAAAATCCTCATTTGCATCATTTTTTACTTCTCGAAACTTCGCAATCAAAGTATCCATAGCTCTTTTTCTAGCATTTTTGTCATGATAAGCTGGCGATCTAATTTTCCACAGGCACTCTTGTTCTTTGTATAATTCGAAAAAATCTCCTAAAAACGTCTCACTATAGGCCATTTTTTAGAATTTACTGGCAAATGTATTGTTTTTCTGCATTCAAGTTGTACGATCAAATCGCAACTCTCAATTCACGGTCAAATTAAGCATTCAACCACTCCTGTCGTACTGCAGCAGACTGACTTGTCTGTCTGCGATCAAATCAAACCGACTTGGTCTTGCGGCGGGAATACACAAGCAAATTACGTCCAATTCTGTCGCTTTCGACAAAATCGTACTGCGGTGTTGGATGGTAGGTGGCTTTATACTTGCATCAATCAATAAGTAGGTCAATAACACTGATTTGAACATTGAAGGTATATTGTGTCTAATGTATTGATTTGTTAACGGTAGCTGTCATATTATTGATTTTTATTTTCTTCTTTTTCCGTCCATGAAAATTAAGATATTGTTTTTTAGATAGAATTTGTGTGAGCTTTGCTATATTCCCTACCCAGTGGTACATATAGCTTGTTTTGTTCTCCATTTTCTTCGCATTCCTGTCTCAATTATGTACACTTCAGGTATACTTTGTTTGGAGATCAATTGAAAAAACTATTCAAACTACATAAAAATGTAGGCTAGAACATCAGGCTTCAGACAATTTTGGTTGAAGCAATATTTCATATATTGAAACCTTTTTGGGGTTGGAACAAAAGCAACAGCTTCCCATCTCTCACATGATAATATACAGGGTGTAACGAGAAGGCAGATCATAAATCATACCACATATTCTGGGGCTAAAAATAACTCGATCCAACCCAAGTTACTCTAGTACAAATGTGCATACGAAAAGAGTTACAACCCTTCGAAGCTACCAAATGAAAATTGATTTTTTCAAATATTTCGACAGTTGTTCGACATATTATAATGAAAGTTGACAAGTGGCTTTCTTATGATTAGAGCATCTTGAAAAAAAAAATTAAGGAATTATTGCACCCCGTTGAAAATTTATGGGAGTTGAGATCCCCTAAACCCCCCCAAAATTTTTGTGTACGTTGCAATTTAATGCTTATTGTGGCACCATTATTCAAACACATTATTTTTGAAACTTTTTTGCCCCCTAGTACTTTTTACAATTATCAGTTTTTATCGAGATACGGCCCATTTTTCATTATGCTTCAAGAATTTCGAATAACAAAAATCAGTCAATGAATTTTCAAGTTTTTCGAGGGACCAAAATTTTTGATTGAGTCTTATTTATTTACAAATGTGTAGTTTTGATTGGATGTTCGGAATGGCCCCCATTTTCTTGAATGCACAGTCGGCACCGTTTTACTAACGAAAACCGAATATTCTGGAAAAGCAATGGCTTCTGACGATATCTAATTGCAGCCTCAATGATTCCTTTTCTCGCATGCACATTTGTACTAGGGTAACTTGGGTTGGATCGAGTTATTTTTAGCCCAAGAATATGTGGTATGATTTATGACCTGCCATTTTGTTACACCCTTTATAGAATGCGACATTGAGCTGCTATGATCAAATTGATTGAAAATGCCCATGGTAAAGCTTATCAGCAATGATTGATAAATAACTTGACTTACCTCCTTTTTCGTCATGGTGCCCAGCAGAAATATTGATGCTTTCCATGTTTACGGTGTTCACCCTTGTCATGATGATTAAACGTTAGTTCTTCAATGTGCTTCTTTCATTGGTAATAGAGTAATAGAGATGGAGTTTACCAAGCACCTCTAATTATTTAATTGTTATTTCTTATAAATGCAAGTACAAGTAGTTCGTAGGTGAAGGTAGGTAAAGGTATTACGTAACTCGTGTTATAAAGCATTTTACGCACTCACGGAATTACTTTTCCATTCGTGCGTGAAATGCTTCTTACCACACACGTTACCTAATATACTATTACCAATACACATTATCACAAACAGTATAAACTATTTTGGTCCGACCTCCGAGAAAGACTCGAGCACAAAACACAGGGTAGGTGGTTTGTTGAATCGAGACTAGCTGGCTGTTCCTCAAACTCGATTATGAGAAGAATGTTGGTCTTTATTGCAACGGAAGGTTCATAAAAATTGTTTACATGGCCAAAATAAACAGCAACTGCAGTGAACTGGAATTTCAAGAAAACAAAAAATTGTGCAAGATGAGTGTTAATCAATGTAAGCCGCTAAAAAGTCTCGTAAAATAGACATTTTTTATGGAAGTTTCGGTTACTTGTTTAAAAACCCACCCAAATGCTATGCAGCTATGAATAGGATTGAACGTGTATTATTCACATATTTCACAATCAAATTCATTCATACGTTTGAGTTGTGCCCAACAGCTCAGACACCTAAACTGAATCTTTGTACCATCACCTATCATCCATTGCAGAAGCTTCGTGTCTTCTATATAGGCTACTAGTTTAACTGGAGGGAGCTTCAGTAGTTGTGATGGTTGTGTTATTCCCTCTCCAAAGTGCTTTCATCTGAGTCCTTGTAAGTTATCACAGAACACAGTATTATGTGAGTAGGTGTTTCATGGTGGAGTTCACATTTTCTGCACATAGGTTCAATAACTTTGCCCACCCTGTGCAGATGCTTCCTCAGGGTGCAGTGTTTAGTCACCAGGTCATTCACACTCTTAAAATTTATATCACCCAGTCTCAACAGCCTGGATGAGAGCTTCTTGCCTACATTATTCAGTAAACTCTTAGTTTGGAGGTGTCCTTGTGTTAGCCTCCATTTGATGGTATTCCTTAGCTAGCCAGTTCCCGACTTATCAAATCTTTTGTGATTCCACAAAACAATCAATTTAAAACAGTGATAAATTTTTTTTTTATAAAACTTATTTTGCCATCTCTCCGTTTTAACATTTGGTTCTAATACATACTTCAACTCTGATACAGCCTTTGATACTCGATCAACTTTCCAAACACCAGCATATTTATAGATAGAATTTATTCGACCAATTACTAATGCAGCTTATACAAAGTTAAATCCTCGTGATTAATTAAACATGTCTGGTTTTAAACAGCTTAATCAAATAGGGGGGCAAACTAAAAGCTGTAAATCGACCTCCCGCATCGGTATTTTCCCTTCTTAGATTCCAGTCGCTTTTCCGTTGTGACTTTCCACAGTCACACATTTGTATTTCAACTTAATTATGTATACCGGATCTTTCTAGATTACACACGCATATTTTAAAGTTAACTACATAGTGTTGGATCTAAATTGAGGAATTCTCCTACGTTCAGCAAAGGTACGAGAAACGGTTTAGCGTTTTCTATTAATTGGGAAATTAGACTAGTGCTGCGTATTTGCCGCTCATTGTATTTAGCTAAGTGAACTTAGTGCCTTATAACTGGTAAACTGAACAATGAATTTGGGATATGAACCCATTTAATCTATCTTTTGTATGTAGTATAATCATCATTTAATTTAATTTTAAATGGGAATTATTATGTACTTTTCCCGTCAACCGTGTATTAACATATGCTATTAACGTTCTCAAAATTAGCAAAATCATACATTAATGAGCCCCATTAATGCATGATTTACCTGCATTACTTAACGATTTTCTGCAGGCAACCCAACGCACATCTGTGGTGTAGGCAACCAAACATACAATGACGTCTTCAAAAAATGAATCCTAGTATAGAATACTTCTAGTTGTTGACTTACCTATCGTTTCATTTTATTGGAACTTTAGTTCTTTACGTCAGGTTATATTTGAGTGACCGGGGATCGCGACGCAAAAGATCTGACTTACGTTACGTTATGTTACGTTGCTTGAGCAAGCGACTGCTCGCTCACCTTCTCTCCATACATGTCCGAACCATTTTATTCTTTGTCTCTTTATTCTGTTTACTTTATCTACCCCGTTCATTTCTCTCAGTATTTCATGATTCATACGTTGCCTGTATTCATTGTCGTCGTTTTATATTGGCTCTAAAATTGTTCTCATTATTTTTCGTTTTAATATTCTCAACTCCTCTTCATCTCTTTTTGTCATTGTTATCGTTTCTGCTCCATACATTATCACAGGTCTTATTATTGTGTTGTAAATGTTAAATTTAGTGTATTTTGTCAATAGATTGCTTTTCAATAGTTTCCTATTGGCATAGTATACCCTATTAGCAGCCATTATTTTTTCGTCTATCTCTGATTTTCGTTTCCCCTTACTGCTGATCGTGACTGCCAGATATTTGAATTTTTCCACTTCCTCAAATTCATATTCCCCTATTTTTATCATTTTGTTTCCACACTGCTTACCAACTCTCATTATTTTTGTTTTGTTTCTATTTATTTTAAATCCCATTTTTCCCCTTCTTTTGTTAATTCTAGTAGCATTTGTTTCATGATATTCCTTCTTTTCGTTACTATGTGTGCTGGGAGTATCTAGATAACTTTCTCACCACAGACTCACCACGGCTTTACAGTTTTCCTTTGTTCACTCATAAGTATGTCGTGGACGCGTGTGTTCTATCGCTTTTTTCTGTTATTGTCAGTTTGTGCTCCATTACATAGATTTGTGGCCTACCCAATTTTTTGCTATAGCTTTTGCAATACCGCTGAAGAGTTCTGGACCAATGAATGGTATTGAGGAGCCTAGTTAAGATATTCTACCTTTTTTCCGTTGCCGGTATAGCCATATATTGTGCCCTGGAACGCTGCAGCAACCTTACTACGGTCTTTCAGAGCTAGCTTAGAATGGGCCATAATGGAATCGAGAACCTCGAGCGGTTCCTAGTTATTTATGATCATGGAATGCTCTTTCCAATCCATTAGCTTGTATCGCATAGTTGTGGAGTGGTTTCATTTTCGATTGGAAAATCGTGGCAGTTACTAGATAAGCTATTCCTTCTCCAATTGATTCCACCACGGTCTCTTACGCCGCTGTCCGTATACCAGGCTGCTCCTATTTTACAGGTAGCATTGGAAAACAATATCCCCTTCTCAACACTTCTCTTCTCTTTGCTTCGTTTAACATTTCCAATTTCCCAACGTAGACACAACCTTTCCAGCCTTCTACTTGTTTTTTTTTACATTCGCAATTATTATTTGCGTTCCATTTTATCAAAAAGATGATTAATATAATCCAATTGCAGGTACTTTACAAAATTAGAATCTTATTTGCTCACGAATCCTTCACAATTTATTTTTGACTCAAACTAATTACAACTGCCAGCTACAGATTGATATAATTTAATCACAAATGAAGTGGTGCCCTCTTAATTTTAATTAACGATCAACGGAGATGTTATAAAAATGATACGAAAATAATTCTGAATAGATTTTTCGGAGTGTAATCTAATGAGATTTATTGCTAGACGTCAGCTCTTAAAGAAGATGAAAGACGAAAAAGTGTGGTAGTTAATAGGCCCGTCATGAATATCCCTTTCTCAATTTAAGGTTTTCTTTCTTCTTTTTAATGATACGGCGACCACCGAGATCTACACGGGTATACAGGACTTGAATAGTCTCGTCCATTTTTGTTTAATATAGACACAGTGCAAGTAGTATAGAACAGTAACTGGCAGAAACATGTAACGAAAACGTCTAGTGAATGTATAAATGAATTTTTTTGCCATATTTTCATGGGATACATCATGAGATACAAATTGTCGAAACTAGACGCTACTGTCAGTATAGTACGAGCTGGATTACAGGTATCTGATATCTGTGAGATTAAGGCTATATCTCTGTATTTTTAATCATTTTTAACTAGTTTGAAATAGTCGGTATCGCACTCAAAGCTGCATCAAAACAGGTACGGCCGATTCAGGCTACTGGTTATTATTTATTCTGTGTACTAGATTCACTCTAAGCTACTCTAAGCTCACTTAATTCGCCGTATGTAGGCCAAGTAAGTGTATCGTGGGCCAAACGCACGATACACTTACTCACGGTATGCTGATTTTTACTACAAATTGCGTCCGAGCCGCGCAGTTACGTCACGCGGCGACCAGAAATTTACACCCACCTATCACCAGTCTTTCGATCCATTGAGTTTCCATGCAATACAAGGTGTTGTTAGCTTTAATTTCAATTTTACTTGAGTTGATTCGTTTATTTGGAATTTTATTACCCACTAATATACTGTCATTGATGTTATTTAATGCGGTTTTATAATATAAGGCTATTTTTGTTTTGCAACGATTAAGGGAAATTAATAGGAAAATCAGTTTTCAAAACTGCCTAAAAAAACTGAATATGTCAAAATTTCCAAATTTCAATAAATGATTCTATTTTGTTTAAAATAATTTATCACTACAGTTGGCAGAAGCAAACGTGAGCCCTGGTGGGCGTGTTCATGTCGCTATAGTTTTATTTTTGTAGTAACAATTCAATATTTTGAATCGATAACCAAATATCGATACCATAAATGTCAACTGTTAAAAGATATGTAAACAATGTCAAACTTGCTAAAAATGTAACTCATATCAATAAAATAATTCATATTGGACCAAAAATGAAACTACCGTTTGCCCTAAATTTCCATATTCTCAAATTACATGACTCGGTAGTAATGTCATGAAAAAGAAGGGTCAAGTTTCTATGGAAAGCAACAAAATATGAACTGGTTATGTAGCCTATTCCTTTATCTATCTGCTTACACATCAGGATCTTTTGGAATAGAGCCGTCGAATGCCGTTTGTTAACTTTTTGTTGAATTCAAATAAATAGTGTGACTTATTTGGTATATTCAGAAATGTAATTTTTTCCAGTGTTCATTTTTCTTAACAGCCGAAAGTTGAAGTGCATGAGTGTTATATGTATAGGGAATATACACTTCACCAACACCAATTAGCTAAATCTTATATATTTAACTGTTGTAAACAAGAATGTATGTATGTCAAGATTACCAAAATCACACATTGGTTGTCTAAATAAAGTCTTCGACCCCAGTGAAAAATGAAAAATGAAAAATCCCCAAAAACAATAGCCATTTTATATATCCCTTCTACAAAATATTCGAAAAACTATTGGATCCAAATTAGTGAAATTGTCTAAAAATCGGATAATCATCCTAGCATTGACAACACTGATACAGAATGAATAAAATGATGTGAATATGTTGATGAAATCACTCGGTCATATATTATTTCGATTATATTTAACAATTACTAATGGACAATCATTAACATTGGCTCTTGATTGGCTGCTTGCGATGACCTTATGATGACCTTGCGATGACTCGCCTTTGGCTCGTTTCGTATCCCAGTGACACCTTTGTTAAGGAGTCTTGTATAATAAATAAAATATAATGGTAGAAATATGAAATATGAAATATTTATTACATAATGGTGTGTTTTAATTTTGCCCGCCAATAAATATTTCTGTTTCAAATCTTTTTAAAATGTGAAAAATGCATATAACCTACATATTTCCACACGTTTTGTACATTGTTAACTCCCAGAATCATTGTACTTACCAAAAAAAGATAACTGATAATAGAGTAATATTTCATATTATATCTGAAAACCCATGTCGCATTCAAATAATCATTCATAAAGTGGAAATATGCATGAAAATTAAACACAAACAGAGTATTTCTCATATATTTAGCATTGTACATCACCGATTGAGATTCCCACAAGACGTCACACGCTGTCGGCTACATGCGCAAGAACATACCGTAAGTGTATCGTGGGCCAAACGAATATTTTTCTATTTAAAATTTGATGTCCACCCACTGCGCTCTTAAGCAGCTATTATATGCGTGTCACAAACTGAACCATTATCTATTATCATGTACTGGACTATTATAATAAGAATGAGAAATATTATTCTTCTGAAAAGTTTGTCAAGCGTTAAAATTCTAGTCTAGAAAGCTACGGAAAATGAGTAGACGTTGAAAAATTATCTAGTTGTGATGTTATTATACCTTTGTTAAGTTATATTGTTTTTTTCAAAAGAGAAACTGTCTAAAGGTTTGTGATTTTATTATGGCAAGTTCTTGTGATAATATTTGTTTTGTAGCGGGTCGGTGGGTAACTGAGAAACTATTTAGACCGTATCAAGGGCTGGAAAGCATTGTAGTACAGTTTCGAGAAAATTTTCGTTCCAAAAACGGTGTCTAGAAATTATTTACGGAAAAGTGAGAACAACTATTTCATAGCTTTTAATAACATGAAAACAAAAGTAATAGCGAACTGTTTAATATATTATTCCATTTTTTGTGAACTCAAATTTCTTAATAACTTCTGTTCACAGTTATGATGATGATGATGACAAAAACAACAATAAAGAACTTATTGAAGTTATATCAGTGGTGATGGTAATTATGCATTATGTAGGGGTATTTTAAGCAAAATATTAAAATTATTTCAATCTTTTATTAGGAAACATATTGAAATTTAACAATAACAATAAAATCAACAACTTTAACACACAAAAACATTCGAAATCACAACCAAATTTGCTCAAGCTAATGCTTTGAGGCAAAGCCATGCTCTTTATGTCCTTCGTGTCCTCCTTTCTTTCCATAATCTGAATGGTGAGAATGATGACTTTCATGTCCTCCGTGTCCTTTGTACCCGTGGTGATCTTCATCGTGATGTCCTTTATGAGCGAAACCTTTCTTACCGTGATGACCGCCGTGGTGTCCAGATTTGTGGGAACCTCCTTTCTTGTGATGACCTGCTTCTGAACCGTGATGTCCGTGATGGTGTCCATGTTTTTCGTGGTGTCCCCCTTTGTGGGCATCATCGTAAAATTTGTGGTTTTTGTGGTATTCGTCTTTGTGAGCTTTGACATGATAACCTTTGGTTTTCTGTCCCTTTTTGTGACCATGCTTTTCACCGAATTTTCCTCCTTTGTGGTGACCTCCATGAGCGTGATGGGAAGCGTGGTGACCACCTTCGTCGTGGTGTGAGTGATGGTGACCGCCTTTTTCAGCATGATGACCAGCTGAATGATGTTTACCGTGTTTACCATGATGACCCTTGTCGTGATGATGGTCGCTGTGGTATCCCTTATCGCCCTTTTCTCCATGACTTTCATGATGGTGTTCGTGGCCCTCGTGGCCGCCACCGGATTCGTGGTGATGTCCATGATGAGAAGCTGCGACTGCTTGGTCCAAGCCTTGCTCTTCTTTCAAGGCATGACCTCGCACCAAAACAGCTAGGAATGCAATTCCCAATAATACTAAAACGGTTTTTGTCATTGTTGTTTGAATGCTTGTCGTAAACTGCACTGACTTCACTCCAGCTCCCAATGGTATTTATATTGTGAACAGTCTTACTTCACGTATTGAAATTGTTTCGGACCATTGGTTGGAAAACGATAAAAATGCAATCTTTTACGTCTTTTTTTGCTTGGATTTGTGCAACTTAATTCACCTACTTTATATAATTAGATATCGAATTTGTTAAATAGGAACAGCATAGGCGTGTAGTTATAAATTGGGTAAGTTGAATGTGAGATGATTTGGTTCATTAGATACGATAAGAAATTTATTTTCATGAAATAATTAATGATAAATTGATAGGATATTAAGTAGCAGGTGTCAAAAACGTTTGGCTCTTATGTGACTCGTGGCTAAAGATGTTTTTGACCCCAGGTGCTCACTATACTTTTTCTACGCCCTCGGGAAAAAAATATAATATATTATTCCAATTTTGAGGTTAATGGACACCGTCCGAGACCATCTCTCTCACACACACACACACACATTATTTCAATTTAATAAACTATCACGAAATATTAAATATAAATAACAAAATATAAACGAGATGTCACTTTTTGCACTTTAAACACTAGCGGCCAAGGGCGGGAAATACACTTTACGCAAGAGTTAGGAACATTATTTTTTTTACGACCGTATATACAGAAAAGTATACCAACTCATTTTTCAAAAGTTATTTTATTTCAACATACATACCTATACAAAACTTTAACCAAAAACTATTATTATTATAAATATTGATATTAGGAACACAATTTGTAGCATTCTGTGAATTACTTAAAATTGCCGGTCCAGTGGAGTTATTTGGTGTTAACTGATAAGTAGATAACGTTGATGAGGATGGCATCGGTTGCAGGTCATATAAAGATGACGATGACGGTGACGGCAACGGTTTTAAGTCATTTGTAGATGAAATAATTTCATTTGATATATTTTTCTTATATTCAACCCGGGGGGTTTGATAGTTATTTTCTGAAACTATTTTAAAGAATGTACTGGGTTATATCAAAATATCTTCATTATTCTATATTTTCAAAAAATTAAAATGTAACAAAAAGCTAGAAAAGTTGTAGATTTTATTTGATGGACTATTTATTCACCTGTTGTAACAATAACTTTTGAAGTGAAAAACTATCTAATAAGGTCAAAATTTGCATAATTTTTCTTTCCTGCACTAGTGCGGGAAAGTAACACTTTCAAAGCTAAAATGCGTGTGGGAAAGTGGGTTAAAATGCACGGCCGTAGAAAAAATATATTAAGGCGTATTGGAAAAAAGTTGTCAAGGATGCCTGATATGTTTTCTTTATACTAACATTGGGAGAGCGTCAATATTAGCAAATAGCATGGGCTGTATTTTCATGTTTTCATCTGTGAAAATCACAATCAAAACTATTAATTTTTTCTGTCAGTTTTGTCATACCTACATACAAGAAGAACTGGAAGTTAGCCAGTGATTCATTTTTAATGCTTTAACGTGTTTAGAACTAGCAATAAACAAACTATAAGGAATACACTTGAAATCTGAGTTGACAACTGTCTTTTAAAAGTCCTTTTAAGCCTCAAAAATGGTAAAAATTTGACATTTAACTTAAAGGAAGCTTTAATAGTGAATTTTTGGTTATGAAACAGATCACTACACTACAAACGACCTTTTACGCTTGCAGGTTCCTTTAAAAGCATTATGAAATTGGATGATGCAGCAGCACAAAGGTTTTATCTGTAACAGAAACCTGTCTATTTTCTGTCTCTTAAAAGAGGGACAAAAAGATCTGGGGTTGGCGTTGAGAACAAGGTACAACATTCATTGTGTCTTGTTATTTAAGGTTTCGGTGACAACAGCTAGTTTTGCCGCGGGTAGTCTCTAAAAAACTGCTGACAGGTGCTGTCATACAGTTTTTTCATCTATAAATCTCAAATTGCGAGTTTGTTATTGGTGATATTCAGGAAAAGGATGAAGTTCTGAATGAATTAACTCCGGAGAATAGACTTCCACATCTCTTCCCACATCTTTGACGTGATCTGATAAGCTCGAAAGGTAGTGCAACTTCACAGCACCTATGCCTTAGTAGTCTCTCCTAGTACGTTGCGAAATAAAAATTCGCTCGGCATGACATTAGATGTTTCATTTTAGTGACATCTATCGATCATGGAAGAAACACTTTTACTGCCTAGGCTGATTTTTTAACAATTTAGAAAAGGTACATTCAACCCAGACAAATTGTGAGTTATAATCACTTATAATAGGGTTGTTTAATGAGAAACTGTTTCCTAGCAATTTGACGAGAATAACTACTGTCAACTATTAAAAACACGACACCGAAGGTGGAGTGTTTTTAGGTTGACAGTTATTCGAGTCAAATTGCTAAAGGAAACAGTTTAGAATTTGAACAACACAAATTTACCCAATATCAATACAAACCTCGAGTGTAATTCGGCAGGACAATTTATTGAATGAGAAATTTGGAAACATATCAATGCAAACTTTATTTATGAAACATTAAAAATAAACACATTTTTATTTTAATGTACAATTATTAAAAACGCAGTTATTGAAATTCATACTAGGAACAGTGATATTGATGAACAAATGAATAAGTGAAAAAACAACTAGTGTATTTGTCAACAGTAAAAACACAAGAGCTTTTTTTTTATCAGATAAATTTCTCTTTGCAACGAAACAGTTTTGCCAATCACTAATTTTACGAGAAAAACTGACATGATAAAATCTAATTATCATGTCAGTTATATATAATTATCTAATATCAGTTTTTCGAGCAAATTCAGTGATTGGAAAAACTTTGAGTTAAAGAGAAATTTATCTGATAAAAGAAAAGATCGAGTGTTTTTTGGCAAGATAAATTAACGACAGAATATATGGATGAACAACAAAAATAATTATCTTTATTAACTTGCGACTCATTGTCATTGTGTAAAAGTGACGTCCTCTTACTAGATATTGAGGAAGAGGAGTTTTATCGCGATAAAAAAGGATGCACCTTTTTATCGATGTCAAAGTGACATTAACATTTCCAGGTATATGACATTTTAACATTGGAGTTAATTTATCGCTGTAAAAGTTAAAGCTAAATTTTGCCGCTGTCAAAGTGACAATTGCACTGTGGCATATGCGATTTTTTATACATGAATTAAATTGTCGTTATAAAAAAGTTTTCATTTTAATTTGATTTTTCTAAACACACTGCGAAAGCAAGAGGAGAAGAACACGACAGATTCAACAAATCCAGTCAGAATTCCTGTTCAAAAACTATACTTAGTATCAAAAAAAATTAATGTGAATATACCCAAAATAAATTGCCCCATGCTATTCCTCGTAACATTGATCAAGCGTTGATTTACTTTTATTTTCAGTTTCGGTTCAGTGAATGTCACCAAAACCAATTTCCTAATTTGTAAACATTGGGGACATTGATTTATCATATTTCAATATATTTTGTCAGATAAAATCCCCACTTCGCGGAAGAATATTAAATAATAAACTGGAGTAGAGTCGGTAATATTCAACAGTATCAGGAGTCAAAATGTTATTTAAAATGCAGTTGGTTTCACGGAATAAGCCAAATGATGATTGTCGTCACTTAAATCGAGATGGAACAAATTTTAAATTTTTAAAGTGGTTATTGGATGAAATCAATAAGCGGAGGAGAATTGAGAGGAACATTTTTAAGATTCGTTACGTTTACGTACATTTTGATCCATGTAAAAGAAGAAATATAGTAAGTGGATGGGAAGGAATGAGGAGGTGTGCTGGCCTATCCCATTCTGTTAATGATTAATTTATTCCATTTTGGATCATTTCCATTCAATAATGTTCACTTAGTAGTTTAAACTGAAAGACATCTACATATTCTACATAGCTGCAAAAGGTATTTCCCGTAGAAATGTTTTGGCAAAAATGTGTGCATCTATATAGATAGAGTTCATATAATAACCTTTTTGGTATGCGTCATCGATTGTGAATGTCCTCCTAACACTTTACGTTTGAAAAGAGGGGAAAAAAGGAGGTTTGTGATTAATCCCAATTGAAATATCACAATAATGAACCGTCTAAATTTATTACAAACGTTAACCCTAATCTTTGACTTTGATAAATTGATGTATAGATTACGAGCAAGCGTGATTTTTATCAATCGGGGGAAATTACTGCATTCAAAATAGGATGCAGACGTATCTTTCGTAGCGGCAATGTGTCTTACGTCTTTTTCTAATGTCCCACTGACAGTTCTCGTCAGGTCTGTACTTTGTTATTCACGGTCAATTATTATTTATGAAAACTGAATAATAATCTTATTGCTATGTTTGCAGAATTTTGGAAGTTTGAAAGTATTCCTAGCGAAAAAAAGAATCTGGGGATTATTAATTTCATAGCCTTTTCGAATTCACCTGAATACGATCCTGATGGTTTTATTTATCATACTCAAGGCAATCCATAGGGTCAAAATAGCAAATGAAATAAACGACATACCGAAAACCCTGATATACGTCACAAACGATGACGCACACCAAGAAGGCTATTGAATGTACTATAGCTGAGCACTGAGCTCTTGTGTAATCAGTTCCAAAATGGTGTGTGAAGGCTTAGAAAAACTCAATGAGCTAGGTGAGAACAACATAGTCACATAACTATGGATTCCAGGACACACCGGAATAGGAGGAAATTTAATAG
>CAJUYI010000036.1:313911-340649 GCA_910591695.1 Galerucella pusilla
TATTTACGTTCTTAGACATAAAAGTAGTTTTTGACAATAGTCCCCATGAGTTTGTCAATAGCGTTGAATAGAAGATGTGGAGATATCATAACATCCCAATGAATGTTGGAACTACTCACCACTGCAGTAACAAACACGAGGATGGGTGAAGACATCGTCTCCATATGCCCAACCAAAGGATGTCCACAAGGAGTAATATCATTCCCATTAATGTGGAATCTGACGCTTGACGAACTCCTGGGTGGATTGACTAACATTGGAATATTCTGAAAAGGGAACTGAACTCAAAGAATGAGGTATGAGTGATATTGTCAAAAGAGCATTGAATTCAAGATGTGTAGACAGAATAACATCAAAATTAATGCTGGAACTACTCAACACTGCAAAAGGGTGAATTAGGTATGAATTAATAAAATTTGTGTGACAGAATCGGTTGGCTTCTTTCAGATGTGATAGGATCATTATCCTTTCAAGTAAATTTTCCAGCGCCACTCAGTAGTTATTTTTTGTTGATAAAGAATAAATTTCTGGAATTTGTCTTTGTATGTTTGTTGACATATTAACTGTTTGTCAAATAAAATGAAATATATTGATATGAATAGAAAGGCTCTTTATCTACTTGTGAGTTTAGGTAAATAGTACAAGTCTGATAATATTATTTGAAATATTGACCTTCGATTTATGTTATCTTTGATAAAAAATGAATTGGAGGGTCTCCCCTTTATTGATGATTTGTAATTACTTGAAAAGTTGAAAAACCTCGTAAATTTCCGGAAAGTCCAAGTGGAACACTTGAAAGTTTTCCGCCGTAGACCAAAATCAATATTGACCGAGTTGTTTTTGCTTAAATGTTTTAACAATGAATGGAAAGGAATTGTTACTTCAACAGTAACTAGATTATGTGCCTGGGTAGAGAGTCTTCAAAAAATAACCACCATATTCCACTTCCTAAATATACAGAATGTTTAATAATAAATATTACTGAAATTTATTTTGTATTGGAACAGCTTGAACTAAGGATTTGAGTAACCCGAATGTCTCCATGTGTTTTTCCATATATAGAGAGAGAAAGTCTGGCACCAAGTCTTTTTATTTGAAAAGAATTAACATATAACTATCAAATTTTGGGGCTATCCCGTATATATTAGACTTTCTGTAATTTTGTTTGTGTCCACAATATTTTCAACATGACTGGAGAAATGTTACGAATACGATCTTTTCGTGCAGTGTTGCCAGTATAGTTCAAGAGACTATATTTCGTACAGGTTTAAGAAGCACCATATTTCTTCAGGTGATTCCTCCGGCTTCGAATAATGTCTCAGCTTCATTATATACCATAGTATATAAGGCCGTAATGGGGAAAAACTGAATATTTGATGACAATTTTCATAAAAATCTAAAAAATTTAATTTGTGTGTAAATGCTTATTATAGATTTAAAAAAAATGCCTTGAGGATTTGGATTCCTAAATGCCTGGAAAGTTCCCTATTGTATCTACTTCCCAACAATACTGAACGAAAAACAATTTGAAATTTTGAAAAAAAAGTGCTTATGAGTGAATAATATATGTTTTCACTGTTTGATAACAAAACATAATTCATAAATTTTGTGTACTTACTGTATTTCGCTTCACATTTCAAAATAGTAATTTAACAATGAATTCCACCATTAAATCCGTTAATGGATAGCCCTTGGAGCATATTAAAATAACAATTATAATTTTCACATAATTATTTGGAATAAATGTGTATTTATACATTGTTTATTCACCTTAATCCTATAACAATGAGGGTTTGAAAATATTTGTATGGAATTTTGGACAATTTATGCGAACAAATCCGATAATTCAATCATAAATTAAAGCCCCTTTTAATAGGTATTTAATGTTTATATTTTTATACCAACTGGGAAGCAAATTTAGATTCGATAATCGGGAATAAATTGTTGATATCCTTGCTTAAGAAAATTCAGTAGGTAATAATAATTTCAAATGAATTTCCATAAAATAAGACATTTAGACAATTTTTTCGGAAATGTTTCATTTTACTGATTATTTTCATCCGTATCATCTATTATTTTTTATGATAATAATTATAATATATTGGGTGAATAATAGGAGAACTGTTAGGCCTGATTCTTCCACAGTTTCCTCAATACTTTCATACATATTTTATCAACATTAAGCTGGCCACTCTTTTCTATTGCGTGATTTTCCGCTTGGAAGATACTTGGTGGTTTTTTTCCAGCTTTAAGTGATATGACCCTAACTTCTCCTGGCCACGTTAATGCATACCATTTTTCCCTTGTATATAATCTCCTTTTCATGTTTGTTCCACAGGGGTTTACTGTCTAGAGTCAACTAGATACTTGTCTTTGAGGTTGAGTTTTCTTTTTTTACCAAAGGCTTCACCCTTTAAAGCGCAGTACTGTTTTTGGTGGAAATATAAGATTTTTGTTAGTGCATATCCACAAAGGCCACATCAGGAAACAGGCAAAAATGTTCAAAAAAATCTCGTAACGGCCAATTGGGCTGTAGCTGTAGCTATAGCTACCAGTGACTACCAAACAAAAATTAATAACCTATATCGCGTAGATCTGCGGCTATTTCTTCTAATTCTAATTCTGATAGTTTGCGTTTGTTGGCCGGACATACTGAAGAGAAAGCAAAGAGCCTCCATAATATAAATTATATAGACTACAAATATCAGCTAATAACATTGAAGATGCATAATGGTCATTTTCCGGTCAGGCATCCGTTATTTTCCTAGCGCTGAAAGAATGTATAGTTTATTCTTAATCAATTAAAATCTTTACAATCAAAATCAAAACAGAGAAAACGAATGATAAGAATAGTATACTCGATAAGTGAATGAACACTTGTTTCGAGTAGAAATATTAGAATATTGAGGATTTGTTACATTATTATGAATAAACAAAAAAAAATAATACATAAGTAAATAGCAAAAAAGAGAAAACAAATAACTTACATCTAACATCTTACATGCAATATCCAACTTTTGACATTTCACAATATACACACGAGTAAATGAAAACAATAGGAGAAAAGAGAAAAATTTAGGATTATTTGCAGAGTTTGCATATACTACATTCTTATTTCTATATAATTATGTATCTCATGCCTAGATTTCTGTAAAATATACAACTTCAATTTATTTTTAAATATATGCACGTTGGCTAATAATTTTAATGATTCCGGTAACGAGTTGTATAATTTTGGGGCCAGGTAAGTAGATAATAAGACTGTTGGGCGATCGTTTTTGTCATATGAGGTACCGGGTAATGTGTTTTCTGGCGGGTATCATAGGAGTGTAGCGATGTTGGGAATGAGTCCTTTGCCTTGCGAAATTTATTAAGTATACAATAATAGAATAATAATGTGCAAACATTTTTTTGGCAACGGCGTGAATATACATATTTTCTTCATATAACTGAAATTGGCATTTGGGCGAAACTAAATAAAAACTAAGTTTTTGTTATTAGGTATGCTTCTGTTATAAAATAATTCCAAAATTTTTATATGTTAGAGATTAAAAAGAACTGATGATAACTGATACAATACTAGCCAGACATCTTATAAACAACTGAGCTCATTCAAACTGACGATGCACATACGTAAACAACAATATTTTAACAATCAAACAAACAAGTTGCACTCTGAATCTTGACAAGTGGATATCGGTAATGCACACTGGTATCTTACGCTACCACATCTGATCTAAATCGCATTGCGCGCGCTATTTACATGTGTTTGGTATCTGGGGTGCGATTTTCGAAACCATTCGGGAGTAAATCGTATACGAAAAATGGCCATTTTCGTATGAAATTTCAATAACCTAATTTTCGACATGCTCAAACGGTAATCGTATACGAACACTTTCGTATGGCTTGTTTCGAGTGGGTTCATTCCATTCGAATAAATGTTTTCGTGTACGGAAAGTGTGAATTTACATAACCTAGATTGAAAATATTGGTGTTTGGTATGTCATTAATTTAAATAATAAATGATATAAGGAGCAATTATATAAGCAAATGTTAAATTTTAACGCACAGTTGAAAATAAGACAATCTGCTAACCCAGTTTTGCATATTAAGCTTTAAAGTATTAACGGAAAACCACGGATACCACGCATGTTGAAATTCGAATTATAATCTTGACTAGATATAGATTGAAACATTTATAAAAGCGGATGCTTTGTCAAATATAACGGCGTACCGTTAGTTTTTAACCACTTCTTATAGAATTGACCCTATAATCAGTTATAATATGGCAGTTTTTGATGATTTGATTCATTTGAACTTCATTAACGCTAAACAAGAAGTGGAAGAGTTAGCAGATAGACCTCCTAGGATCTTTAGCTTTAACCCATTAATTGAACCTTTTGAGGAATATTCAGAAATATTGTCATATTTTCTATTAAGAGCAGCACTGGAACTTGAATCTCCCATTTTTTGACAACATACAATAATAAAGGAAAAATGCTAAATAAATAATATCAAAAGCCAGTTTGGCTCACTACACTGTAGTTGGTATATTATTTGCTTCTCAAATATCACAAGTGACAAGACCATACGATTATGCGGTGTTGTCGGCTACTAAATTCTTCCTGTACGAACGTTCATTCGAATGGTGTTGAAAAATACAATTTAGCACCGTATACGAAAAACTTCATGTGGAAATAACCGTACACGCATAATATTCGTGTGAACTCGAAAATCACACCCCTGTATCAACCAAGAACCATTCCAACCACCGACTATTTTCATAAGATCGAGAATTGTATTACCGGTTTTTGAATTATATGCTTTAATGGCTTGTGGTATATATAGCTACCAGAGATCGTTAAAGGGTTTAAAGGTGGTTTGAAATAAATGTATCCTTAATATTTTGTCAAATATATCGTCTTGAGCACCCCCCGAAGCTTTTGAGCAGTTGATAAACTTATTGTCTGGATTCCAGACACTGTTTTTTGTGGTTAATATAGTATGTACAGGATAAGTATGAAATATTACCCAAAAGACAAGTGAACACGCGAATTTCAGAAAGTTCACGTTGAAATCCAGATCATCCCCCGATGTGGTCATTTAAAGTAGTAATATACAACAGTGTTGCATGCGCAAATTGCCACCATTGATGTGTGGTGAGATTGTTATCAGCTTTGACAAAAAATTCAACAACATATTGTAATATTATTTATATTTACATTTTTTTAACAACATAATCGGTAAAATCATAACAAATGTTTTCGACTTGAAAGTCTTTGTATATCAGTCCAACAAACAAATATAAATAAACCCAATATTGGAGTTTACCCCCATAACGAGGACCATATATTTCTACATTATGGGAATTCACCTCATAGTAGGAGTGGAAAGACGACTTAATGCTTGCCCTTACCACCACCGCCGCCGCCACCACCACCTCCATGGCCCTTTGAGAAACCGTGCTCCTTTCCTCCCTTGTGAGCTTCTTTCTTTCCGTAATCGGAATGATGAGAGTGATGACTTTCATGTCCTCCATGACCTTTGTGTCCTTTATGATCTTCGTCATAGTGTCCTTTATCAGAGTGACCTTTCTTTCCATGATGATCGTCATGGTGACCGCTCTTATGAGATCCTCCCTTCTTGTGGTGACCAGATTTACCTCCGTGATGTCCATGGAAGTCTCCATGTTTTTCGTGGTGTCCACCTTTGAACAAAAAGTTAATGGTTCTTTAAATGTTCTCAGTTATGTGAAAGATAGGACGGAACAAACAAAAAATTACCTTTATGATAGTCGTCGTAGAATTTGTGTTCTTTGTGGTAGTCATCTTTGTGGGATTTGTGATGGTATCCTGTTGTCTTTTGTCCCTTCTTGTGTCCCTTTTTCTCTCCGAATTTTCCGCCTTTGTGGCTCTTTCCTTCTGCGTGGTGCTCACTGGAATGACCACCTTCATCATGGTGATGTTTGTGATGACCTGGAAGCAAATATATTATGGAAATATGCTACCAAATTATCGGAATTACGTTAACCTGGAAAGTTTTCAAATTCTATTCACTTGAATTACTTTCGCAAAAAAGAAACAAAATGCTATTGAAGATGTTGATATTGAAAATACGTATGGTGAATATCTAGAAATTGACCCACAAACTTGGTAGACCCAAAGCGACCAAATCTTGAAATCCGTCACTGCTTTTAATTTATTGTAAACGTTTCACTGCAAATTGGAGCGTTCTTCGTTAAAAAGTGGATTTGTGAGGATGTATCGTTAAAGAGTCGAGGTCTAAGTATAATTGCACCGCCAATAAACTCATACACGAACCAAAAATAAGTTGGTACTTAAAACTTTTGCTTCTTTCACAAAACACGCAGGAACAAATCTATGTGAAAATAATTGAATTGAGTTTTCCCAATATCATGTAGAAGTAGGTACCTTTATGTAATTTTATGTAACAGTTTGTTAGCAAGGCACATAGCTTCCAATTTTTTGTTATATTCCTTTATTTTATTCGATTTATTGCAATCCTAGTCCAGTCCTCTATTCCTAACTGTTTTGAGTTTTCTTCAACAGCATCCATTCATTTCTTTCTAGGTCGTCCCCTTTTTTTCACCTCCAAGACCTCACCTCCATTCTACTCACATGACCTAAACATCAAAGCCGCTGTGCTTGTGCTTTACTTATAATGATAAACATGTCTTTGATTTCTTCGTTCGCTCTTCTTCTCCGCCCCCTGCATTCTTTATTCTTCTTAGAATCTTCTGTTCGCACCGCTTTTATACTTTTTATTTAATATTCACGTATGATTGTTTTGTATAGTCTGATCTTTTTTGTTCTTATTAACAATTTTGATTTTGTCTATTTCTACACCTTCCTCGCTTTTATCCGTCACTGTTACTCCCAGATATTCAAAGTAACTCACTTTTTCCAACGAATAGTTTTTACCATTGCCTGTTATATCCATTTCCGTGTTTTCGCCGGTACCCATTTCTTAATATTTCAAGTTTTTCCCTAATTTCCAGATTTATGAGGATATGATTTATAATCTTGTCTGGATAGTTTGATTCTCGAATACTTGTGCTCAATTTAATAATAAATTCTCCAACGTATTTGAAAGATAATCATCGTATGACCTTAAACCGTGGAAAAGGCCAGGTCTATTGGGAGACTAGTCCATGAGAATTATATGTCACTGTTGAGTTTTTATCATATCTAAACACGCTAAGTGGAATGAAATTGTTCATAAAGGATATTAACAGAAATACAGAATCTTTTTTTAATATCTAACCGTTGAGTTCAGGGTTTAGGCTGTCAGTTATAGTAGCAAAATACGTTTTATATTAAAACGATTATTACAGCGTGATGCGATAATAACAGTGAAGCAGTGTCGAGCGCGATTGGTAGTTCGATGGGTTACCAAAGGTCTTTCGGGTAAATTCGAAGAAAATTGAAATTCAAGATCTAGTGGAGATTGGATAATAAAATATGCTTTTGGGAAACTTCGACTGAGTGAGATCAAAAACATCTTTAAATCAGCGTATGACCAAACTAGGAGCCGACGCATGGACTACAAATGGGCAATCCAAAAAGCTCAAGCTTTGGAATAAGCAAGAATGTAGGTGTGATCTACATTCACATACTTTCGGAATGCAAGGTTATAAACATTACCAGAATACAACACCTCGAAGACTATTGAGCGGAAGAGATGAACTTGTTCACGAATATCCTAAAACTCCTTTATGGAAAAAAACTAGCCCCTTAGAATTTTTTCAGGAACTATAAGCTGTCAATTGCTGTTATTACCCAAAAAGGAACAGAGAACAAGTGCTCATTCCAATTAGCTTGATTCAGGATGTTTAATAGATGTTTGAATTGTTTCATTCTATTGAGGAAAAATTAGTGACTCGAGATAAAAGATAACGTGAAATCCTTTGTTCGAAATAATGAAGGCAATAATCCTTTTCATATTATGCAAGAGCTGAAAATCTCAAAAGCGCGGAACGACTGCTACAGATATGGTAAGTAGGTGGTGCAATTTGGTTATAAATTAAGATGGAAATTTTAAAAAGAGCAGATCAAGTATAAAGCATCTACTATTTTTTTTTTCAAATATCCTCCTTATTACCAAGTTTGAGACGACAATGGCTCAACAAGATCAAGCATATAAAAGAAGAGTTTTGAAAATGATAAATGAGCCTGAAATGTCGCTGTTGTATAAACCTCTAGATTTAGAAAGAAAGCTGAATTGTGAGGTGAAGTAACCACAAAAAAGTTGTAATCGCATAAAAAAAATAAACTTTTTTCAGAAACAGTTCTTTAGTAATCCGCTTCCATAGATTAACGGTGATTTAGCTTTATATAAGAGGCTCCAGAAATAATGACCATATAGATTTATAAAGCAATATATAGAATGCGACATTGAGCTGCTATGATCAAATTGACTGAAAATGCCCATGCTACAGCTTATCAGCAATGATTGATAAATAACTTGACTTACCTCCTTTTTCGTCATGGTGCCCAGCAGAATGATGCTTTCCGTGTTTACCGTGTTCACCCTTGTCATGATGATGATCACTTTTATATCCCTTATCTCCTTTTTCTCCATGGCTTTCGTGATGATCTGCGTGTTTTTCATGTCCACCGCCTTCTTCATGGTGGTGATCACCACCTCCTCCACCTCCACCACCACCTCCTCCGCCTCCATGTTTAGTTTCTAAAACTGCTAAGTCTGCTACAACAATAGCTTTATCATCTTCTTTAACAACCCTAGCGAAGCTTACAACGAAACATATCAAAAGGCAAAGCCCCCCGGTATACAAAGTTGTCAGACGCATAGTCTGATGAACGTCTTAGTTTGTTGAAACGTGTTGTTTTACTGATCTATTATAATTTTTGGATTAGTATTTATAGTATTCGACGTTTGGTTGACGTTATATCATATTGAGTTTTATGCTAGAATGAATATCTAATTGTTTTTTGTTCTTCAATTGGAATTTGATGTTTTTGCTATAATTTCAATTTTTATGTAACATGCTTTCTCTACTGCATTTTTAAGGTTGATTGAACTATACAGGGTCATTTATGACGTTAAGCTGGAATCGTATTGCATTATTGGGTACACTGCAGCCTTGATTATTGTATTCATATTTGGAGAACAATTTCCTTTGGTTCAATCCATTATGGCTTATTTGGATAAAGTTTTTCTAGATGCTCAATCAATACCTAAATGAAGTAATTTCTCAAGCATTTTTTCGAAACGAAACGAGCCTCGAAAACGATAACAACGACGTGGAAATTGACGAGGACCAATATAATGCGTGGGATTGTAAGCGATGCTGCCATTATACACTCGCACTTGGAAGTGCAACTGTGGCGTCAAAAGACTACTGGTAAGAAATTAGGACTTGTAGGCTAACTAATACCGTAGCATTCATCATTTATTGAAATTCTAGTGTTTTTATCTTTTTCAATAATATTTTTATTGGTTAGGCTAATGGAACCACAAGGATCCGCAGTCAATATCACAACCTCACACACACACAATAATATTTTTGTCATTATAATCCAGTCAAGGAGGTGAATAATTGTAGGTTAATTAATTGAAAGATAATGGGAGCCTCTTAAAGTGAAATTAATATTGTTAAAGAGGGTGTGTCAAATCCGATAATACAATTTGGAAAGTATGGACCTTAGAGAGGTGTGGAGGGAACCACCTAGAGAGGGGGAAAAAGATACCAAAACAAATTAACCCATTGAAAAATGCTCTGATTTTTGAGCCGAGATAATAAGCATGGAAAATTTCGATTTTAATTCAAAAAATCCTTACTGTCAACTAGTGGTTTCTTGCTAAATAATAACGCACATCATTTTTACATATTTAACTGCATAATGATATAAATTCTTCACACCAGTGATTAATGAAAAGAATTCATTCTCGTTAGCCAATCACATTCTATTATTATCAGAATTCACGCTAAAATGAATTAAAATGGATAAATCAAATCGTCTCTTTAAAACGTCAAATACCTAAGAACGCAAATCGCTTCTGACAGCGCGTCATTTGAAACGTCAAAATAATTATAAAATCATAATTTTACGTATTATAAGAGAAAAAAATGGACAACAGTAGTAATAGTGAATATGTACGCCTCCCGGAATTAATTTCATTTATAAATGTAAGGGTTCCGATTAAAAAATATGAGTTACGTATAATATATTTATTATTTACATTTTCATAAATATGCCCTATAGCCTAGTGGTGGTTGACTATGGCGCGGACGATCGAGGTTCGATCCTCACTGGAAGTTTTTTCTTTTTAGTCGTGGAGAAAGTATAGTCTTTTACTTTTGTAGAATGGCTATTATTCACTTGGATAATTCCAAAACTCACTCGCTGCACTCCCTCGTTTTGGAAACTTCATCCGCGTGAATAATAGCCATCATTCTGCACTCGTTGAAGAATATATGGATGTTTTCACAAATTTTTAGCTTCCAATATGATATTCGTCAGATCTGATTTTCTTTTTATTGACAAATAAAATATTAGATACATTTTCTTACCTTACCCTCTGTGCAAGATTATATAATTTTTAATATGAAACCACTATTAATGCATTTATGTAATATGATATCATTAATAATAATGATATTTACTTTTTCTACGACCGTGCGTTTTAACCCATTTTCCAGCACGCATTTTAGTTTTGAAATTGTTACTAGTGCGGGAAAGTAAAATAATTATGCAAATTTTGATCTTATTAGATAGTCTTTACTTCTTAAGTAATAACTATAAATTGTTAAAACAGGTGAATAAGTATTTAAGAAATACATGAAAAAATTCTTCCATCTACAAATGACTTAAAACCGATGCTATCCTCATCTACTTACCAGTTAACACCAAATAACTTCACTGGACTGGCAATTTCAAGTAATTTACAGAACGCAACAAATTGTCGTAATTAGCGGCCAAAAAACTCCTACCAATCAATTTTAACCTGAAGATTTTTTCTAGTTATTCATTTTGTTTAATAATTGTTTATTTATTGTTTATAACTAATTACGGACTGATTACCACATAAACAAACTTGCAATATCGAGCCATCGACAACTTCCTCAATAATTTGCAGAAAGTTTAAAGTCGGTCCTAGCATTTTCGAATTATCTTTCGATATCATGAAAATTTTTTCTTCTTTGATTTGATTATTATTGAGGTAACCGATTATTCCGTTTCGTCGTTGCTTGTACCTCGAACAAGTAACTAAAAGCAGCAAAAAAACCTCAATCGGCAATAAAGTTACATTCATATTTCCAGAACAAAATAGAAATATTGGACTTGTCTTTACTCACGCTCCGGAAATATCCGAGTTTCAATTTTCTTCTGAAGTGAAGCTTAAGCTTTTCTATACGATTTTTTTTTCATTCTGTTTGTGTTACGCTTTTCTCTCTCGTTTTACACGATAATATGATTATCAGTGAAATCTTGCTCTGGAGAAATTTTCTATTTGCTTGTTGAAATGCAGTAACTGCAGGAGTCTGCTCTGCCGACTGCAAATTACCAGCTTATTATGTAACTGGGAGTCACTTTTCCGTAATATGAACAGGTAGATAACGGTACTCAAAGGAAAAATAATCAGGTGAGAATTCCATGAAAATGTTCCCACGTCTGTTTTTGTTGGGCTGAGACAATTGAATCAATAACAAAGTCAAACATTCTGGAACTTTCGAGTGAAATTAACTGAATGTGAGGGTATTTTTTGACAATTGTTATTTGTTTACAGACGCCAACTACTTATGTATTATGAGCATCAGTTAAAAGACAAACCTCGTATCATAGTTTTTTCAAAACACGTATTTTATATTTGGTAGTTGTACCGGCAATGTTCAACAAATGTTCCAAGTTAGAAACTATGAAAGAATTATATTATCCTTAGCTTGTATGGAATGATAATATTGCGGTAGTTTCGAATTCCATAGCTATATATCTCCAATGTTCACAACTTTCTGAAACTCGAACTCATGCAGTTACAAGTGATTACATATATAAAATAAACATTAGTTTGAAAGACTGAAAAAGCACACTCAAAAGATGGAACTGAAAAAATGGAAAATAGTTTTATTACAAAAGGGCGTGGGGTACCTGATAGTCGGGCCCATTAATGAAACGGCAACTTTAAGAGCCGTAAAATTAACTTATTCATGAAGAGAATAATTAAACCAAGCAACAAGCATGGGAAGATGCATTGAGTTAACACTAACATTGATGAAAACGAGTTGTTTCAAAGATAACTTTTTTTTATTCTGTTATTTAACGTCGGTCTATTTCTGCGACTGAGGCTAATCACCGATGCATATCCCTAACCGGAAATTATGGCGAACCCACTAGTGTTTCAACCAGTGGTAGCGTTCTTTAACGAGCCCAACATCCATGGACTCGTGACCTTGGTTTTACGTCTACTCCGAAAGACGGCATATCTACATTATACCTCGTGCTCATTAGTATAATGCCTGTAAGCTGTGATATGCTAGTACGCTGCAGGACGGACCCTATACGATTGTTTTCCCTGGCATGGTCACCCATCCAAGTACTAACCATGTTCAACACTGCTTGACTGTAATTATCGCATCAAACGCGTTACACTACAGTGCTGGGTCGTCGCCCCAAGATAACTTAGCTTGCACATATTTATGGACGTTTTCTAATAACAAAGTCCTCGCTTTCCCCACCCCTTATTCGAGTATATAGACTAAAACTTGTAATATGAAATATCCACAATCTTCCCCGAAAGATACAATAACTGTTTTTGTCATTCTCCTCAATGAGCTGGAATTCGCAAAATTTGGATAAGATACAGTTGGCACGTCTGGTCGCAAAATTTGGATAAGATACAGCCTGTTGTTGGCACGTCTGGTTATTGACAAGATACCTATGGTCGGAGCAAGTGAGAAAGCTGTTAATAATAATTCCTGAGTATTTTTGTGTGAGTTACGGGGATTAAGGAAACGATTCAAAGCACTATGCACTTTTAGACTGAAGAAATAAATTACATGAAAACGGTGAACGATCATAAATTGTGAACAACGAAGTAGAAATGAAGATCCACAATACAATAACGACACCAATAATAAAATACGCATGTGAAAATTGGACTTTGAGAAAGAATGATTAAGCCAAGATGAACACAAATGAAATGAAGCACCTAGGAAGAATAGCGGGGAAAAGAAATTGGGACAAATGTGGGAGTGAAGAGAAAAGGATAATAAGAATAAGAAAGAACCAATGATAAGTAAAATGAAGAGATAACAATCAAATTGGTATGACATATCTTCGAAATGGAAACAGACAGAATAACATAAAATGTGATGGAAGCGGAAAGGAATATCCACAGAAGAGGGGCAGACTGAGCAGAGAGTGGATAGATCAAATAAAGGAGATAGGGAGAAGAAAGGATGAAACTGAAATGATGAAACGAAACGACTAGCAAGAGACAGGAGAGAATGATAGCGTTGGGTACAAGTAGAACGGAAATCCACGCCTGATATTTGGAACAGTAGAAGGAGAAGAAGATAAGGAAAAGGGGGAACATTTTTAAAATTGAATCACGCCGTCCAACTGTGGACCATTCATATTTGCCCTCCTGGCACAGTTCCCCATTACCCACCTCGTATACTTCCATCAAGTTTGTTAGTTCCTGTAATGATCTAAAAATATAAACAATATAAAATCCAGGTAGCTCGAAATAATTACACAAATTAATCGAAATTGAGGTCTAATTGGAGTTAATCTGATAAAGTCACTTGCGGAGAAGTATTAGTTAAAAATAGATGGATCGGTCAGAGCGTGAAAAGAACACAACTCGACGGTGTTTGCTTTAACGTTAAAAGGTTAATTAGACCTCTTTTAACATGCAAACAACATAATTCTTTCAGCATTTTAATGCAGTCCGACCCTGTTCTGGCGGGTTGGAGCTATTTTACGACTTAAACGAAGCATGTCATGACGACATTTCCATATAAAACGCGCGCGACCGCCAAGAAAAGTTAGACGAGACGAGGGATGAATGTCGTTTAGTAACTGTCGCCTTGCAATTTTAACGAAATTATTCTTCCATACTACAAACGAATTAAATACCAAGTTCCAGCTCTCCATGACTTAATAAGAGGCTGCCACTGATTTATAGGTGGATGAAAAACATAGCGTGGCTCGTCCAAAATTAAAATACTTCCCATTTCTCTACACTAAGCTATTTTTGTTTAATTTGGCTCTGTGTATATTGTGACAGTATACCAAGAAAAATATATTTATTGGACAAATCTCGCGTTTTCATGCTTTTTAGGTTGGTTTGCAAGTAAATTGGAACGAAAAAAGAATGCTGGTCTTATACAAACAGACTGACACCAATTAAACAAGTCGAATTGCCTTTAAAATGTTGAATAACCGTAAATGTTCTATCACTTTCATTAACTGGTATTTTTCATACCAGTTTTGGTGCTGCTTTTGATTCTCGCATTTTGAGTATTTTTTTTATTTGGTGACTTTTTATTCCAATACTTCGGAACATTGAGTCTACCGTTTGTTCGGAATTCACCACTCTCTTTTTTTTTCACTATTAGTTATTCGCAGGAACATGAACTAGTAGTTTCTCTAAACCTTTTTCCTGAGAGATGTTATGGATAACCACAGGTTTCAATTTAGGTAAGTGTATCTCTTCTATCCAGTAGGCTCCTAGGTGTTGGCACTTGGCATTAAAACCAAAAAACATGAAAACGAAGGATTGCGTCGAAATATAAAACTATATCAACTGACACAATCCAGATTATAACGGAAGTTCCCCAATCGACCTGTTGGTTGGTTGAGATCCTCAATATTGACGGAAATATAAAAACTATGGATGGAAAGGTTGTGGGAAGGGAACGCAAAAGAGGGTAGAAACGCAGATCTTAAAGGATTTGGAAGAATGGCTGAAGTGTAAACATCGGGTAATACACTACTCCACAACTCAAATTTTGTCAGGCACGATTCTTTTAGGGTCTATACTAATAAAATAGACAAAACAAGGGATGAACTGTGCATGTATTGTGGAGATAAGGGTGATATCCAGCCTACCCCGTTCCTATGCACGAGGTGGAACAAGTAGAGGTTGGAGGTAGAGCTAGGAAAGGGGGTGAAGGAAATAATTGCGCAGGACAGAAATAGCAGGGATGAAGAAATGAGTAATTAGGAAGGAAGAAATGGAAGACACAACACGCCGGATTTCAATGTTATGCTCTCACAGTTAGTTCTGAATTCCGTGATAGAAAAAGTGAGTGGGATGCTGATCATTCTACACCGATGGTAAGTTAGTGGGGTATGTCTATGAAGGTTTTTTCCCCATACAACAGAATTCATATCCTTCCTGCTCCACTAGTTTGAAGTGTTTGAGGTGCCATTTAGGCTAAAGTATCCTGTCAGAACACCTGTCGGAGATCTTAATGCACTCCCATTTGATCCCACCAGTGACCCAATTTCTGAAAACTGGGGATTAGAACAACACCTTGGGTAAATTGAAATGATTAGCCAGAGAACACGTGATAATTTAACAGTTTTGTGGATTTATTTGACGTTGTGATGTATGCCATTGAATGACATTTTTTTCAAGTATGGTAAAGGTGTTCGGATCCAATTCGTTCATAAGGCTTACTATTATTCACTCTTCCAATATAGAATTACAAAACGAGATTTTCTATTTTTGGCTCTCGTATTTGTCGACATCAACTAGCATATGAATTAATAGGAATAAACAAAAATTTTCAAGATAAGGACTGTCAGTTCTTTATTTACTACGAAAACAATAATTCTTCATGCTATCAAAGAAATGTCGTTTCTATTAATATCACTTTTTACATAAAGAAACCCGGAGAACACCGAACAACAATTCATAAAAGTTGATTATAATTACAACCATTTGCATAACTTTAAATACACATGGCTCACAAACCAAAACAATACTTATTCATTTTTTTTCATGTCAAATTTGATGTAAGTGGTTTACTGAGTCACGCGAAACGATCATATTTCTATCAATTAAGACCAATTTGTAAAACTGCGAGGACATGCTGGAAAAAAATTTGATAAGTTAGGGGTACCTAATAGACCAGTTGCCAGCTTAAGGAAATATCAATATTAATGGATGTCTAAGACAATTACAGATTTGGTTACCGTCACAACGTTGCGATACTGCGTCCGCTAGTTTTGTAATGGTGCCGTGATGTCTCATCTGGTTAAGCTGTTAATACCAACTGATACCAAACGGAGCCTCTGCCGTGACCGAACCGAATGAATGAATGGGTGTAAATAGTTGATAATTTGTAGCATAGATCAAATAATATCCACTTTTGTGGATTAGTTTATTTGCGTGTGTGTTTCTATTGAACAACGATACTTAATATTCTATTTTATTTCGGATACTGATACAAGGCTTAATGTGAAATGGAGTAGGGTGTTATAAAATAACAAACTTTGTACGTATGTAAATTTTCCTTTTACGAAAATACATCTAGCTTACAAAAACATAGTTAAATGGAAGAACAATACATGGTTTTGGAGAAAATAGCTGATATACTTATTCACTGTTGAAATTACCCTCAACTGAATTTTTTCTAGACAAATAAAACAATGGAATTATTCCATGATCTTCAACTAGAAAACGTATGATTGGTCGCGCACATCACAACAAAGTTGATAAGGAAGCGATTTTTAAAGTGATCCATCGTTTCTCAATCCTTTTGAATGTGCTTACCTTACTGCCATAACCCAATTTTTCTTTATACATGACTTCAATATATATATAAATATGTATATCAATTCATTTTCGATTTTAATCCAATTTAATAGTTTCTACTGGTATTCATTCATTTTCAACGGACTGTTATGTTTTTCTTATTTATTTAAACAGTTTTTAACGTGGGATAAAATTATACACTCACTATGGCTAATTACTATTGATTTATTGAAGAAACACTTACACACTATAATAAACTTAATTTATATACACACTACTTAATGTCTACTAATTTATTTACACTCGGTATAATAATTGTCCTAATCTATCTTTAACACCAATTATATTCACTTCTATTCACTCACTGTATACTGAAACTGTTTACCGATTCACTGTATACTCAACAACTCCTCCTCTCACTCGAAATCCGCGTATATATAGTGCCCCGAATTTCCAGAGCTTTCTTGAATTCAACGCCTTATACGCTGTTTGAGAACAGTCTCGAACATTACCTGTTCGAGAAACTTTCTAGAAAGGTCGCATTCATAGTTTGCGACAGGACCGGCTTCTGAATGACTGATATCGTAACAATACAATATGTCCAATATATCTTGAGTCCAAAATATGTTGTCATTTTATATGATTATCAACTAAATATTTGGTGTAAATTGTTTTATAACATTCAATACAAACATTAACATAATATATAAACATGTCAAAAGTCCTGACATCTGGGTTTGATGACAAGGTATGTATTGAAATGGTATCAAACAATAAATTGAACTACATTGATAAAAATATGGAAATTGGGAAGGAAAATGGTTGGAAAATATCAGCCAATGATTATGAGACTTGAATCAACTATGTGTTTCTTGTTATAAAAAGGATTACAATAAAACAGAATGCAAGAATTAAATCTTCATAAGAAATGATTACAAATATAAATTTAGAATTAAATATAGAAAGACTTACCATGAGGTAGATAAGATTTTAATAATCTTCACATAACCGTATCAAATAACAATCAAATTAAATTTATAATTCTTCATCTAAAGTATCTTGAATAAGAATTGAAATTATATTTTGGCAGAATTCTCAACTAACTTAAAATTGAATATCACTGTCGAGATTTGTTATGCTAAGAAATAATGATATGTGTTAGATTGGAGGAGTATTATAGTAGATATTTAAAACGTTTATTAAATGGCATTTATAATTAGTTTATGTAAAATATGTAATAGGAAAGACTTATTGGAAATTTGTTATGATTTATATGAATTAAAATGAAAATATTGATTGTAGAAAATTGTATATTAGATATTTAAGAGTTACTCATATTTTCAATGATTTTCAATCATAAGGACAATTCAAAGGCTCAAATTAGTGAAGTTACTAGTGATATACAGGGTAGAAAGAGCTACAATAGTGAAAGGACAAACATTATAGACAATAATAGACATTGAACAAGAAAATTATGAAATTTTGCAATTACGAAGAAATATGACAGGGCAACGAAGTTTGTTGATTCGAAAAAAAAAGGAGAGTAGAGGCGGATTTGAATAAGACAAGTCGGAAAGTAAGTTTTGACAGTGAAAATTTGTATTGAAATTAAATAAAATAGTTAGAAAGTTTGAAAATACTGAGAAAAGGTCAGTACGATACCAAGAAAGAAAGTGAAAGTTGAATATATGTACAATTAAACAAGATATACCGGGTAAACTATGAAGAAGTTGGTCTAGTTTTCAAGGAGAATCAAAATTTCCAATCTTCCTGTCCAATCCTGTCTACATCGGCTACATTGCCAATCCTCCAGTTCGACAGATTAATATAGGTTAGTTATATTCAGTGATAAAAACAAAAAATTTAAAGCACATGCATTCTAAATAAATCAGATGTACATCTTAAAAAGTTCATAAACTATAAATAATTTTGCTTTGATAAAATTTAAACAAGAGTTCACCTTGAATTTGAAATTTTCCTCCATTTAATTTTAGATTAAGTAACTGTATATGTGTCAAAACGTCAAAACGTCAAAACGTGCCTGAAAGACTTACACTTGTGAATTATTTACTTCCTACTTAAAAATTGGTTGGGTTAGTCATTTTTGAGCCTCTTCGAGCCCCAAAATTTGTTTTCAACCCCAAGGGGGATTTTGGGAATCCCAGTACTGAAAGAACTCACGTGTTATATCCAAAAATGAGTATTGAATATAATTCTTCCTTCTCCTCTTATTCTGTGCCAATTTTTTTAATTGATTGTAGAATTCAAAGGACGTGAAAAAGTAACATTTTTGGGTAGAAGTGTTGGTGATAACTCGCAAAATTTGGATTCCAGCCAGTTACTTCAAGATAAAGCCGTGTCTGAAATATATGATTTCACTTAGATTACGCTTTTACTAAATGCGGGAAAATGTGACAAATAAACTCCATCCTGAAATTTATGCAGTAAAATTATCTTCAGAAAGTAATGCCAAATAGATCGAATGCTTCGCTATACTACCTATTATATAAGTTGGTAATAAATTTTGCTTGGACTAATTATGTTTTGTGCTATAATTTGTTGGAAAATGAATTATATTCTGCTTATTGCTGAAAATTTCAACCATATGCTTTTGACTTGCATTCCAAATTATTAGCTGGTCTGAAATTAACTTATATTTCTGTTTGTTTTATATCAGAATAATTATTTTAATTTTTCAATAGTTCACAAAAGTTGTGTATGGCTGGAGAGAAATATAGTGTGGAGGTATTCTAGGTCAATTGGGAGGTTGGATTTGAAGTGAGTGCATCTATTCAGCTCTCCACTTCGACTCACAAGATACAATAGCAAAGGGTCTTGGGTGGATTGATATTCCTGTCCTAAGTCTATGACCATATCTACACAACCCTATGTGTACATCAATCTGTTCTCGGTAGTTTCTTCTTTCGGAAGACCCAGTCATCCCCAGAAGGCAATAAATAGAGGAAAAATGAGAATTCAGGTTCTGTGGAATTAAAGAATGCAAATAACTACAGAATCCCAGAATACAATACACGGGAGACTTCCGGATAGACAAGGAAGACGTCTAATCTGGAACCTGGGAATATCTTGGAGTCTTTGTAAGAATAGGTATGATTGTTCCTCTGATCTACAAGATCTGGTGGTATTTTAGCTTCAGCGTAGCCAATTTTTTATCTTCTATCAAGTAGACTTTCAGGTGGGAGAGAATGGATCCAAAAGAAGTACCAGTATCTGAGACTTCTTTTTCAATTATGTTTTGACACTCGTTTTATTCCGAATAACTGAATGTTTTTTTTAATTCTGTTATTTAACGTCGGTCTATTTATGCGATTGAGGCTAATCACCGACGCCGGGAGCACTCTTCCCTTAATCGGAAATTTTGGCGAACCCATTAGTGCTCCAACCAGTAGTAGCGTTCTTTAACGAGCCCAACATCCATGGGCACGGGACCACGGTTTTACGTCTCCTCCGAAAGACGGCATATCTACATTATACCTCGTGCTCATTGGTATAATGCCTGCGAGCTGTGATATGCTAGTACGCTGCAGGACGGACCCTATACGATTGTTTTCCCTGGCATGGTCACCCATCCAAGTACTAACCATGTTCGACTTTGGTTGACTTTAATTATCGCATCAAACGCGTTCCACTACAGTGCTGGGTCGTCGCCAACTGAATCTTTTATGAAACGATTAAGACAAAAACTATAAGCAGCTTATTTAATTTTTGGTTAAGCGATACAATACAAAATTCACCTTTTTTTTGGATTGTACGTTTTATATTGAAATATGATTTCCTCAACAAAGAAATTATATTTTATCTAATTCCGCTATCAAATGTGACACTTTAAGTCACTCCTTGACGTTAGGTACCGTCACATTTTTCATAACCTTCATATATCAGTTAAGAAAAGTTGTTATGTAAAAACTTTACGTAACTGTCTCAGTTTCAACATAGAAATACCACATGAGTTTCAAAGAATAATTCATTAATCAGGTACTGTCAAAACTGACAATTATTTCATTGTTCAAACTGACAATTACCCCATTATTTTAATTCAATAGTATTTTAAGATTTATAAACATTGGAAACAACATTATTCAGGACACAGTTATTTAAAGTGAGTCAATTTTCTGGGTGAATACTTCATAGTAACAATACTCCTAACACCATTTGAATCCACTTTAATATTATCATTTTAATTGAAGATTTTAATAAATATTATGAAAGCGGTGAATTAGATAAAACGTTGTACGTAAACGCGTTACGAAAAGAGCGACATTGTTCAACTCGCGTAATTTGCAGAACTCGCTAGCGCTTCTTTTGGCAAATACATATTACGCTTGTTGAACAATATTGCTCTTTTCATAACTAGTGACGTAAATAACTATTCCATCCTATTTTCTATCTTTATATACTGAAGAGAAGTGAATAACACTTTTTATTCAATTTCAAAATGATTTGAAAAATATAAGATTCGTAATATGTATCTAATACAGCATAATCTTCCAGATTCCACTGCTTTTACATACATACCAATATGAATCTTCACTTTGGATATATAAAACGCATTCTCTCAGGCGAACTTCACGCAATTCTAGAGGCTACAAAACTAATACGTAACAGCCACCAGGACAAACACCTCATAATTACCGACTCACTTAATGCTGTAACTTTACTAACCAAAACATACACAAAAAATCCAATCGCATTATACATCAAACTCGAGCTTTACAACTTAAGTCATCTTAACAAAGATATTGCTTTCCTATGGGTCCCATCTCATACGGGAACTTAATGCTGTAACTTTACTAACCAAAACTTACACAAAAAATCCAATCGCATTATACATCAAACTCGAGCTTTACAACTTAAGTCATCTTAACAAAGATATTTCTTTCCTATGGGTCCCATCTCATACGGGAATAAAAGGGAACGAAACTGCAGACGAATATGCCCGTATTGCAGAAAACCAACCAAACACGTCCACATACCACACGCATGCTTCAGATTTAAAACCTTATTTTCGACACCAGATACTTAACAACTGGAATACGGAATGGAAACAAAAAGCATCTAAACTCCAACAAGTGGAACCTAACATAGGAAAAATGGCAGTGCAACACAAATAAACGTCAGCACCAGTTCATCGTCACACGACTCCGCCTAGGACACACCAGGTTAACACACGAATATCTACTGACTCGGGAGCCTATTCCACTTTGTGTCCTATGTGATAAAACTATAACTGTGTCTCATATCTTATTAGAGTGTCCATCATATGAAATCGAAAGAAGAAACTTCAAAATAGGAAAAACCCTTCAAGAAATAATTGGAGAAAAATGCAACCCTCAAAACATTATTTCCTTCTTGAAACATATAAACATTTTCCACAAATTGTAACAAACCTCTTATTAAAATAATTTGTACATATTTATAAACTCCGCCGCTAATTACCCTTGAGGTAGAAGCGGTTATTGTAAATAAAAAAAAAAACGCTTGTTTCGATGTCGAGTCGAGAAATTTTTTTGCTGAAGACTAAAGGCATTTTTAACAGTAACTTTGTTATAAATAAATAATATATATATTCTGTTGAATTGAACTATTAATAACATAAATGCACAATAAGCAATATAACTTAATACTCGTATTTATCAAGGCGCACAGTGGTTCAACAACAACTAACTATCTATTTACGTGAACGACTGACTGGACTTGCTTGTACTTGCTAAGGTGACCAGAAGTACATCTATTTGTACCATTGGCGGCGGTACAGGCTACCGGCTAACAAACTTAAAAAAATACTCCCTAACATTGACGTTTCTTGAGGAGAGTTACTTTACGCTCGCCGAGCGTAAAAAATGATATAGAATGCTCGTTGCCCTTAACAACCGATACTACAAACACAATTGTATTGACAGTGACAGATATGAAAGTTTTAAACATATTTGAATTGACATATAATATATTTAAACTGACAGATTTTGAAAGTTTTTATTAATTCTACTTTATATTCGTTTTTAATAGTTATAATTAAGTGGTTGCAGAAAAAATGCTGTATGTATCACGAGCAAAAACGTGACTTTATTGCTTTTCGCTCTTAGTACATGAATAACTATTTTCCACCACTAGCTGTGAAGTTGTACAATTATTGCTTCTTTTAGCCAACGGAAAAGATGATATAACGAGTACGTTCATAATACATATATCGAAAACTGACAGTGCACTCTGTCAGTCGGACGACGCTTCTCGACCGCTTCTCGAGGTGCTCTTGTGAATTATTTTTCAAATCCTGAATACACCACGGTGGTGAAGACATCTATAAACCTCCCACCTTACTCCGTTCGGGGCAAAACTCGCAATATAATTCTGGTGCTCGGTCAATAATAATAGTCTTTACCACCTTGGTCCATAATATACTATTGTATTAGTTCATCATGGAATGAAAAAATTAATAACTGACCTCTTTAGGTTTAAAATGAGAAATGAGTATCGTTGGGAAAATAGGACTAGTTCTTTTATCTGATCATATCGTTACAAAACGTATAAGTGCTCCATTATTTTGGTCTCAAACTGTCAGTGGTTGTCAAAGTCTACATTTTATGAACCATTCGAAAATGACGTCACTGACAGGTCGGCCATATTACTGTCTATTCAGTTTTCATTGTTTACAGGTGAACAACGAAAGACAGTTGAACTTTAATTAGTAATCTGTTTTTGAATATTTTTAAAATTCTATCGTATTGTAGTGTAGTGCCTTTTTTTCACCGCCAAAAAATGTATTTAAGAAAAAGCAATACGTAAAATTTATATTCGATGAATTGTATAAATAAAGCTCCTTTATAATTCCTCGAATAAAAATATCTTTTACGTTCCGTCAAGGGATGTAAATATGTTCAGTATGGCGAATGAATGAAAAACTCAACAGTAAGATAAAAATCGAAAAATGATATTCCCAAGCCTATTCAGAATAGTTCACGGTTTCTTCCGATTTCTTTCCAATTGACTGATTTCCAGCGAAATCCCTGACCACTTATTGATTTCTCTTATTCATATAACTTTATTTTTCCTTGGAGCAGTACATCTTGATATGTTTTCTTGAATTTGGATTCTCCAAAGAATCGTCTCGACTTTGTATTATATATTCAGAACGTGGACTCTGGAGAGAAACCCTAGAAAGTGGATGTGTGGTCTTTTAACCTAAAAAAAATCAGCCGGTAAGATGTCAACGTTAACCGTCACAAAAAGAAACACATAAATCGGAAGAGAATATCTGGAATCCCCTAGGAGATTAGGAAAAGAAGGTAGGTACATAATGAGACGATTGAAATTAAAATATGTATAAGAGGGTTAACATGATACCTGAATATTGAAACGTAGTTTTAAAAGCTAGAAGAGACGCTTCCATAGCGAATTAAATTGGGAAGTAGACTATAATACCGGTGGGAATTGGAACTCCGGCTGTCTTTATCGTTATCACCTTCATTATGTAATATTTTAAGTATGATGTGAAGGGCGTAGAGTGTTTAACATAAAATACTCATCAATTCTTATAATCCTTAGGAAAATCTCGGAGACTGGTGGACCTTAGGACCTATTTCCCGTAGGAATTTCAGGATTCCTGCATACTTTAGCTAAGGTAAGTGTCCCTCTAGCCAGTGGTCCAAAGTACCTATGTGGACGAAGGTTTTTCCTTCCACACAACATAATCCAAATTCTTCTTCCTCCACTTCTTTGAGCTACCCGAAGAGTGTTTGAGCCCCCCTGTTTTGTTAGTTCATCTGATATTTCTTTTCTTCTCATTCTAGGGTATCTTGGAATCTTCAGTGAGGTTCTCGCCTGGTTCATTGAGTTTTCCGAGGCATTCTCATATAATTTTGAAACTGATCACACAAGGACTGAATATATAGACTTGTGAGACTAGTTAAAGGGGGGAGTTCTCCAAGAAGGACCTTGTAAAAAATTTTTCGAGACTTATAGGGACAACAGCTCTCAAAACCTTGCTAGAATCGCTGGAACACCGTATATGGCGGAGACCATACTAGGGTCTAGCAAAATGTAACTTCAACCCTCGAGTTGGACATGAAGGTGGCTCAGTTTTGGAGTGTACCGGTTGTCTCTCAAGACACACATAATTTTACAATTTTCCTAGAGGCTTCTCAACATTCTTCAGGATTTTTTGTTCTTATTTTCCTCTAGTGCCCAATTTGTACTTTTTTGGAATCTTATTTTCATTTTCAATTCAAATAATTGTTAATTTGTTTTTGATTATCACAAATTCACACATTAAAAACAATCTGTATAAGCGAATTAAGTTGAGAGACAGGAAATTGATAATCCGGATTGTGATACTAGACATTTCAGATTGAATGAATCTGTTCCAATTTTGAAATTATAGATGATCATATTATTCTGGATGATCGGTCCACTTGTTAAGCTAGATAATGTCTATAGTTTGTGACTGTATTGTCTTTTATTTTGCTTTCAAATCTCTGGTTGTAAACTTATTGTCCCATCTCACTATCGATGTTGCTCTATCTTTAAATCGATACGACGTTGGTGAAAACTTTAAGGTCCAGTTTTTGTTAGGAAATGCTTTAGAAATATCTCTTTATCTTTCCCTTTTTCTTATTGTATTATTTAAAAAGGTGATACTAATTTCTAAACCAATGTAATCTTTTTTTTTTTCATTTAATCCTATTATCCATAAACTGAAACTTCCAGAATCTCGGAGCATATTTTTTCCTTGCGAAGCGCCTTAATATTCTAGGTATTAGTCTTCATTTCACTTTTTTGCGGCGTACATGCTTAAAAACTCCAATTCATTATACTTTGAAGTTTTCAGGACAAACCTCACGAGCTATTAACCAGGTATTATTAATTTTGTTTTAATAACGTCATCTATATTACTCCAATTCCGGAAATTTTAATTACTTAATGCTTCCTACTAAATTTTTCAGACGTGACAGTTTTTAATGAAACGACGCTTAGCATTATTTTGTCTTTTTATTTTTGGTTTACTTAGGCTTATTTCATTTTGTTTTATATACTTCAAAACCCATCATACGAAAAATGTATTGTAGGTAGGAAATTTGAATTTAAATTTCAGAAAAAGAAATTGTAGCTTGGGTGGAAATTCAAATAAACTTTTTTTATATTTTCCATTCAAGAATTATTGAATTATATCATATTTTTTCTACAAACGTGTTGAAAATGCCATTTTTAGCACTCCATAGAAGCCTTAAAAATGTCACTTTAAGACACTTTAGTGCCTTAAAATGTTTATGGCACTGCTGGTAAAAGTGAATTGTCAAATTTTGAAAGCAAACGTCAAAATATTCAGATTTTATTTATAAACATTAATATTAATAGTACAATTTGTGCAATTTAACAAATTAATTTCCTGCACTGCTGTTTTACCATTTTCCGTGGATAAGGAGGAATTATGCGCATAAAAAATGGAATTTAAATTTAAATAATTTGAAATTATCTCCTTTGGATGTATTAATAAAGGTTTTTAAAATTTAATTCAAACTGTATTATTGCATTTTTTGAACGTTTGTAGAAAAAATATTGTATTATATACGTGTAAAAAGTACCTTTTAAGGCACTCATGTGAATTGCAGAAACCTTCACATGCGTGCCTCAAAAATGTACTTTTAACACTTATATCATAAATAACTATTATACATCAGGGTGGTGAAGACTATTATTATTGAACGAGCACCAAGATTATTTCACGAGCTTTGCCCCGAGCGGAATGAGGTGCGAGGCATATAAATGTCTCCAGGACCATTGTGTATAAACAATTTTCCCACTATTTGCCAAATTTAGAACAAAAATTGAAAATAATTCACAAACGGACTACGAGAAGCCTTTACCCCGTCGTCTAACCGACAAGTACACTGTCAGTTTTCGATATATCACGAACGTACTCGTTATGTATGTATGTATGTATGTATGTGTGATTTTTGGGGTGACATTCA
>CAJUYI010000036.1:348631-382797 GCA_910591695.1 Galerucella pusilla
ACAATATTACAATTTTACAATTTTACAATTTTACAATTTTACAATTTTACAATTTTACAATATTACAGGAAACTGTGATACTACTTCAATAATTATTTGTTTTTGAATTATTCCTGATGACGGTAGCTGTAACGCTACCGAAACGATCAATGAAAAATATTGTGGTTGATATCCCAAAAAATCAACAAAAAGAATAATGAATACACTACAAGATATAAACAATTATTTTAAACTTTCAACACCACATACTGTATTTTTCAGTGAAGTCAGACTGCTGCAAGTTATACGCTTTTTCGGGACATACTGTACAAGAAGTAATTACATAGCTGTAAGTCATACTGACTATTAGCAAAACAATAATAATTAATTGTCCTTTTGATCGTACCAGCAATAAATTTTTATTATCAAAAGCTATTAATGTCGTCGTAAATATTAAATAAGTTGATAAATACTGGTAGCTGAACATCAATTTTACCAAACAACAACAAAAAACATAAATACAAACTACCAGCTATGACAGCCCATCAGACCTTATCAATTTTATAATAAATATCCCCAGGAGTTTTCAATGATAAGAACTAACATCAATTATTATACAGAATGAGTCTTAAGGATGGAACGTCTCAATTATACGCTGGATGATGTAAGTTTTCCTCGTTGGAAAAGGGACAAATTTTTTCATCGCCTATTATTCCAACCCATACATTAAATTTTCGTTATAGTGGATGTGGGATCCAACGAGGATTGTTACGTGACCATTAATAAAAAAGTGGCCTCATGGCAAACCATAACAATTTTTCTATCATTATGCCTGCAAACACTTCACGTCTATCGAAATCATCATCTGAGGAGATTTACTGTGGCGAGGTAGTCAATGATGAATTTATGATGTTCGCAATTTTTGAATTTATTAGGTAGGTATAGAGATTGTTACATGATAAATATTCAGTATTTCTTGGAGGATTTCAAAAGGGAAACATTGAACAGCGTGTTCAATTTGAAATAACAAAGTTGCCAGCTGATCTGGCCCAAAATAGGCTTATATTTTTGGAAAAATATAGTCTCAAAGTTATTTTTTCCAATTAAGTTTGCTTATTTGATTTGTGTATTAATAAATTTTTTTTGTTCCAGGTAAGTGCGACTCGAGCGGAGTATTGAGTTTCTCATGCGTAAGTATCTTGGTTGGCGGATTCAATAGTCAGTAGATCTGTTATCCTGAAACATACAAAAAAAGTTGGTCATACAAATTGAAGAACCTTAAAGTTACACGGTGTTCCATAACTTTCTCATTGAAACAATATATACATATAAATTATACATTAATTTTTCCATTTTCGAAATTGAAAAAAACTGGCAATTATCTAATGAACATTTTCGATGAGAATGGAGGTGTAATTTTTTCTGCACAAATACACTCTCCAATTAATCTCAATACCGAATTGTGATTCTCATTCCTTAAGAGGTTCCTCGCTCCAGCATTAAGTAGGTGGAACAGTTGGCATAAAGGAGGAAATTAAACATTGAGAAATAGGCTTACCGCATCATTAATAAATTCACCGGCTTCAGAATAAGACATTTCCACAGGTCCGTGCTTAGTTCACTTCTTATTTTTTATCCAAATCTATTGAATTTATTCCATATATGATACTTGTCATGTCCATTTATTTGCAACGTATGTTTACGACACTTCTAAGCTTCTTCTTCAATAAAAAATGACACTGACATCGCTTCAATTATTATCAAGAACGGAACAATGTTCAATATTAAGTTGTAACAAATTTTATCCGATCTGTCTATATTCAAAAGATACGTATTCAAATCGACACGTGGACAGATTTCTCAGCAAACTTTTTCGTCTGTGTGATACCTAGGGACTTGACATTTTTTTCCACTGCAAAGAGGGTTCGCCGCAGACGTGAGTGAAATGTGAGGTAATAACTCCCAAATAGCATGGTTGTATAGTCCGAGAAATAAACATAAGTTGCTGCTTCTTTATTTATTTCATAAGGATTTGGAGCTACAAATAGTTTTAATTATCATTTATATGGATGTTTCTTAAATACGAGGTAGTTTTCTTTTGTAAGTATGCATCTTATCTACTCTAAACGGCTGGACGATTTAGGATGAAATATTTTCTGTGTGTTCTATCATCATGTGTCAACTACTTTTAACCAGTGGTTACTTAGGTATATTTCATTCACATTACCCATCATGGTTAAAGCTGATAATCCCATTTCATTGAGTTTAACCGTGGCGTCATTTCCGTTTGGGTACACCTCCCCTACCTGCCTTTTCATGTCATGGGGGGAGTAAGTGTTCTTCTTCTTCTAAATTACAATGGCCTCATATCCTATAGGACATCCAGCCAACGTTGTGGTATTGTATTTCCGTATTTATTTTTGAAGAGTGCACCTTGCAGTGCGTCTGGGTACTAGCCCATTCTCTTCAAATTGATTTCTATTTTGGAAGGATTAGGGTTTAACAAAGGTCAAGACTCTTCTCGTTCTGTGGCGTATCCAGAACATTTCACAAAGGTTTGCGCCAGGTTTAATGGATTCTGTTAGGTGTGATTATAATATGTTTATTATTTATATGTATATTAATGTGTTAATGTGTTAAGATTTGTTAAAAAAAAATATAGATAGAGAAATAATATGGAAGCATTCAAATTAGAAATTAATGGAGTGGATGTTGGAGTACGAAATACACAGGAAAATGTAAAGATTAGGAGAGTGAAGTATTTTTCAGCAAAACAGGGGTCAGATATTAAGAACTTAGTTGCACACAACTGAATTTTTTCATATTAAATTTTCATAGTCATGAACAATAATAATCAGGATTACGAACAACAAATCTTTTTTCTCTCGGATTAACAATTAATGTTAGGTTACATTTACATCACAGTGGGTAAACCACGGGTAAACGTAAAGTGAATGAAATAGGATTTCAAACATGGTTAATGTTGACGTCATTATGACGTAGTTGCCTCCCACCACCTTCACCGCGATACTCTAGCCGGGTTTAACGGGGAATGTGAATGAAATATGACTCTTAACATCGATAGTTTCCGTAAATGTACTATCCATTATAAAGATATTGTACAAAATTTGACTTTCCCGTCTGAAAATAGCAAATAAAGGTTCGGTTCTAGATGTGTCAAAGCACCTTGTTATACACTCAGGTGCAAAAAAACGGGCCCCCTATTTTTTCCTCAAAATCGGCTATATTTGTTTATTATTTTGGCTTTTGGTTTACACTTTTTATATTTTACCAACAAAGGACTTCCTCCTAGTATAAAAAGACAAGAATATGTTACTTTAACTAAACTTAATAAACAATGACATAAATAAAGGAAAAATACATGTATACTTAGTAAAATTTATGTTAACAACAGCAAACTTTAGAGGTACAGAAAACAAAACTTAACACATAAAATAGACTTTAGTATTTGGTATTTCCTCCTCTAGCCCTAATTATTGCTGGCATACGCTGTGGCATCCCACTAATGAGCTTACGAACTGCATTCTGAGGAATATTCTCCCATTCTTCTTGAAGAGCTACACGAAGCTCATTTAGTGTGGTTGGTGCTATAGCACGATTTCTTACACGTCTGCCTAACATGTCCCACACATGTTCTATAGGATTTGCGTCCGGAGAACATGCTGGCCAGTTCATTTTTTCAATGCCAACTTCTGTCAAGTATTCACTGACGCATCTCGCTGAATGAGGTCTAGCGTTGTCCTGCATCAGGATGAAGATATCGCCAATAAATAGAGCGAATGGAACCACCTGATATGCCAAAACTTCCTCAATATACCGTTGTGCAGTCAGTGAGCCCCCATTGATAAACACTAATTCCGTAGAGGCTTCACTTAATATGCCTGCCCATACCATTACGGAACCTCCGTTATGACTCAGCCTAGGGCTAAAAGCACATTCTTGGAATCGTTCCCCATTTCGTCTTCATACTCGTTTTCGTCCGTCTGGTGAATGTAGCGAGAACCTGGACTCATTGGTAAAGAGTATATCACTCCATTGTATAAGATTCCAATTGCTATCTTCACGAGCAAAGTGCAATCTCGCTACCCGGTGACGAGGAAGTAAATTAGGCCCAGTTGCTGGCCTAAAAGCTTTTAACCCAACCTCATGTAATCTTCGGCGAACTGTCCATTTACTTACATTTTTACCACGAACCTCCAGAAGTCGATTTCTTGTCTGTACTGAAGTCAAATGACGATCCCTCAGAGAATTTAGTACAATAAATCTGTCATCTCGAGCGGTAGTTACCCGTATTCTACCACTACCAGGCCTTCTTCTGTTTCTTCCAGTATCCCCAAAGCGTTGCAACACCCTTTAAATGGTAAAACGACTAACATTGAGTAATCGAGCCACATATCTTTGGCTTCGACCATCTTTCACAAGAGCTACTGCCTTAGCACAATACTCAGCACCATAATTAAGACTTTAAAATGGTCAACGTTGATATTGACTATAATAACATTAACAAAAAATTGCCTAGCAACCGCCCAACAATTGAAAACACATAAGCTCCTTTCGAATTGCATGAATGAAACTCTACTTATGTGAGGCTGGATTTTCCAATATGCTGAACTTTAAAACCAAACACCGAAATAATTTGAGCTTATCATACTCAAGTTGGAGTTGTCAAAACTGTAATGGCCGAAGTAACGATAAAATTTCCTAGAGGCGGGTCCCGAGTTTGTAAACATGTATTTGATGGGTCGTAGCCCAGACAACTTTTGGGAACCACTGATTCACAGTGATCTCCATTCGGTATATTAATTTTGTATCCTTTGAATTTAATATATTTTATAGAAGGTACAATCTTTGAATTTCATATATTTTAAAAAAGGTACAATCTTTCTCAGCAACTTCTTTTCAATCTCCAACTTCCAGCTCTATTGAAAAACTTTTAATTCCTTTGATCAAAGTTATTTCAAAGATGTAAATTTACTTATAACAATGGATCTTGAATGCATAAAGAAGTACAGAATGTGGAAACAGAGTTAAATGAAAACACAAAAGCTCCATAGTTAATTTTGTGGAAAATAGTTGTGAAATTTTTCCGTTACTGCGGCTTTTCCTTAGAATAGTCCAAGAAAAAAGTCCATTGAATCATAATTATTTTGAGAAAAGGAATTTTTTATATACCCAACTTACTTTGAAGTATCTATAAACGAAACATGCTACAACCCAGTGAAAAGGGGTTTGAATAAAGATTTTGGAAGATCACAATATTTCGGCATCACTCCTGAAAACATTGAAAACCGTGCTAACAATTTTAAATATACATAAAAGGATTTAACAGTTTCCTTTATGTTAAGACAACGGAATCCGTTTTAATTACAACCCTGGAATTCTGTTTCCTCCCGTTTGCTATCAGACTGACAGAATTTTATACATGTTCCGATTGTAATTCCCCAGCTTCTTTGCTTAATTTATAGTCCATGTTCTAATTATACTCGCGTCCCGAAAAGGTCTTGCTAAGCTCACTCAACTTACTAATTATCCAACTCTCTTTATTCAATTTTAAGGGGGGCTTATAAATCCTATAAATAAGAAGAATACTCTATAAACTTTCACCTATCGAAATATTCAATATAAATTATTCAAATATCGACGGTATCTTAATGTGAATATTAACTAGGATGAATAGGATTGTAGTAAGTAATTAATTATTAATAAATATAATTCGGGGTGGCGCATTAGAAACAGTCCACCTCAAATATTGTTGGCGGAGGAGGTTTTTGTGGCAAACACCGGTACACTCAGATTTTGTTTGCAAAGAGGTAAATTTTTAATATTTAACTTATGGTTGTACGGTCATCCCCCTAAAAGGGGTGACTACCCCTTCAAGAATCTTTAATGGCATGGGAGGTCGAGTAGCATAGAATTTGAAAGTTATTTCGATTCTCTTCAAAGACATGCTAACATTTATGTGTTTAGTGTTAAAATTAATGACAAAAACCAGATTGAAATCTCCGTTAAAGAAATCGGAATGAAAAGCTGAATTAATAATTAGGTAACAGCATTCCAATGAGTTATTATTTCCATAAAGGAAGAATGACAGCTGGAAAAAGGCGAGAAAAATATAAATTCATGAAAATCTGAATAGGTACAAATGAAATTGAACCTCCTATACCTTTTAAATTATAAACCTACTCTTATTTAGTACTGAAATAGCAATAAAGATGTTTGTCAGCTATTGACGTGATAAGATAATTTTTTTCAGTAGAATTTTACAGTACCTAGTCTTATTTTAGTGAAATTCCTCAATTCTTTAGTTCAAAGTGAATACCTAAACCTAATTATCATGGTTTACACACTATTTCAAAAACAACGAGTCTGCACGGGCAGTCTTCGCGGTAAGAATGTAAGACATCCCTAAGTGATACATTCAATATCTAAATTCATGGAGATAGAAAATATGAAAGACAACTAACGAAGATTCACAGGCTGCACTTTTGGGACATGTTGCATTGGATCCCACTTCAAGCAGGAGCCAAATAGTAGCAGCTACAGGAATTCCACGGAGAAGCATTCAGAGGGTCTCGAAACAGCATAAATTCCATCCCTATAAGACTCATCTTGTGCAAGAGTTCAATGAAGACGATCTAGATAGCCGTATCCAATTTATATTCGATATTATTTTCTGATGAATGCACGTCCTTTCTTAATGGTCACGTGAACAAACATAATTGCTGATACTGGAGTATATGTTCGAAGACCTCATGTACCCTCAAATTGTTTAGATAATGTAAAACCATGATCAGATCCCAGAAAATGTTTTTTTAACAGGACGTGACTTTTTAGATCAAAATTTTCCCGCACATTGGATTGGTGGAAGAGTGGTGGAAGAAGTAAACGGGTCACAATCTGAACACTTACTTTGATTTAAACTTCTCTAATATTTTTTTTTTCTTTAACTCACACTTCCAGCTGGTTTTTGTCATTAATTTTAACACTCAACACAAAAATGTTAGCATGTCTCCGAAGAGAATCGAAATACCCTTCAAATTATGTGCCACTCGACTCCCCGTGCCATTAAATACTCTCGAAGGGTAGTCACCCCTTTTATGGGGATGATCAGTTAACTATCAAAAGTTCTCCCCCTCGAAAACAAAATCGACGTGTTTCGGGGTTTGCCCCAAAAACCTCCCCCGCCAACAGTATTTGAGATGGAATGTTTCTAATGCGCCACCCTGTATATCAAAAATCCAATCAATAATAAGGAAAGCGATATCTTTAATAATAATAACCGATTTTATGTTCAGAAAGCACTTATTAAAAATACATTGCATTATTCAACGTAAACCGACCTAATAAGGCATTTTAAATGATAACCTTGTGTCAAGCTCCAATAAATCGATCTGTTTAATCGTATACGAGGGGCTAATAATAACTTGGAGCAAAATTTATTCACTACAAAATGCAACAATTTCATTTGCGTGATGCAAACTGTTAAAATATTCCATGAAATATTTGCTCGGTTATATTTTCGACTTCATTTTATATACAAAGTATACCGCAGTTAATTGCGCCACTTTATTGGTGTTGTATTATCTCCAGTTATAAAAATGGTGGGGGTGAAGATATTGGTGGAAAGAAGTTATTGAGTTATTGGATAAATACTTTTTGTTCGATCACTATGCAAAATAGGCTTTGAAACCTTAAAATCCAGGTTTCTGTTTTAGTTTGACGCGTTCTAAAGCAGAAAGCTTCTTTGGCGCCTGCCTAATTCATGTATAATAAATAAAAGATGAAAGTGAACAACCGGCAGAAGACTCTGCATTTTTCTGATCATGCATCAGATGAGAGAATAGAACTTTATAATTTTGTGTGAACTAATACAGTTACTGAGGGCACATTTTGAAAATACTTTCGATTCTACAGGGTGTTCCAAAACCACGTAGCAGAACAAACTTACATTTTTTAAATGAAACGTACTATACTTTGTTCAAGAATCGGAAAGATCTCACCGAAAGCGTTACAAAAATATAGAACTCTAATTATAAGGGTGTCTTACAAAGATATGGCCAATTAATAGCAAAAAAGACCTCCTCTTCAACACTAAATTATACAGTAAATTATAATAAATCAACAGGTCTTTGTATTCAAATGTCATACACATATCATTGCCTGTGCAATTAATAAACTTTCAAACGATGTAGTACACTTAGGGCATGAGTTAATGGAAAATCGTATATATTTTATGATAATGGTCAAAAACAAGTATTTTACGTACACAAATTAAATGGTATTACATTTTTACATGCAACATCTTGTGAATTTTAACATTTCTAAGGCATAAATTATAAATTATATTTTAAACTGATCGAGAAGTATAAATGTCACATTTGATCATTTCGTTCATTTCGAAGAAATTTAAATTATTTTATTCAAAATTCGAATATTTCAATACGATCGCGCAAAAAATGGTATAAGCATTTCGAACGTTAAGGGCAATACCGGTCTCCAGCAAAATTGGAGGCTTCGCTACGCTTAGCCTCCAAACATTGCCATCGACCGGTAAACAACCCTTACCGTTCTTGATACTTAATATACTATTGTTTACTGTAAGTAGGCTAATGCCATTATAGAACTAATAAATATAAAAGCAGTTTGTAGTCTTTACGAAATAATTATTTTTCACAAACAGTATATCTTAGTTATGTAAAATGCAATCTTGTATTTTATTTTACAACTTTTTCTATTTATGAAAAACCAACAATTTTGAAAACCAACATTAAAAGAATACTCAAATTTACATTAATGTACATTGACATTCTATAAAAAGTATACAAGTTTATCCTTTTAAAAACGAGGATCTTACTCTTTCCAACATAGCTGGAGTTATTGTGGAAAATGCGTTACGAATCCTTTCTTTCTCTGGTAGTAGGTTCCGTTTGATACACAAGTTGCTTGATGTTTCCCCATAAAAAGGAATCCATCGGTATGAGATCTGGAGATAGAGGAGGCCACGAAATTGGTCCACCACGTCCTATCCACCTGTCGGCAAAATGTCTGTTTAACCACTGACGTACACAACGAAGGTGATATACAGATGCTCCATCTTGTTGGAACCACAAGTTAACTATTGTGTTTGAATCAACTTCCACAACACAAACGAAGAATACAGCAATATTTTTTAAACATTTTTTAGTAGATACTATTTTGATAGTAGCCCACTTGATATAATCAAAAATATGGCTTGATTATGTTTCGCCCATTCTCAAACAAGCCCATAATAACAATTCTTGAAAGTGAAACATGAATAAATATGGAAATTTTGGTAATTCCAGGTACCTACGGTATTAGCAAACATTTTATTTCATTGATTAGATATTGTAGTTGTATCCAAAATTACGATTAAAATGTGTGCCTTAGAAATGTTAAAATTTACAAGAGGTTGCATGTAAAAATTTAATACCATTCAATTTGTGTACGTAAAATACTTGTTTTTGACCATTATCATAAAATATCTACGATTTCCCATTAACTCATGCCCTAAGTGTACTACATCGTTTGAAAGTTTATTAATTGTACTAACAAATTGTAAAAAGACTTATAGGGTGATTCATTTAAAAATTTTGAGATATTGCTTGATAAAATTTAAAGGTGTATACCAAAGTATGGAGGTTCGATTCGCCGTGGTGGTGAAATTTTTTCCTTTTTGTTTTTAGCTTGTTCTTTTTCACCATTTTTGTCTAAAAAACATCAAATTTAAAATAAAGCAGATTTATTTGTTTTAAAAATTGTGAAAAAAGAGCAAACTAAAAACAAAACAAAAAAAATTTCACCACTGCGGAGAATCGAACCGCCAAACTTCAGTATAAACTTTTAAGTTTCTCGTGCTTCTACCCATATTGCTAACCCGTACTTGATTTGAAATATTCGAAAGTGGTATGAAAATGGAACTCGACTTTTTTGAACATAACTATTTTTCAATTCAACCAGACCGAATTTAAGTGAATTAAAAGTGCATTTGAACTTATTTTTTAACGACCTTGCCAAATTTGTTATTTTTTATTAACGCTATTTGGTGAGAAAGTTAGCTCGCGTCTTACAGTTTTGTACAGGAATTCCTATGTCTCATTTTATAAATATCACAGATAATCATAAACATTTTCGATATGTATAGTCAACACAAAATACTCACAAAACTGGTGATCATTGAAGCTATAGGTATTCCAAAGCAAAACGCACACTACTCTAAATATTTTGATCGAACATCCAATATTTTTAATCATTCAACCAATGAGTGTTTTAATAAAGGCGATCTAACAACAATAGAAATATTATACTTTTCGAAATACAGGGTGTTGAAATTTTAAAAACTTGGATGTTTTAATTCGATAACTTTAAAATGGATGGATGAATTGATTTGACATTTGGCAGGTTGTTTTTAAATGTAAAAGGGCATATTTTGATAGAAATAGTAGTTTGTGCAACTAGTGTGGATATGATGGCCAAATCGCACGAGGACGAAGGCGGAGTGCTCAATCGTTCAAGTGCGATATGGACAATCCACACGAGTCGAACAGCATATTTTTTCTACGATCCACTTGAAAATTTAACAATTCAATTTTATGCTTCCACAAATTTTTTTTGTGGTAAACGTACAGTTCTTGAATGTCCAATTTGTATAATGCTACGGTTTCCCTTTTCAAATATACGATGCTGTTATAAGTAGATGTTGCCAGTCGGACTCCCTCATGAAGGTTACCGTACCATTATCTATAATAATGAATATTCTGCAAAATATTTCAAACGTTGTCGTTATCAATATCAAGCAGAATAATTATTTAAAAATAAAATTAACAATAAAAAGAACCTCTTCACGGGGAATCGAACCCGGGTCTACCGCGTGAGAGTCTGGTTTGCTTACTACTCGACCACCGAGGAATATGCAAATTGTTGATCTATAACGTCAGATGTATTATAGTTTAGCAATTTTATCTGAAACCGTGAAAGGAATGCAGTCGAAAACATTCGACATTGCCACGTTTAACTATGAAAAAACTGAAGTGCTAACTATGTAGTGATAATAATTAGAAAAGGGTCTCTTTTTTAATAACAATATTAAAAATATGATAAAACGTTAATTTTATAATGTGCTTGTTTTCTTGGATTTTTTCTATTAACACTATTTTTTCAATTTATGAATATTCAAAGATGAACACTTTTCCAAATTTGTTATGGGCTTTTTGAAGCTCTGGCAGCGTTGTACGAAAACCATAATGACCACACCCTCCGAATTACATAATTGGTGATTTGTATCGACCAGCTGACTTCTTATTGGCATGGCGTGCGTGAGATCATCCCCCTCACTTCGTCAATTGACTGATATTGATTTATCCAGTGGCGTCGGTATTGTCAGTTACCTTTGTATTTTCAGTTTTACTTGGTAAAATAGGTACCGTACGCCATTTGTACGTTTGACAGATAGGCGCCATATTTTTCCTCGCCTCTTACCGATGCCGCATAGCTTCAGATAAACTTGCCGAACTATACATAATTTTTGCTTGAAAGGAACTAAAGTTCCTACCGTGTGTCCCGCGACACGTTCTACCTTTTTGTGTATTGTTGAGAATTATTATATAAACTGTGAACTATGGCGGTGGTCTTCAATTTAAATAGGTTATGTTCAGGGATTTTTCGAATATTCATATTATGGAGAAAATTTAGAACTAAAAGCAAGAGGTATCTAGTCCTTTGCCAGATATCACTATTGAAAAAACTGGTGTAAGTGGAGGAAAAAGTTATACACGTGAATTTACGGAATATATTCATTCAAAAAACTAATGGACTTGTGAACGTAACAAAAAAATACTTTATATTGTTTTCCCTGCTCAATATTTGGAGGCGATGAAGCTTGGACGAAATTGGACTTGATAATTTTTTGTTAGCGAAGTAGTGTTCAAGTATCACTGTTTTCGTTCATTTCGCATTATATTTTGGATATTTTAACACTATTGATGATATCATAGTTTTATAAAATAGTCTAACAAAAATTATGTGTCAGTCAAAAACTAGTATTCAATTAGAGAACACCAAAATCGTTTATCAATAGAAAATCGTTAATTTGTTGAATCCTCCGAACTGCATAGATCATGAATATAGAATGTTGGATTGAATTTGTCGTGAATTTTAAATTCGATAGTGTAGTATACCTTTATTTATTCTTAAAAACCAAAACCATGTTACATACACGTATTTTGCTAACCTCACAATCGAAATAATCAAAATTATCAACTATCCCTTGTAAGCTGCCTCATAGTAGTCAATATTTCAGAAAGCTATCACGCTATCAGTTAGCTGTAGGTATGTCTCGTTGGAATTTTTGATTCTGAAATGAATAAATCAGATATGGCACGTCCCTCGGCGTATGTATGAGTACATACTTGTACTTTGTGACAGATTCACGCTCTAGTGGTACACTTTCCGCTCTAACGGTGTATAACAGCTGAACAGTACACTATACAACGGGTTTTCGATATATAAAGGAAATAAACATCTATACCAAAGTTAATTGAATATATATCTATTCATATCTGCCTAGAGCGAGCTTGGAATAAACGAAAATTTAAATTGTTACAATGACGGAACAATTTGAAAGCAACTTGTATACAGAGCATTTCAATAAGAGCTATCCACCCATAGTTCATTTTGCTCATATTATGTAGACTTTATAACTTTAACACTCTCCACCCCACTCTTAAATTAAGTGAACGATTTGCTTGGGGACAAAAATATAGTGTAGAGGAGAATTTAATATTGCAATAGTTTGAAGGGTGTTCCATTTGAAAGATAAGGTTGAGGTGACAGAAGGAAGGGGATTAAAGTTGTAACGTCTACATATGAGCAAAAAGATCGCCCCCCTTTATATAGTTAGGGAGGCGTATAGGGGATTTCTCGGGAATACTCGAGCGTGGAAGCTTAAGATATGATAGATACCTTAGACCTAATAGAACAACTTTGGAAAGTATTAGCTCTATATGTAGTGACGCGCGCCTAGGATAGACGATCAGATTAGTAAAAAAATCGATAGTCTGAAATACTCGAGCGCGTCAGATTCAGATATTGCGGGTTGATCTTAGTGTTTTGAGACTAAATTTAACTAATCTGACGATAAGTCTTTGACGCCGTCGAGTTATAGGGTCGCGAACTTGTAAAAAAACGTTAATCCGGCATTCTCGAGCGCGATTTTTATTTTTATTTTTTATTTTGAAGAATATAATCTAAGACTAACTAAAAATACAAAATCTGCTGCTTTCCGCATGACCGGAAGTGTGCCATTTTGTCTCGTTGCGGCATATAAGTCGCCAACGATACATTTTCCAAAAAAAAGTTCAGATAAAAAAAAGGTGATTTTATTTTACACAAAAAAGGTCTCTTTACATTTTTGTCCAAAGTTAAAACTTTTGGACTTGAATCATCATGAATACTCAAACTTTCGTTTTTTGGGTATATCTCGAAAACGGAGGATGTTAAGAAAATTGATATGGAACAACGATAATTGAATTATGTAACTTTCATTAAATCTCAATTTTTTTTCCTCAAGCTTCTCGACAATTTTCGTGGACTCGGAAAAAGTTACGCGTATCTGTATACAAAAGTATTATTAGCATGTACAGTTTCACTGAGCTTTTGAAATGTTTCTAAATATTTAGAAATATGGTTAGTCTGGACACGGATTAAAGTGTGCACATTAATGCTTTCCCCATAGTAGTTTTTTGGAGTTCTTGGAGTAGATCTGACAGGTTTAATTGAGAAATGTGTATGTTTGAGGTTACTTCTATCTACTTGAATATAATTGTCATTTATTTCCTTACCTTCAAAGATATCTCACAATTCTTGTAATCGCCATGAGCTTAACAATTCATTCATTCTATTAATAAACTTATTTTTGTTCAGAGCACTTTAACCACATTCTTCACAAAAACAAAATAATTAGTAAAATTGCAAAAACTGATCTAATTTCACATGCAGACTGACGCCAAACGTATACAGGTGGTGACCGTTACTGAATAATAGGGAAGGGTGGAGTGAGCATTTTTTGTTTCAATCGCCACATAATTTGTAGGCTGTGATTTATTACGGGTGAAGAAATATGTTAGCGTTTTCCATTGGCATGCACTTAGTTGGCACCAAGTTCGAGTGTACTCTACACCAGTGAACCGATATTTTGCACTGAGTGCAGGGTCAATGGAACACAGAAAAGTTGTCAGTTGTCATTCGTCAAATCAAGTTGGTTGTTTTGTGGTGGTTTTTGTTGTTTTGATTAAAAGCAGGTGCAGTTTTATGTATCCTTATCTAGTTGTTTCATTATTTAACATTAAAAATAATGAGAAAATTTTTATTAAAAGTACATTGAGATTATTCATTTCCTAAAACAACTTAATACTTCCAATCACTGATTCAGTATTTGTAAAATACTCTACTTTTTACAATAATATCCAGTGAAAAATAAATAAACTACTGTTTTTCTTTCGAATTCGCAGCGTTCATCATTCGCCGCCACTTTGCACTCTTGCACTATACTCGAAACTACCTCCTGAGCAGGTGCCGAAAAAACTGCACTCAGTGCACATTCGCTTGCACTAGTTTTCCAATGGAATATGAAATACTGGTGCAGTGCAGTCAATGGAACACAAATTTTGCACTCAGTTCAGATTCAGTGCACCCTAGTTTTGTCAATGGAAAACGCTATGATTTATAGCAAATCAATTTTTTTTTCTCGTTACAATAAATGTACAATTATACTGAAATACTTATTTTTTCGGTATAAAGTAGATCTTATTTGAGGCTAATAATCTATAGGCTTATTTAAAAAATGTTAATTTCTGTCAAAACTTTCAAATGATTTACTATGAATATTTAATTTGTTGTTTTAAAGTGATCGAATATTATTGAAGTTGTTAGGTTTTTTTCTGGGTAATGAAAACAATTTTTAACCAAATAGCATTGTTATATTTCATAACAAAATATTATATTGTGCTTCGTAGACTTTCATAGTTTCTGAAGAACAATTGTATGAAGGTGTGCATAAAGGAGAACAAATTTTTTTACATTAAAGAAATTACACTCGAATAAATCATTTTTTTATATCAAAATTTCCCAATATTTTCACGTTAATATGGCTTCTTAATATTAAGCAATGTTAGTTTTAAACAAAGGGGGGTCAAACAAATCAGTTTATTTGTCTATAAATAACTCTTCTCTCGGTGTACGGTGACGCGCTCGAGAATGCCCAAGTGTTTTTTTTAACATTTTTGAAAAACCGTACAGGCCATACCCACCGCTAAAATGGTTGCCACCAAACCATATTTCCTTTTAGAAAATACTTTATCATTCGATTTTGATAGGTCTCGACGGCGCTCGAGAATGTCGCCATTTAGCGACCTCGCCTCCCTAACTAATAGGACTTTTGACAATTTTCTCATTTTCCTATCGAAGTGACGAATTCCGAATTATGTGGAGTAGTTTTTATCAAGATACTCTGTATATTAAACTGGCAATTTGAATTGCCTCAATGTGCATTTGATGACTATTCATTCTATTGAATACCAACCATATGACGCTTTTTTGTTTTCAAATAATCAATTTAAACATTCTCCACATTGTTTATTTTACACCTGCTCTAACTAATTCAGCGAAAACCGAAATTTTGTGAAAAGAACGTTTACCATCACTTTTCTCTTAGAAAACTCATGTCAAACCTTTAAAATCACCTTGAATCATCGCGAAAGGATCAGAAGTTTACGTCAAGTCACTTTAATATTCTCCAACTTTTTGCATAATGACTCAATAATATTACGACTTTTATATTTTATAACTCAATTATCGAAAGTTGAGGTTTATTAGTCCTTCGTGCACTGACGGAACCTGAATATTATTATAATAGGGAATTGGGTGAATGTTTATATAATCAAGCCAGTGAAATAATATGACCACGATATTCAGAATATTCGAGATATTATGTCGCATTGTTATTCATGAAATTGTGTTACTTAGTAGTACCATAAGTCCGATAGGACAAGTGTTGAAAGGGATGTCTTTAATATTCCACATATACAGGATGGTCCTTAAGTTATCTCCGAAATCGTCAAGATTTGGGGATACTAACAGATAAACCTTTTTTGTTGTTGTAATGATGTGGCTTTAATTATTTTCACAAAAGTAGCGCAAATGTGAAAAGCGAAAAAGTTTTGAGTACATTTATGCAGCATACGTGGCCTATGTGGCGCCCTCTACAAAATACATCGAAATAGGTACAAAATTATGATTACCCATATCCAAAAACCCCCATGAGAAAATTTTTATGCATATACGTCAAAAAGCCTCAAAGTTATTATGAAAGAAAATTAGAGTTTCATGTTTAACACCCTGTATCTCTCTTGATATCAACATTTTATTGAGGCTAGTTGATTTAAATCGGAATATTTAAAAGTGAAGATTGTACTGTATTTCTATGTACAATACCACTCTGTATGAAAAAGACTTTCCACTTTTGCTTCCTTTAGAACAAGTTCTGGAAGCAGCTATTCCACTCGCTATTGGTACATTGAGAAAATAGGCGTTGACTGCATCTTCTGCGGTTTGGAACCTTTGACCACTAAGTTAATTTTCAATTTTTGTAAATGTTGAAAATTTTTCTTTCAGCATAAACTGCCGTTGTTGATGGATCTGTTGCTGAATCGTCGTTAAGATCAATCCATCCACGCTTAACTTCTCCATAACAATGTGAAATTGTCGAAGACAGAATCCAGCTCGTAAAAATCGAAAATGTTCTCGGTTGAATTACATTTTTCAACATCAAAAATTCATTGAAGTACAGCTATAAACGAAGAGGGGTCTGAAGCTTTATCGATCAGTTATCTGAACAATACAGTTAATATTGACATTTGATATTCGTATGCAGACGACCAAGCCATTTGAAGGCATGGCTTCATTGAATGTGGTATCCTATTCATATACATTATAAGAAAAAGGAACCAAACCACCCAAAAACTGATGAATGGCCCCCTAATCATATTCACTCATGACATTTTTTAAAAACCAAGTCAATTAGTTATTCATACTGTGTCGTTATAGTTATTTACGTAATTAGTGGGATATGGACATTATTAACGCACGCATGTGAAGTGCGTTAATAATTCCTATAGCACGTATTACGTACAAAACTTTATCCAAAACTGTTTATTAGTATTATTAACAGTACCTATATTATAAAATAAAAGTAAAAATTCAATCCAACGTATTTTTGATAATATTGACTGCAAACATAAGGTAGATACTGTGTATCATATTTTGTTACCATAGCAACAAAGATAAACAAGGCTGTGGAAATAAAATAAATCAGTTATGTCATCAAATTTTCAAAGTTCAATGAACAAAAATCTATAAAAATGAGTTCAAGCGAAGACAATCTCCTTTCAGAAATTGAAAATGCAGACAACGTAGGTCATGCCTGCTATGGTCTAACATTTGTTTGGCAAAACTTATTGCGATGCCCATTGTAGGTTCTGGTCCGATAGAAACACGTGCGGCACCCTCCCTTGCAAAAAAGTCTGCCTTCCAGTTTCCTTCCATGCCAGAATGGCCAGGGATCCAGACCAGCAATACTTCATTGAGTTCTCCTATCGATGAGAGTCTTTTTTGGCAGTCTAAAACCAATTTCGACGTTACACGGCGAGAGCTAAGTGCTTTCAAAGCCACTTGGCTATCCGAGAAATTTTTTATTGTTCTATGTATGAGATTGGCTTGCTCCACTCTCTCCACACATGAAACAATGGCGTGAATTTCCGTCTGAAATACGGTTGCATCCTAGAGAGGTTAAATTTCTGTCCTAGGTCTGCGCCCGTATACACCTGCACCAGAGCCTGAGGGTGGTTTTGAGCCGTCTGTGTACTAACAGCTGTCTGCTCTTAATAGTTCATCCTTACGGAGGACCCATTCATCTATTTGGAATTAGGACGGTTTAAGGCAGGTCGTAGTTTACTGTTGGAGGCATTATGTCAGAGGTCATGCCCAGAATACTGTGACTTTCACTGTTCGCTAGTATTCTGCTTCATTTTGCATAAGCCTGATTTGTGCATTTAGAAATATGTACAATTCGGTATGCTGTCCATCTAGCCTCTCTTTCCAAAAATATATGGAGAGGAGGTAGGTCCAGAATTATTTCCATGGCTGCTGACGGTGTGGAGCTGATAGCACCAGTAATTGCCAGACAAGCCTGTCTCTGTGAACCAGAGAGCTTTGCTTGGACCGTTCGCTGTAAAGCTTTTGGCCACCAGGCAACCTTACGTAACTGTTTAGGTTCCAACAGGGAGATACTATATGAGCTTCAAAGAATAATTTATTCATCAGTTAGGTACCGTCAAAACTGTTAATTATTTCATTATTTGAACTGACAATTACCCCATAATTTTAATTCAATAGTATTTTAACATTTATAAATATTGAAAAAAACATTATTAAGGACACAGTTATTTAGTAAGCTAATACTTCATAGTAACAATTCTTTTAACAACATTTGGATCCACTCCAATATTACCATTGTAATTAAAGATTCCATTAAATATTGTAAAAGCGCGGAATTAGATAAAAAGTTGTACGTAAACACGTTATGAAGAGAGCGACATTGTTCAACTCGCGTAATTTGCAGAACTCGCTAGCGCTCGTTTTGGCAAATATTACGCTTGTTGAACAATATCGCTCTTTTCATAGCTAGTTACGTAAACAACTATTACAGCATTAGTTATTCCGGCCAGTGGCGTCGTGACTTGTATTGTGTTTAGATGTATTAAGCAGTATTTTATTTCAACTATATTTGTTTTTATTATTACTATTTTCTGAATAAACACTGAATTTTACAAATATTATAATAATCAATCTAATGATAACTCTCAGATTCATTCTAATCATCTAATAAATCCATCCATACCGCGTCCCTGCCACTATCTCTCTGAATTCAAATCTAATAAGTACCACAAATTGAAATCTGTTAATTTTTTCAATTTGAATTGTATGTCGTTTTTTTATTCGATAACTTAATTCAGTGTACTGTGAAATTAATCTGGTTTCCATGCAATTTGATAGTTCATTAATGAAATTGTTGTTTCCAAATTGTGGTGTGGTGTAACGTCAAGTGAAATGAACTGAGACTACCATTGCCAAGCTATACAAATATTTTGTGAAACCGATCGAAAAAAAAAATAAATAAATGAACTGGTTAGTATATAAACAATATTTCTGATAACGTTTGATTTGAAAAGCAACATTGAAGAGTAACTATTATCTGATAGTTTTTGATTGTAGCTAGAACTAACGTATTTTTCTTCTAACACTTTTGTTCTTCTTTTTTTTAATACATCTGTACTATTCAGAAGCTTAATTATTCAGAGAGCTTTTAAAATGATTGGAAGGCAAATATTTGATTTGGTGTCTCGCGATCATGGTACATTTGAAGCGTATAATGGTTAATTTATCATGAAACAACAATCTTTGCGAGATGGGAGTGAAACAAATATAAATATATTCCGACAGTTTGCTCTACAAAACGGAATGGAAATAAATGATTAGTTTATTAGGCTGGAAAATGGGATAATTCAACGGTTCCGATTACTTTATATACAGCGAGAATATTCTTCAACGCCTGAAACGTGAGAAAATATGAAGGCCTAAGTAACTGTAACAACAGGTTTGTTAGCACAAACTAGTGGAGTAAGAAAAATGTGCATTATCTTAAATGGAGAGTATAGTGTCAGGGGTTCCCAACCTTTTTTGTCTACTGCGCACTTTAGGAATAAATTATTTTTTAACGCCCCCCTTTTTAAACATACTTAAAAACCGCTAAGTACTTATAGCTGATTATTAAAATGCAACTTTATAGTATTCGGACAGAGTATCTTTTATTGAAAATAAAACAAACATAATCAATTCTTATATAAAAATTAATGTGAAGGTTGAATCTGATGCTGTTCAATAAGTTTGTTAATATCAGGTTCCAATTTACTCAAAAACATCCGCAAGTCGCCACGTTCGGTAACACGCAAACGATTTCTCTTTTTAGTAAGCAGCGTTGCCACAGCACTAAATCCACGTTCACACAAATATGACGATGGGAATGCTATCAAGAATCGTTGAACAATTGACCACAATCCAGGAATCCAGGGTACAATTGCGGGATCGGTTTTTGTAGCCAAAATTCTTGATATCCATTTTTGAACTTGATTTTTATTTCTTCGTTTGTTCTCAATTCTATAAGTTCTTCTTCCAGCTGAGGTGACATTGCTGTGTTGACATTTGAAAACGGATCCAACACCCAGTCTGGAATTTCCAAGTTTTAAATGTCCTGGTATCGTTCGGTGAAGTCAATGTGGAGGTTTTCCAAATGTTGGCAGTAGGCAAACAAGTCGTCGTTACTGCAGGATACTGATAAATTCGGAAAATTGTGAAACTCATGTCTGCCCATATTCTTTTTGTGCAGAAGCAGTTTGGCTGCGAAAGCAGCAACGACATTTTTTGTTTTAATTAAATTCAGTTCATCGCCTTGCAGTTGGAGGTTCATGTCGTTGAACAATTTATACTGGTCTGTCATGTAAGCTATATCATTCTTTGACGTTATGAGCTTGTTGCGCAGTTCTGTATCTTTAGTTTCCAAGAACTCTATCACAGAGTCAAACAGGTTGTAAAATTGAATCAGACAATTGCCTCTTGACAGCCAACGAACTTCAGTATGAAGCAACAAACGGTTGAAATATTCGTCATTAGTAACACAAAGCTGATGAAATAATCTATCATTCAAAGAGCTGCTACGAATTTTATTGACTGCTTTGATGACATATTGCAGTGATTGAAATAGTCGTTCACTTAAGTTTCTAGCAACCAAATGTTGTCTTTGAATAACGCAATGTATAGCAAGGACATCTGGAATTTTATTTTTTAAGTACGCTATGAAGCCTTTATGGCGCCCTGTCACAGCCGGAGCGCTATCCGCAGCAACTGATGTAATATTTTTCAAAGGAATCTCTTTCTCTTCACAAAACTTTTCCAATGTATTGAACATGGTTTCGCCTTTTGTATCTGTCTCCAAATTTCTGGCAAACAATAGTTCTTCACGTATTTTCTCATCTTTAATAAACCTCACGTAAGATAGCAACAACGCTTCATTAGTTGGTAAAGTGGACTCATCGAGCTGAATTGAGAATTGACTAGTCCCCAGATGATTGCACAATGATTCTTCAATGTTTTCAGCCATTTCATCAATTCGTCTTTTCACAGAATTATTACTCAAAGGAATTTTTCGGACAATATCTGCGGCCGGTTTATGAAGCACAGTAGTTATTACTTCCTTTATTTCTGGCAAAATTAACTCTTCTCCGATGTTGTGTGGTTTGCCTTTTTGAGCAATTAACAAAGAGATATTGTACGAAGCTCGAAGTCCGTCGTCATCTTGCTTAGCAGTCGCCGAAAATAGTTTTGATACACTTGGCTGAGTATTATGCTTCTTCTCTAGGTCTTGAAAATATGCTACATTCTTGTCTTTCTTGTCTGGATGCATTTTATTCAAATGATCTCGCAGTCTTGAAGGCTTCATTGCTTCGTTCGAAAATGTTTTTAGACATAGAAGACACAAAGGCGACGACGGGTTTGTGGGATTTTCAATAAATTCGAATTTAATATATTCCGCAGAGTATTGCCGTCTCTTCTTTTTTACTTCCGACATTGTTTTGTTTTGAGAAATACGTAAGTGTTGAAATCAAGTACTGCTTATCTATCATGCGCGAAACCGCAAATGAAAATAAAATAAATTTTCATCGTTTATATAGGATTGCATAAGCAGCACGCACCAACAGGAATAAGACAAACGTGCATAAACTCGTTTATCTCATTCGACGCCCAATCGTACTCGACAAGCAAGAACAAGTATTATAGAACCAGCCGATTGATACAGGAATGTACAAATCGGATTATTTAACAAAAACTTGTTAAAACATGAATGCCCGCGGTCTATTATATCGAACCGAGTTTGAGCTATATCTTAATTAATATTAGTTGATGTTCACAAGATGTAGTCGAGAGTCGAGAGCTCAGTCGGTGTCTGAGTCTTCCTAGCTAGGTAGATGAAATTATAAATCGACCCCAAAGCCCTACACAACGCCCCTTTTTTTTCTGGGTCTCTTACCGCCCCCCCTTAGGCCTGCAGCGCCCACAAGGGGGCGTTATCGCCCACGTTGGGAAAGACTAGACTGTAGAGTGTAAAGTAATACAGAATCCTAGGACACAAGACCCAGTAGAAAAGAGACACTTATCTAAACTGTACCTTGAAGATATCCAAAATTCCTTCGCGAAATAATGAGGAAACTCTGCATGTCTTTGATAATTTCCTCAAGAACCAAATCATAACATTTTGTGTACCTATAGAATGCTATCCGAAAGGAAGTAAGTTATAATTATGTGAAATATATACCTATAAACATGTCTCTATACATATTGTGACATCAAACAACAGACATAGTGATATATAAAATATTTTAGTTTGCAGCATTTCACACAGTTTGCTCGTTTGCTGAAGCGTGACCTCTTAAATCTATTTGCGTGATGTGTGTTGTTTGAAGTTGACATGTTAGATTTTCAAGTGCAATGTTAATAAACTCTTGAATATGTACATTTATTAGCGTACTAAATTTATCACCCGCGCACATTATAGTTCGCGACGATCTTAATTAACAAGTTCTATGAATATCCTTAGGATATTGGCCTAGTTAATTAATATCATTCATTATGAACGATGTAGAATGCAGTTGTCTACTACTTCACTATTCATTGTTCTTTTCTCTGCGGTTAGCTTAGGGGAGAAGTTTGATTCGTTTTTTTTATTCTGACTTAAGATAATAGAGGTAAGTTTTTAAAGAACTACAATGAAAATTTAGTTAATTGGGCGATATAGCTACAAAGCTGTCAAAAACGATGAAACTAAATCATACAGAATTGCAAAAAATATTAAAAACCAACATAGTAGCGGTATTGATGACACTCCAACTAGTATTGTAAAGATGTCCGTTTTTGAATTGCAAGATGTTTTGTGCTATCTGATACATAACTCATTCACGTATGGTATTTTTCCTGAAAATTTAAAAATTGCACTAATCAAACCCCTGCATAAAAAAGGAGATCCCGAAGTTCTTGACAATTATAGACCTATAAGTCTGTTGCCTGGATTCTCCAAGGTTTTTGAGTTGGCGATGAGTACCCGATTGGTTAAGTTTGTGAGGGACTGCAATTTATTTAATACATGCCAACATGGTTTTATCAAGGAAAAATCGACACAAACCGCTATTTTTGAATTTTTGCAGTTTATCATAGAACAGCTAGAAAAGGGCGAGTTGGCACTGGAAATGCTTTTGGATTTGTCCAAGGCTTATGATTGTCTTGATAGGGAACTGCTTATTAAAAAGTTAAAAATGTATAAAATGATTTATATCGTACGTGATTGATAGGAAGCAAACAGTAGAAATTACAAAGGGGGAACACCTGTAAATCAGAAATAATGCCCAATAATATAGGAATCGCACAGGGAAGTGTCTTGGGACCAATCCTATTTATATTATAATGTCAATGACCTCTCTTTTATAGCCACCCAATCGTATCAACATATTGTTAAGTATGCCGATGATACTAATTTAAAAGTCGGCAGCAAGGACATACAAGACATTTTGACAAAGGCTAACCATTTGTTCACCCTTGCAACAGAATGGTTTGAGAAAAATAAATTAGTTTTGAACAATGACAAAACAAATATTTTACTTTTTAGAACAAAACAAGCAATAGTCACAAAGCCATCTGTAATAGATATTAACAATAAAGAACTAGTTTTTTCTAAAGACGGAAAGTTTTTAGGTATTTATATATATATTTATTTTGTTATGGAGTTCTGGTCCTTGGCAGGTATATGAATGAGAGCACTCTTAGGATAATGTATTATGCAAATTTTGAATCTGTGTTAAAATTCGGGATTATTTTTTGGGGAAGGCCCAGCTTAGCGCAGGACTTTTTCGTTGTTCAGAAGCGAATAATAAGAGTTATTAGAAATATGGAGTATAATGAAACGTGTAGAAATGTTGTTAGAAGTCTTGGAATAATGACATTTTGGGCTGTTTATATTTATGAATGCTTAATGTTTTTGTTTAAAAATAAAAAATTATTTGATTCAAGACCGAAGACTCATGGATATAATACAAGACCATTGAATGTTAGTTACCCAATACATAGACTGACGCTTACCTAAAAGTACCCACATTATATGTGTCTAAGGCTTTTTAATTATCTGCCTGATGAAATAAAAGAAATTGGTTCACAAAAAATGTTTAAGAACGAGATTAGAAAAATGTTAATAAATTTGGAACCTTATACGTTGCAAGATTTTATTAGTGTTTAATGTATACGGTACTTTTTTGTTTTTGGTTGAGTATTAAGTTTTTTGTTTGTATGACGTCATTTCACTTTGTGTTTACTTGTAATTATGATCTGAAATAAATTATGATCTGAAATAAAGGAGTTTATTATTATTATTATTATTATTATTATTATTATTAAAATCTCATAAGCAGGAAAATATTTTTTCCACTACTAGCTGTGAAGTTGACAATTATTGCTTCTTCTAGCCAACTACTGGAAAGTTGAATTTCTCTATTAGCGGTTAATAATTTTTGCTAGTATTAACCTAGGTCAATAATGGCCAAATTTAAATTATTTGAGAATGCAGGAATAGTAGTTCATCAAAAACTTTTGCAACATAATTTTGTATACCCAGGAGATTGTCTTTAACATATTTGCTGCTTGAAGTTACCCATCAAGATAAAACTATTTGCATAAAAATGCCGTTGGTTTGAAATTCGCGCTCAACCAAAAATGACTTATGACATAATGAGTACGTTCATTATATATCGAAAACTGACAGTGTACTTGTTAGTTAGACGACGGGGTGAACGCTTCTCATGGTGCATTTGTGAATCATTTTTAATTTTTGTCCCAAATTTGGCTGGTAGTGGAAAACATTGTATGTACACCATGGTGGTGGGGACATTTATGAACCTCGCACCTAGTCTAGGTGCTTGGTCAATAATAATAGTCTTCACCTCCTTGGTGTATATAATATATAATACTATTTCCCACTACTAGCTGTGAAGTTGACAACTATTGCTTCTTCTAGCCAACTGAGAAGTTGAATTTCTCTATTAGTGGGTAATAATTCTTCCAGTATCTAGACAATTATAAACATTATTAACAAAATTTAGATAAATGCTTTCTCGTTTTCTCTCAATTTGTATAAAATGTTCTGACTCCATAACTTCTCCATCTCTAACCAAAGTTCTGTCACTTTTGAAGTACTGTAGACTGGATTCGTTATATTATATGAAATATTTATTTGCAGCTTCCTTTTTATTGTTGACGCTTCCTGCTACATAAGTTGCTAACGCACTATGCCGCTTTAAAGCTCATCAGCTTCAACTTTCAATGGAGTATCCAGTATACTCCTTGAACTTTCAAAAGTTCAGAATTCTAGCACTTCCACTTGTAAATGAAGAAATTGTGTTTTTCTCGACAGGTTGGTTTGAGCACTTCCCATTTTGTCCATTTTGATATAATTTAATAAAAAGACATGTTTTTTCGAATTGGTTTATAAACATTACCATAATAATCACATAAAGTTGCTGGCTTTGAAAAAAGTTACGTCTCAATATGGCATCCTGCTGTTCCCTTTTTTTTGTCATTCACAACTAGGTATACTATTGTTCGAATATCATACAATGTCATCCGTGAAAACATCGTTAACACAATATTGTGATAACTTCTTTAATATATTAGTCGGTGCTTACAATAGAATGGTAATTACCGTTACCGGTGTTACGTCTTTTGTATTTTGAAAAAAATATATATTAATAGAAAGGTGTGACATTAAATTTAGACAATGAAGAACAATGAAGCGTTAGGAATAAATTAATATATTAGAGTTAATATTGATGTCAGTTTTAATAACACCCGGTGATGTTGTATGACACCATAATATATCGATTTTGACAATGGAAGGAAGCAATATGAATATTTATCAGTGTAATGAAATTACTAAGAAAAAAGAAGTCGAGATTTTCAACAATATGGTCACTAAGATGGTTACTAAGATTTACAAAACGTTTCTAAGAAACAGTGGCCTTCATGGTAATATAAATCCTCTAAATCACTTTACATCGCTACTCTTGAAAGGTTTAAGCCTGCCTAAGAGTTACCTGACCAAAAGATCATTGGAGCCGGTTCGAATAGCTTTTGTTTGGAAAGAAGTGTCGTTCTTCCGAATATTCACTCTACTGCTAACCCTTTGCTACAAAGGGGCGCCCTCTTAAGTTCAAAATATTTTGCTCACGTGAAGTTCCTGCTACTTTTATAGATTTCATGTGAAAATAGCTCAGCTTGGTAGTTAAAAACAATTACCTACCAGCGTGGTGTATTCGGAAGAAGGGGCTAGATTAGATTAGAATAGAATTGGAGTCGCTCTTTGTCCTATCCCTTCGCAAATCTATTATTGTCCTCCCTATATTCAGAGCTCGATATCTAGTTTTATTCTTTTTATTAGACTCAATAGCCTGGATACCGCCTCCCTTGCGTAGCTCTCTGCCCTTGGTTTTTCTTCTCCGAGTAAGTGAAGCCGCACCCTTGCTGGGCCTACGCACTCACAGAGTATGTGCTCCGCGGTTTCGTCTTCTTCCTGGCAGAACCTGCATAGGCTGTCATCTGCTAGGCCAATTGTGTCCATATGTGTCCCCAGCCTACAATGTCTGGTCAGCAATGTCACCATCATCCTCGACTTTGACATAGTAGGTCGTGTGACAGTTCGACCGAATGGCTTTCAAAGAATAACTTAGCGTGCCTTTGTCCTGGGGTTTCATACCACCAGCGCAACACCTGGTTGTTCATCCATTTGTGGTTGCTCTCTTTACTTAGGCATTCAGCAATTCCACAGGAAGGTTCTGGATTTGTCATGACCTTTGTTGCTTCCTGCTTGTCTAGTTCATCGGCCTTTCCATTGCCTTTTATTCCTTGGTGACCTGGTACCCAGGCTAACGAACCAAAACGTTTCGAATAAGCACTAGCCTCTGAGTCACATCAAATAGGTACCCTTGAAAGGTTAGGTCCCACCCAAACGGGAGCTACCAGACCAAGAAACCATTGGAGATTGTTCTCAATTTTCCAATGGAAAAATTAATATCTCGAAGTATACCTCTCCTGTATGAGGTATTCTACACAATGTGACATTAAAACTCTTCTTAACAGTTGATAATATGCAGGGTGTTACTATTCAAAATAACAAAATATTCTCTATGAATTCGATATATGCCATGACCTAATTTTCTCGAAGATCATGTATATAGTGAAAGTTCCTCGTGACCCAGCCAAACTAGTCTGTCAAATAATATCTAACATTAAAGATATTTTTCAAATTGTTTAAATAGATAAAAAAAATTATTATTCGGTTGGTTTGCTCGTTTCCAATTCTTTTCATACACCGTAATGGGATGTAGAAGAGTACACAAGCACCCTCAATTAATTCACATCCAAGTACGAACCAGCGGAACGTTTCTCATTCTCAAATTATATTAATTCCGCCATTTATAGCATGTCTTGCTGGTAAACAACGGAAAAAGCTTAATGTAAAAAGAAGCTCTCAGTTAATTGAAAGCGGAATAAGCAAAAAGAATCCGTGGCTGATTATGAGAAAATATTTGTCATAGAAATAGTCTTCAGAATTACCTACAAAGTATTCACCGAAATTTCTTAAGTTTGACTTTATTAGCATCTAATATAATTGGATATTTGAAAAATGTTCCCTATCTATTTTCATCAGAAATGCTTCAACCTCTGGGATTAACTAGCTTTTAAACAGCACAAAACTTTCTCAACTCATCCCCCTCCGAGAGATCACCCTTAGATGGGGCTAAGTGATGTGAATACTGTAATTTTCCGGCAAAAACCTCTCTTCCTCTTAGCTCCTTAGGATAGTTTGAACTTCGTTTTTACCGTTCGTCTTCATCTCTTCCACACTAGGATAATTCATAGAATTTCTTTGAGAGACGTTATAGGTGACCAAAAAGAGAAATATCCGAATAAATACTTTAAATGGCTCTTTCCACTTATTCGAGAGATTAATAAGCTGACGTCCAGTACCAGCTTGATTTAGGTGAAGATCTCGACCCTGCGAAACTATCTATGTTCTATTTAGAGAAGTTACCAGCTGCAGGTAGCAAAACGTATTTTCCTGTCCATACCCAAATTACTTGGAAATAAGAAAAATCCTACCGAATTGGGCTGAGACCTTACTTATAAAAATTTCTTATACAGCAGCAGTTGACATTCCAATAAGATGAAGGCGACATTTGTCTCAAAAGCGGGACAGTTCCTCTGTAAGATCAAAGAGCTCTTACTGCAGATTGGTACACATCGATTTGTTTGCTGAAAATAATTGCTGCTTTCTATTGAGAACAAGAATTTTCATATAATAGTTGAGATTCCTAATTGAATAATTGGAATACAATTGTTTTTGCTTCAGATAGAAAACTGAATTCCAATATAGGCCAGTCGGTATGGTTAATTTTAATTCAAAAGTACAAGTGATTGGCAATACGGCTGATTTTTTTTATAAGTGCATACCTTGAAGTATGTGGATTAATATAAAAAAAAATTACCAGTCTATCGATTTTCCAAATTAAAAACAAATCAAAAAACTTTTTTTTTCCGAAATTTTTCAATATTTCACGCTGGGAGAAAGGTGGAGAAAAAAAAAGATACCACCGTGTAGGGGAAGTGCTTTGCAATAAAAAAGATCTCTTGCGTCTTTTTCGTCCGATCAATGGTTTGTCCGTGGAAAATTCAGTAAACTAAGTAGGTATGTGTGTATGTGTATGTGAGTCAATACTATCGTTACTTATGTTTCTGCGTTTCTATTTATATCTCGATTTCGACAAAAGCTATTAACATGCGGTTTGCGCAATTTTGTTGAGAATTCAATCCAGTTCCATTATAATTCACAATAATTAGGTGTTTCCATTAAACATTTTCAAGAAAAATAAATTTTGATTTTCCTCATTTGAAAGTACCCTTTACCTATGACAATAGGGTACAAGCATAAATTTTGCTATTGGTGGGAATTGACGCTTCATCAGGTCTCCTAACACCTTGCATGTCTATTTTTCCAAAAAAATATAAACTTTACTTTTAAAACGACTTTAAAATTTATAAAATTTGAAAGTCCGCCAAAACGCGCTTTACGTCATAAAGATGGCTGCCCCATGGTGTGACGTCATTTGTTTACGTTCTTATTCGTGTATCACGCTTGTGTCCTAATTTGTTTCTGAAAGCTTTAAAAATGGATAAGGCCGAAAAAAAAACTTTGTATTCCAAGTATTGCATTGTGTCAGTGTGTAAATCAACGTCTATTGAAACTCCAGACAAAATATTTCTTACTTTACCTGGTGACGCAAGCAAAAATACACTTAAGAGAAGGGCATTACTTTTGTTTGTGAAAACCATTTCAATGTAGGTACCTACTTCTATGCTGGTAATTTTTATTCTTAAATAGTTTGAGGTTATATACCTATTTGTCTAGGAATCTACCATAAAAACATCATTTTCTTACGACCATACATCGAAATATGGTTGGTATATATTATATAAATAAAACATAGTTTAAATCTTACTACGATAATGCTTTAACTCCTCTTATTTCCTCTGCATTAAAGCAGCTGTTTGACTTCATAAATTCAAGCAGCATAAATGAGTCTACTTTGAGTTATCAGTTTGTGCTTTTACAAAACCTTCGCTAGCCATATCTTTATTCACAAAATATTAAAGAATCTTCACTGAACACTGAACTAGTTAATAAAATATATTCTTCCGAAAGTTTTAAAATATCCTCGGGAATATCGAATATTTATGATCACTTTCCACTTCACTTTGACTTTTAGAAATAAAAAAAAGCATACACAAACACGTAATGGTCTCAAACAAACATATACATGATATTTTTACGTCGATGAAACAATTAATAGTTGATTAAAATACAATATAAACACACAACTACACATAACCTAATGCGATACCGGCCATATTGACATAAGTAAACACAAAAGATATGACAGGGGTTGTGGTCGGAAAGTGCATTGAAATTTGAATTTTATTTGAAAATTTGGGAGTAATTTCCAATGGAAACTGGTTTATTTCCTATTATTAGTAATTTTTGATATTATATTTACTATTATAAATTAATATCCAAGCAAAATATGAAATATGCGTGTACTCTATTGAAACTAAATGCATTTGTGTCATAGTAGATGTAATCAATTAATCTATACGCTCTTTCTAATGACACTAAACTTGAAACTTATTTCCAGCGATTTCTCTTCGCCACTTTTACTAAGGAATTTTTTCTCCTGAAGTTATAACATCAATAGTCTCTGATATATAGCGGAGAGATCGGCTTATTTGACCACCCGGTACAATAGTTTATAATATACTCCGCCGCGCTTCAGTAAATAGAGTCGCGTGGATGCGGAACACATACTTAGTTTACCGAATTTTTTCCGTACAAAACATTGCTCGGACGAAAGGAACGCAAAAACCTTTTTTGTTGCAAAACACTCCTCCTACACGGTGGTATTTTTTATTTCTCTTTACCTTCCTCCCATAGCGAAATATTGAGAAATTTCGAAAAAAAGTTTTTTGCTTTTTTATTAATGTTTTGGAAAGTCGATAGACTGGTGAACTTTTTTTATACTAATCTACCTACTTTAAGATACTTATGAAAAAGAAATCAGCCGTATTGCTAATTACTTGTAGCTGTTACCCCTATCGTCTGGCCCAATAAGGCTAATGTTTTCTATAAAACATATATTTTTGTTCCATTAAAAATGGTTCTACATTAAATCCTTTGTCACATTATTCCGAAGAATTCATCTTGGACGAACAATAATTGTGTTAAAAGTTGAAAGCAAAAACGGGTTAACTGTAGTGCTATATCCATTAAACGAATGCTGCTTTTTGTTATAGCTATACCGTCATTTTTTTCTAGCACTAATAATACCCGACGATGCATTATTCTTCATGAGTGTTATATAAAATACGGCCTGGAACAATTTGCTAAGTATGGTGTTCGCTTTTTATGCTACGCTACAACAACGGGAGAAGTCAACTCTGTCGCAAGAGATGTTTCGAATTAATTAATGGCGAGAAAACCATTTCGCGCTATTTTCTCTGCTATGTTTTAATTGTTTAAAACGTAGCTGACTGTCGCTAACACATCAACGTAAAGTTAATTTAAAAGTTTCACAAGGAACAGAGTGCCGACGGTTTCTTTGTCGTTATGGAGTTTAGTGGATATGCTCTTTTCGCGTCTACTCGATAACCGGTCAGGAGTGTTGAAAAAACCAGTCAACGGATATGCTAAGCGATGACATATAGTTTAGGTGTGATTCAATTAAATGGTGAGCTTAACGAGCTTTCAAGATTACGTAATTAGTTTTCAAGGAGATTTGGAAAAAAATTGTTAGTAAAGACTCTCATTAAAATGACGAATTAGTTAATTTCGAAAAACTTTTATTGGTTTCGGGAGTCAATGTGTTCTTGTGAATACGTAGAAAGAAATAAGTTAATAAATATTGCTCAGCTGTAACCGGAACGTTTGGAATAATATCATGGCGTCTACACTGGTGACTCAAAAACTGAAAGAGGCTCTGCATGTGGCTCAATGTGAAATGGGCTGTGTGCAATTATTAAATATTTCAATATTTCCGGTGAAAACATCTCTCGGAAAAAACAGTTATCTATACAGATAGCGATAAGCAATACCATCCCCTAAGAGATCATGGTGTGTACTAGAATACCATCATGCCTTGGTTGAGGCAACCAGCAACAATAAAGTCATGCTGCCTGGACCAAAGTCGGTAGAAAATTCTCGGGAAAAATGTATCTTGACAAATAGCTCTAGCCTGGAAATATTACATATCATATCGGACCAGGATCACGACAAATATAACTCTATTTTGGTATCATGACACGGGATCTGAAGCGAAGAATTGACTTCATTCTACTAGTCCTAAGAAGAATGAAAAAAAAACATACTAAGCTGGAAAAGCAACATCAAAGCTAAAGCAGTTCAGGAAATGTCAAATATGTGTAAAATAACCAAAAAACTTCCTGAATTGATACCATTATTCCAAAGATTGCCGAACCTAGATTTCTATAATCGCAAGAGATGTGACGTGATACCAAATTTTGGGTGACGTCACTAAAATAGAATTCTATTTAGGGTGATCTCACCACAGAGTGAGTACTAGAATATTGCCATGCCTTATTTAGTGCGACAAACAACTATTAGTCCAGTAAACGAAGTTGTCAACATAGGCAACTGGTCCAGCAAAAGCAATTTTTTTTTTAATTTGCAGGTTATGGTAGGCACATCAAGTTCCCAAAATGTCAGGTACCTGACCACTGTGGAAGGGTGGGAAAATGGCTCTGAAATTCCAGAAAATCCATTTTCCCGCGATATCTGCCGAGATTTGACCACAGGAGAATTTTCGTTTAGACGAAAAATAAAGAGCAGTTCCTTACCCACAAAAAAAAAATTAGATAGTTTTCGAGATAAATGGCCCGAACGCGCTCCCAAAATTGAGCTCCAGGCCGGCTTATAGAGAGCACGCTCTGAGGGCTTGACGTCCCCAAGTGAATTACTAATTTTTTAATAATCAATAATCGATATTTTCCAATGAATCAAAGTACGGGTGAAAGACAGGATCTGTGGCTACTAAGGCGTGTTTTTATCCACTCAATTTGTGCCTGGCCAAAATTCGTCTTTGATAGATTTTTTAATGTTTCCATGGATTTATTCATATTATTTTTATTAAGAGTTATTTCAGTCAATCCTATTAGATAATGATTCTTTGAGGGGTACTTCATTTATTCCGAAACAATGCTACCAATAATTCGCCCGTATTTTTTTGAATAATGTGTTTTACAAGAGGCGATTTTTGTGGATTTCTGGAGTATTCCCGACCGCTCTGGTTTATCGGGAATTTCTCGATGATTAACTGTCAAACCCGCTTATAATTGATATTGGGAGGAAGGTTAGAATATCCTCTTGCCGATGGTATAATTTTTTTGGCCCAAACCCCTGGGTTTTCAGGAAAATCGGGGAAATTTCCAGTTTTCTGAGGGAAGACAGCTATTCTTCTGAGTTTTTTCTAGCAGTTTTTTCTCTTTACAGTAAAATTCTTCCCGGTCAAGCATCATACCCTATGAAAGGTCACATTCTGAACTTTCCTTTGATATGTGTATCAAGTATTTTATTTGATGCATTAAGAAGAAATTTGTCTCTAAATTTGTTGCAATGGATGCCTTAATTTATTCTCGCCCGCCGCCACGCCACCCATCTATAGTGTGGTCGACGGCGTCTGCAGGCTATAGTGCGTGTACACGTGGATGCTTTTCTGCTGCATTTTTTGTCACCAACTGACAATTTTACATGTAAACACTATCTCTTTCGTGATTTTTCAAGAATAAATTAGTAGTATTCCAGTGTAAAAAGTGAAATTCAAGTCATTATTAATTTTATTGTTATGATTAAATAATAAATTCCGACATTTTTATTAAAAAAAAACAGGGAAATACTGGAAATTCTTGAGCTTCTTTTTTTTGGAGCACACAGTGAGGTTTCATTTTTTTAATTGGGATCATTAATATTGTTGTGGGTGAAATGACATCTAATGATTTGATAAATATTGTTCATTCCTGTATAAAAATAGAAGTAGCAGAGAATTCTAGTACGCCCGTGTGTTTTATTTGTGATCAAGCTCTGACTGAAGACGTTACAACGGTTACCCGAGGACCAAAAACCTCAGTTTTTGAGTTTCAGAAAACTGCGAACTTTTCAACCACCATTTTTGCAAAAAATATTGGTGTAAGGAAAAAAATCGTGGGAACAATTTTTGTAGGTAATGAACTGCTCTTCATTTATTATCTGAAAAAAAATTCTCTAGGGATCGTAGTTCGGGAGATATCGGCGGAAGCGGATTTTCGGGATCTCTAGAGCCATT
>CAJUYI010000036.1:392797-476250 GCA_910591695.1 Galerucella pusilla
ATATAAAATCTATGTGATTCCTTTTTGAAGGCAATAAATAAATAAATCTTTTATGTATCCAAACCATAGCTGTTTATTGACTATTTAACTAGTTAAGTGTTGATATTTTAGGGTGAACCGTAATGTAAATGAATGATTCTTAACTATTTCTGAAGTTGTGGATGGTATCAGAGCAATATAAACAGGGTGAGTGGTGGATCTCTTTCACATTCGTATGAACTATTTATATTAATAAAATTAAATGGTTAACATTAAAAACTATCTGATAAGATAAATGTTGAATTGAAACCGTTACAAGTTTCCAGGCTATCCGCTAGGGGGCGTAACCTGTGAAGAAAAATTTCAAAAACCAGTTTTTTGTGAAACATGCCCAGTTATACCCAGTGAAAAATAGGTAAACTGAAAAAAGGCCTAAATTTCGCACAAATTTGCTCAAGTACTTTTTATTCTATTTTTCCAAATAAAGGGTGGGGGAAAGTGTCTTTGGATAAATACCTATAACTTTGTTTTAAATCAACCGATTCTAAAGAAATTATTGTCAATAGGAAGAGTGTAAATGAACATAAGTGAGTATAGTATTGACACCCTGTATTATAACTTAAAATTAAATATGGGAAAGAAAGATCATACAGATATCTTGGTCATTAAAACTTGATGTCCAATTGAATGTTCAAATTGTTTTTCATCGTTTTCCACACAAATATGTAATCTAGCACGCTTTGACATATCTGTTGCCTAAATTTCAGCTGTTGATATACTATTTATAGCGTTTTTAATGCGCTGTTGCATGTCGTCTCGCGTGGTTGGTGAATTTGGTACGCTAAATCCTTCAATCTTCCCCACAGATAAAAGTCCAGACATTTTAAGTCTAGCTGGCCCTGAAAATATACTTACCCTTCCAATCCATCCATTTGGATAGCTTACATTCAAATAATCTTTAACTCGTCTGGAAAAGTGCGCGGGACACCCGTCATGCTGTAATATCATACCTCATGTTTGTAAGAGAATATCTTTCAATAAAACAGACAACCAATTATCCAGAAAATCCAAATATGTATTGTCATTTGAAGTTCCAAGAAATAATAACCTGCGATCTTTCCGCCAACTATACCACTCCAACCATTAGGACTCCATCTACCTTGAAGCTGCACTTCCTCTACCCAGTGCGGATTTTCTTCAGACCAATAATAAATTATTATTATGCATGCAAGCATCCGCACTATTAAGCGTAGCCTCGCCTCCCACAAATTTTTTTGTCATGATACGAGGTTGTTCTTCTAGCAGACTTAACAATTGCAGTAACCTGAGATTGAAGCAGCATTTAATTGGACAATAAGTCTTAATGATCGAAATTTATGTATGATCTTTCTTCTACATATTTAATTTTTAGTTAAAATACAGAGTGAGTCAATACTATACTTACTTATGTTTATGCGTTTTTATTTATATCTTGACTTCGACAATAGCTATCAACATGCGGTTTGCGCCATTTTGTTGAGAATTCAATCCAGCTCCATTATAATTTACAATAACTGGGTGTTACTATTAAACATTCTTGAGGAAAACAAATTTTTTCCGGTCGAAAGTACCCTCTATCTATGACAATTAAAACTAAATGACATTGTTTTATAATAGATGTAATTTATTCATCTACACTCTTTCTATTGATACTAATTTCGTTAAAATCGGTTGATTCAAACCAAAGTTAAAGGTATTTATTCACCAATTCTTTCCCACTTTCCCCCACCCTTTATTTGGGATAATAGGATGGAAAGTACTTGAACCAATTTGTGCGAAATTAAGGCCTTTTCTTAGTTAACTTATTCAACACTGCGTATAATTGGGCATATTTCACAAAAAACTGGTTTTTAAATTTTTTTTCACAGGTTACGCCCCCTAGCGGTTAACCTAAAAACTTGAAATTAATTTCCAGCAATTTATTTTGTCCACTTTTTTTGAGGAATTTTTTCTCATAACGTTATAACATGAATAGTTTCTGATATATAGCCGAGAGATCGGCTGGTTGGACCACCCGGTACATACGAGTAGATAGGTACATCTTGTTTATTTACCTATATTAGTGTACTGCTCTTCTAAATCGATATGATTTTTCCTTAAAAACTAACTGCGAAAATATATCCAATGTTCATTGTTATCAAATTTATAGTAACTCACAAATTTCCAGTGACTTTTTCATGGAAAATATTCGATAAAACGTAATTGAAATACTTCACTTACACCAATTTATGTCCGTTATCACAAAACTGTTACTTTTACAATCTGATTCGACTGGCCATTTTATAACATTGAGGTTAATGGAAAATGATTCAATTTCCGCAATTGCTGATAAGTAATTCATTTAGTCGTGACTTTGATCCGCAATCGTCACGTTAACACTAGAGAGCTATCTATGGAACTCATGTTTAACGGCAATTTACGGATTGCCAACAAATATCTGTCGAATAATAAACAGCGTTATAGGACTTTGTTATGCCCTTAATTCGATTGGATTTTGTAATAAACTTGTCACAAAATCATAACTGCAAAATGCCGAGTGTCATATTTGAATATAATTTTTGTAATACCTCCGTATATTTTATTATATTTGAATGATTTGGAAATGCCAATTCTGATCGATTGATTAATTTGTATGGTACCGGCAGTTAAAAGTACGGGGATAACTGTGGGGGTGGAACAATAATGTGGAATAGAGTACAGTCAGCCAACAGGCTGCAGTAGGTACTCCTGGCATGAGAACGGCTCTGTGGAACTGTGGAACATGGCAACTTCTACACAATAGCTCATGCAGATGATCTAGTCATTCTGCTAACAGGAAGATTTGAGGAGATACTCTGTGCTCTAGTGCAAGAGGCCCTCAACATCATAGAACAATGGTGCAAAGACCATTCTCTGTCAATAAATCCAAAGGAGACAGCAATGGTACTTTTCACGAAAAAAGGAAGCTTGCAAAACATAAAGTGCCAAAGCTTCTAAATATCGAACTTAAGTTCTCATCAGAGGTGAAATATCTAGGTGTCACATTTGACAGTAAGTTAACATGGAACTCTCATCTAAAAAACAGAGTAAAAAAAGAATACATTTCTTATGAACAGTGTCGCAGAACCATCGGCCGTACCTGGGGAATGTCATCCAGGGTTACCGCCTGGATCTGCACTGCTATCATCAGACCTATGCTAACGTACGGCACAATTGCCTGGGGAGGTTAGGTATTTTGATGACCATGACACGCTTACGCTCTACCGGTATACAACCTGACGTAGGATCTGGTAGATTGAGACGTAACCTATAGCGTGAGGCACTCAATGAGGTCCCATTGCTGTAGGCAAATACGGACGCAATCTCACCACAATATGCCTTTCACAGGCCCTACAAGGTGATCATCAAATATAACACACAAGACACATCAGCGTTGCTCAAACAGAGCTCACTGCTATCTACATCGCCGCAAAAGAGATTACCAAAAGAAACACCACAGGTAATAAAATTCACATCCTTACGGATACTATACAAACACTACTAGCCCTGAACAGACCACGTATCACATCAGGCCTAGTACTGGAGTATCACATGTCCCTGATCGAAGCCTGTAGCAACAACGAAGTCACTCTAGGCTGGATCAAGGGGCACAGTAAATCGAAAGGTAACCACATTGCCGACTCACTAGCCAGGAAAGCAGCCTCCCCAAAACTCCTGGGACCTGGCACTTCCATTGGTCTGTCGGTGTCGGCTATGATTGACCTAATAAAGGAACACTCCCTTGATAAATTTAAGGGTAGATGGGACGATGCAGAAGATTGCAGGCTTGCCAAGGAGCTGCTGCAGTATCCGGACAGAAAAGTAGCCAAAAAATACGTGACTATGAACAGACAGAACCTTCGGACAGCCACGAGTATTCTGACCGGTCACTGCCACCTACGAAAACACCTCTACAGACTGGGTCTGTCTGACACTTTACTCTGTAGAGGATGTGAACAGGAAGATGAGACTGTCGAACACATTCTTTGTGAATGTCCGACACTCTCTCAATTTAGGTTTTCTGTATTCGGCAAGTACAGGCTATGGTTGAAATAATACCCTTTTTGGTGTGCGTCATCGATTGTGACGTATATCCGGGTTTTCGGCATGTCGTTTATTTTATTTGCTATTTTGACATATAGCTAACCTTGAATTTGATAAAAAATCAGCAGGATCGTATTAAGCCAAAGCCGAGAAGGCTAAGGAATTAATAATTACCAGCTTCTTTTTCTAACTGAAAATACACACCTGACAAGAACTGTCAGTGTGACAGTAGAAAAAGACGTAAGACACATTGCCGCTACGAAAGTTACGCCTTCATAGTATTATAACCTCGCGATTGATAGGTTGCGCTGGCGCGTAATCTAAACATCAACCAATCATATTTTTGTAAGTCAAAGATTAGGGTTAACGTTTGTAAAATATTCAAACGGTTCATTATTGTGATATTTTTATCAGGATTTATCACAGACCTGCCTTTTTTCCATTTCTTTCTACGTAATGTGATAGAAGGAGATTAACAATCGATGACGCACACCAAGAAGGGCCTTATTTCAACAAGCCAGCATGAGGGAGCTTACTTCCGGCGTCGTTATCGCCTACTTCAAACAAGTAGGCTGGATGACGAGCCAGAAGGAAGTCTGAACCTCAGAAGGATGCACAATGGGCCAATTGTGGCTTAAGTGCTGTGGGGGTCACCCACCCTTCAAATTCTTACAAATACAGATGAGAACGGCTCCCAAAGAGGAAAAGAGGAAAAGAAGAAAAAAATCATCATGCTAATGACCAGTTAGTCAATTTTTTCAGTTAGTGCCTACTGAAGTTCAATATTTCGGCCCAAAAAGGGTTTCTTGACCAGGAGTTTGTACTTCTCTTGCTTTGGCACTTGAGTTCAGTGCATCTAATGCTTTATTGAATTTATTGGCCATAGTCTTTGCAGGCTTAGAACCAGTAATTGCAGTATTAGACCCAAGCAAATGTAATCTGCTGTTCCATTGCCTAGGCAATGTTCTACTCAAGAGAAGTACTGCATTGAAGACTGCTCAATACCTCAGTATATTTTGTTGTCTAGATAGTTTAATGTTGAGACTGTCCTACTTTAAGAATTATTATAGTTGATACTATAATCCTTTTCAATACCTCACGCAATTAAAAAATTCATGTAAATATATTTATTTTGGTTGCGTGATATCGGTATCGAAAAAAGAAGCCACTGCGCTTAATAGCCATGAATGTTTGGGCACACGGTACACGATCAGTTCAATCTGGGATTTCGTTCGAAACGAACTTCAATAGAGGCCAGGTTGACTGTAAACATTTTTACGCTCTTTGGAGAAACACATTGAGAATGAAGGTACAAATGCTGAAAATAATTTAATCCGTTTTTTACCATGCAATTCATTCACGTTCCAATTTCGCAGGAAATTGTGGTTAGTTATTAACGGACTGGTAACACGTTTTACAAAAAATAAAATGGAATGTAATTCAGTGTAGCCATAACATGAGAAAAATGTTGTTGGTTATGTACACAAGGGATATAAATGATGGAATAGGAAAATGTTTAATTTGAAGAGCAGAAAAAATTGTTAAAGCACATACCAAATTACCAAATTTATATCTTTACAGGTACTTACTATGATAATTTTTTACTGAATATAGTAACTAATCAAATTACTTAATTTCAAGTCATGTGTCAAATTTCATCCAATCACCGCTGTATTACAGCGATAATACCCTACATGTGGTGTTTTCAGTTTGGTGTTTATCTTTTATTGAAAATTAATTAAACGTCAAACTGACAACTGGATTAAAAATGTCGCGAAGATTAGGTATTGCATCTATCGATTCAATTAATTTACCAATTGTACTCTTCACAACTGTAGTTTTGAATAAAAATGAATACTATTTGATTGATACTAATAAAGTTTGTATTAAAAATTATTAAACATCAGATTGGCAATCAATTTTTTGAAAGCTACAAAGTAAAAAATTATCTTATCGAATACTCCTCGGGTCTTGATAAATACTCAAAATTTTGTCGTAGAGAATGCTGAAAGCGTGTTGCTTGATAATTATCTTATAATTATCTTTGAGCAACACGCTTGACAAAATTATCTCGGTATTATCAAGACCCTAGGGGTATTACTACTGATAATACCCTACATGTTATGTTTTCAGTTTGGTGTTTATTTTTTATCAAAAATTAAATAAACGTCAAACTGACAATTAGATTAAAAATGTCGCGAAGATTTGGTATTGCATCTAACGATCCAATTAATTTACCAACTATACTTTTCACAACTCTAGTTTTAAACAAAAATGAATAATATTTGTTTGATTAAAACTAATAAAGTTTGTAACGTCAGATAGACAATCAATTTTTTGATATCTACAAAGTAAAAAACTATCTTTTCGAATACTCCTCGCGTGCTTCTCAAAGATAATAGCACTCGGCCTGCAGCCTTGGGCTATTATCAAGCAACACGCTTTCAGCATTCTCTGTGACAAAATTATCTCGGTATTATCAAGACCCTAGGGGTATTACTACTGAAAATAAGTTTCTTCCACATAGTCTCTTAGCAGAAGTAAGTCTTTTTTGACTAAGTCAAAATTGATTTGTGCTTTTTGGGTTTAATAAATTGGCTCGAAGATAGAGGTGGCAATAATACAGGAAGCTACATTCACACACTATCGGAATGCATCTTACTAAAGAATCCCAGAATATCTAGATCGACCTACTGAAGATTCAACATGATTTACATATGATGAAAAATCTGGGAATAGTAATACTTTTTTATTAGTATTTTTTTCCTGTTTCCAAGTTATATTGCAATTCGGATCGATTTGAAAGACTCCCTGTATACGTTATGTTAAACACCGCTTCCTCGTGGTTGAATTTTCCTCACGTTTGCACCTTAACCTCCATGCTTCTACAGCAGAAAATCCTGTTTTAATGAATCAGCTCAAAGATTTACTTATTACTCATGACCTAGTCGCGGATATGTCTTTCGCAGTTATAAACACAGGGCTGGATTAACTTTACAAACTATTTATAATTTCTCCTTCCTGCGTTTTTCTTTGTGGTGAACATACACTGAAACCTGTGAGATCTATTTCAAGATAGTTTCCCAGATATATTTTCCCTGAAGTTTCTGTATTGCCATGAAACCGCAATTTTATGTATGGACTCTGTGTTCTCCTTCCTTCACTAGTTCAAGTTTTTTAAGATGGTATGTTGGGACTCAATTTTTGGCGCAGTCTCATTCTAGCTTACGCAAACTGTTGATCTCAGGTTTCAGGAGTATCTTTGTTTGACCTAGCCTTACTGGATCTTTCGAATGGTCCTATTTTTTCTCAGTTCTACCCACTTCCTACAATATTATATAATTTCTGACACCGCAATCTCCAAAATGGCGTTCCAGTCCTTTCATTTGCTAGTTCATCAGTTATTTCACTTTCTTCTTTTGCAGTGTGTCTTTAGAGAGTTGACAATGTTGAATTTCTTAAGCTTTCTATACTTTTTTAGTTCTGAATTATTCAACTGGGATTTATCACCATCAAAATCATAATGGACTGACATTAAATTTTCCATAAATCTGACGCATTTGCCCCCAACATCTCTTCAATCCTTCAAGACACTGTCATGATCTACTCGAAATATAGTTTTGAATATATTAATCTACCACGGGTTTTCATTTTTATCAAAATTTATGTAATAAGAACCGCGGTTAAACTGTCTTATCCTTCAACAATTGAAAGTGCGCTCCTGTCAACGATGTCACTTGGGAACTGTTAGGTTAGGTTAGGTTTGTGGTGAGTGGGTCTATAAGACCCTCCACTGCGACTCACAAGAGTCTATTGTGGCTCACACCTATTCAGATTTCACCAAACAAATTCAGCTTTTTAACAAAGCCGATTATTTTATTTGGTGAATGATATTTCAGGTCCGAGGGCGAGAGAGAGACCCTGCCAAACATCAGATACCTGATTCGAGCCGCGGCGGGGCAGGCACAAATTATATGCTCTGCTGTTTCATCATCTTCCAAACAAAGACGGCAAGTCGGATCTTCCGACAGTCCAAGTTTTAGCATATGATGATTCAGATGACAGTGGCCTGTTAAAAGGCCTGTTAGACAACGTAGGTCATGCCTGCTATGGTCTAACATTTGTTTGGAGACATACTTCGAAGGATGTATAAAAGCCTTTGAATGAACCAATTCTGGTAAATTATGCCAGAAGTCTAAAGCTCTTCTTGCTGTCCAGGTATTTAGTGTTTGTTTGGCAAAACTTATTGCGATGCCAATTGTGGGTTCTGGTCCGATAGAAACACTTGCGGCACCCTCCCTTGCAAGAAAGTCTGCCTTCTCGTTTCCTTCCATGCCAGAATGACCAGGGATCCAGACCAGCAATACTTTATTGAGTTCTCCTATTGAGGAGAGTCTTTTTTGGCAGTCTAAAACCAATTTCGACGTTACACGGCTTATTATTATGGGAACTGTAGGCTCATAATGTAGCACAGAAAAAGTCTTGCGCTTTCTTAGGAGTATGTGAAATGGAGGTGAAGTGGAACAAAAACAAGGTAATTCAAAAAGATCTTTTCGTTTAAATGCAGTATCAATTTTATAAGTTTTGGTTTGGCCGAGGAAGAGCTTAGAACAGCTAAAGAATTGCGAAGGAAACTAATCTAGTGACCTTGAAATGAGAAATGACCTAACGATACGATCGGGTACCTTCACTTAAAAAAACATCTCACATTATCGTAAATAATGCAAATATCAAGTTATTGTAATTTATTGAAACCGGTTCTGTCGACAATCAGACCCTGTCATAACGAAATTTGCTGCAACAAAGTCTTCATTAACCCGTCTATTGTCAGAAAATAAACATATTTAAATTTATATCGGTGATGGAAAGAGGAATAAAATGAGGTGCAATTAAACCAAAATTTCTCTTACCATTTTCCAACAACATAAAAGGGAACAAAGAGAATTGTTAGAATTATTCGAGAGGGACTTAATCGTCCATGTTAACTGAAATATTATATTAATACCAATATGTGTGTGTATAAAATTAGACCGAGAGTTTTTAGCGTGTGGTGGAACTGCCATAGCAAGTTCTAGAATTTGTTTGTGGCTGAAATTTTTTTTAATTTGGAGGATTACCCAAAAAACAATGCTTCTACTTCATCTTAGAATCTACATGGTCCACTGTCTCCTATGCATATTTTACAGAGATGATATTTGAGTGACCACTGTACAGTGAGTATGGTGCAATTATGCAATTATTTATGAACGAATTTGGTGTAGCTCTTCAAAGGTATTTCATTACTGTTGCTTGTATCTTACTCCACTGTTGCTTTCGCAATACACAAATTTCACCTCCACAATGTAGTGTCGGTCGATGTAGCGTTTTGAAAACCTTTATTTTTGTCTGCTTTGGAATTTTTCTTATGTAAATTCTGTGTTCATTGAGTATTGGTTTCTTGAGTTCTATTGTTTTTTCCATTCTGAATATCAATAGAACAAAAATTATTTTGGCAATATCGTATAAAGATTTTGAAGATAAAAATAATAATTGTGGTTTGATTTCCCAAAAAATTAACGGAAGGAATAATGAATACACCACAAGGAACATACAAAAGATATAATCACTCTTGTTTTATTCTTGTTCATCTTCATGCCATTTTCCTCTATCATAGAATCGATAATAATTGCAACAAGTGTCAACTAGTTCAAATGTTTTTTTTGTGTATATTTTAGTGTAATTTTTTTGTGAATTGTCATTGCATAGACAAGAAATTATTTTTAAAACCTAAATGCTGCGTCTTAGAATAACGAATCCAATGCCAATTTTTGACATATTGTCAATTTTCATGATTGATTTTCCATTCATAAATATTTGTTTCCGTCGGTGCTATTGAACAAACAATGTAATAAAAAGCAATAGAACTCGTTTTAGGAAAATTTGAGCTATTTGAAAATATTGACAATAGGAACTAGTCTCTGTGGAGCCGAACAGTAGAGATCATCAAGTCCATAACGGATTGAATTCCTTCTTGACGGATCGCAGTTTTAAATCGAGATAACATTTTAATATTTGGATAGGTACTATCAGGGAGACTACATGAAATATACAGGGTGTATCATTATATTCCGACCGTTTTCAAGAGCTGATATTTTCAAAACGGTTCTAGATAATAAGATGCATCTTTCACAGTTATAGGTTTAAAATTACCGTGAGTTTTGTTGTGACACATTCATATAAATGGCCTACTTTCGGTTTACCCGCTAGAAAAGTGGCGTATTCTCAGAATACAGTAAATGTATATTTACATATTCTTAAAAGACGCATATTTTTACTTTATAACGGTACCTTAAAGTTTAAAATCGGTCCACAGAAAGTGAAGTTAGATAACTTAAACTGGGATACTGTAATGATTCAGATATAAGTTGGAATTGTCATAAACAAAAACTTTTTTTTTCATTTATTTACCGCATCAACCGTTAGGGTTATTAGCGGGAGTGTAATATTATACAAAAATATTAAATACAAACAAATTTCAAATTTTGTTATATAGGTCTGTGTTCTTTAGGAAGTTTAATACATTGTCCATTTTTAAAACTAGGGAATCTTCAATTTGTTCTGGTAATTGTGCTATCGTTCTGGCTTGATGGTACTGTTGACAGCTTGTTAGGATATGGCTAGAGGAAAGTTGTATGTTACAATTGGTGGTTCTTCTTTTGTGATGAGGTGTAGATGCGTCAATGCTGTATGACCAATACGGAGGCGGTTGATAATGATTTGGTTTTTTCTTCCCCGTGGAAGAGGTAGCTTTGATCTCACTCGAAGTTTGATTTCTTTAAGCTTTGCGTTGTTCACGTTCCACAATTGCTGCCAGGTGTTATAAATATGGTCCTTGATGGTGATTTTAATGTCTGTTATAGAAATTAAGGAAGTAGTATTAATTGTGGGATTTGTAATTGAATTTTTGGCTATTTGGCTTTCTAAACAAAAACTTTATTAGCTAGTAACAGTGAAAAACAAATAAAAACATTTTTTAGGACACTCCAAAACAAATGTTCGTATGGTCTATACATATGTGGAATCTAACCATTAAGTCGTCTAATAATATATTAAATATAGAGGGTGTCCCATTTAGAAAATTACATCTACTGTATTCCGACAATAATACGCCACTTTTCTAGCGGGTGAACCTGAAGTGAGCCATTCATATAAATGTGTCACAACAAAACTTACGGTAATTTTAGAACTAACTGTGAGAACCGCATCTTATTATCTAGAACCGTTTTGGAGATATAAGCTCTTGAAAACAGTCAGAATATAATGAGACACCCAGTATAATATCCACCAATATGGTTTAATTTGTTCAAAAATGAATCACCTATAGTCTGATCCATGTAACAAAATAAGATGGTTAACTAGTCAACACCTAGTCTTGTAATAAAATCTTTAAATTCAATTCCCTTAAAATATGTCCATCTTTAGCCATGCTCTGCTGCTTCATCATTAAGTCCATTTCTTAAGAAAAGTATGTCCTGCGTAGTGTCAAAATTAGTTCTAATGAGCTACTTATCTTGTTTTTAAACTAGGAGGAGCATTTTTTTAGAAAATCTCAGTCAATAGGAAATATGTAAGAGTACCCATACTCTTTTATTCATAACTGTTGATAAGGTTTGTTCGCAACTTAATGCCTGTGAAACTTTCAGTGTCTTCCGGCTGTCCAATTATAATCAGATTATAGTAGCTGGAATATTCTTCTGCAACTTTCTCTCAACCTGGATTGAATTCTCCAGCCTGCTTCTCTTCACTCAGTATAAAGAGCTGCTCAGGCCTCAGGCAGTCGCACTGACAAAAGCTACAAATTTCTCCGTCTATCAACACAATTGTTTATGAATTATTTATTTTTAATATTCCTCACTCGACTTCCCTCCTATCCTAGAATTATCTAAAAATTATGTTTATTCATGCAAACACCCTTACGAGCATTTCAAACATTCTCACGTGTCAATATATTTTATCAACAACCAACTTTCCGCTCTCTCTTGGGTAGTAGCATAATGCAGTTGACTCTACTAATTTGTCTCCACTTTGAAACATCTTCATCCCTTAGAATTATCTTTTGTCGCCCTTTTGTAAATGTCTTTAACAGACAAACTGAGTAAATAAAGGGGAAAACTGATATCCTTATTCTCACGCGAGTAAAAGCGCTATGTTAGTGTGTGGAATATATCTGTAATCAGTGGCAGCTCGTAAAATATAATGAAGAGAAAAATGTAGTATAAAAGTGATAAAATAACCGTATATGCCATACTCATAGTTTCGTTAAGGGATGAGCTTTAGCGGTATAAGCGGATGATATATTAGATAAGCTTTTAAGAATAAAAGCACTCTTGAACGAAAATATTCCATAATTTTTTGCAAATACTGAATTGATTAGTGTATATACGGTGCGGATATTGGCCAATTTTTATTTTGATCAATAGTGTTTTTTAGCATACAAAATATTGTCACCTCTCTTACTCCCTTACACTTGTATACTTTTAAATTTTGGTTGCGGATATCAAAGCTAGTAGTGAAAAAATATAGTTTTTGGGCAACCGTCCGGGATGTACCCACTTCCCGCACACTTTTTCTCTGAGAAAGTAGCATTCCCCGGCCGTACCATAGCAACGAAATAACGGCTGACAGTTCATATGAAATTAGCTGTCAGAAGTTCCCGGAAACTTCGCCTTCTTGTTCTGGCTTCAACAATTAAATTACACAAAGCATTTGATACAAATTAAATTCCTCCAATATTTGGAATTGCTCGAATTTTAATATAATTATTAATATGAATAAGAATTAGAATGTTTTTGTTGATATGTAGTATTTTCTGTACTGCTCTGTTTAATTCAAATAAGAATTAAAATGTATAATAAAGAAATGTGACGTCTCCATGATTTGTTATTCTACAAGGTTGCCGAAAATAGTATATTGTACAACAAGTGGGGAAAGTTCAAACACACGAGTGAGAAAAGTACTTTCCCTACCCAACCCGGAACGTCATTTCTTTTCATTAAATTCTCTGTTATTTGAAACTACCTTTTCGAATTTAAAAACTTCTAATATAATCTGACAGTTTTGTGACAACTAAGTTGGTATTCAAAGATGACAGTAGCATACTAAGTTGTCGATTTTACTCGATTCTCCATTTGAATGTATATAGTTAGGGAAAAGCGCCGTGAGAAATAATATTTCTCACAGTATGAGCAATATTGGGTTTTGAATTTAAGTAAGCTATGAGAAATACATCACTTTTCATAGCAGTTGTAGAAAAAATATTGTACGCCACCCGCACGAACATGTTTTTTTTAAACTCACAGACTTTCAGGCCTTGCCCACGGCTCATCCTAGAATTTTGTCTATTCGTCCAAAAAAACCCTATTTTCCGGCGTTGTTACGTGAATTACTAATATTTAATTAATAGTGTAACTTGTTTGTTAGTTTGTTAGTTTTAATAAGTAGTATATCACACACCAAGGTGGTGAAGACTATTATTATTGACCGAGCACCAAAATTATTTCGTGAGTGGCTTTGCCCCGATCGGAATGAAATGCGAGTCTTATGAATGTCTTCACCACCATGGTGTATATACAATTTTTTCCACTACCAGCCAAATTTAAGACAAAAATAAAAAGTAGTTTACAAACGCACCACGGGAAGCATTTTTCCCGTCGTCTTTCTTACGGTATGTTCTTGCGAATGTAGCCGACAGCGCGTGACGTCATGTGGGAATCTCAATCGGTGATGTACAATGCTAAATATATGGGATATACTCTGTTAGTGTTTAATTTTCATGCATATTTCCACTTTATGAATGACTATTCAAATGCGATGGTTTTTCAGATAAAATGGAATATTACTTTGTTAGCAAATATTTAAATAAAGAAACATCAAAGATCCTTTATTTTGCCAATTTTGAATCCATTTTAAGATACGGCATTATTTTCTGGGGTAGTTATAGCTACTCGGACAAAGTATTTGTAGTACAAAAAAGGGCATAATAAATTGCATGAATTTTAAGGATTCTTGCAGATCCATATTCAAAGCAAATGGAATTCTCACATTGTATGGATTATACATATTTGAATGTTTAATGTACCTTTTTAAAAATAAACAAATATTTGAGGCATGCTGTGTGACACACAGCTATAACACCAGGAGAAATAATGTTATTTATCCACATCACCGATTAACCATTACTGAAAAATCTCCAATATATACGGCAATTGAATTTTACAATGAATTACCATTACGAATAAAAACCTTAATATCCAGCAATAAATTTAAGAAGGAAATTAAAAAACTTCTTGTTGACATTGAGCCGTATTGCATTAATGATTATTTACATGCAAATTTAAACTAACTTTCTCTTAAATGATAAAGTTGTGACGTCATTTCATTCTCTGCTAACAGCTATGCTAGCTGAAATATATATATTATTATTATTACTATTACTATTATTATTATTATCAGTAACTTGGCTATCTTTTTTTAGTAAGTACAATGATGCTGGGAGTAAACAATGTACGAAAACTTGTAGAAATATGTGGGTAATACATATTTTCCACGTTTTAAAAAGATTTGAAACATAAATATTTATCGGTGGGCAAAATTAAAAAACACCATTATATTATATTTTATATTTCATATTTCTACTATTATATTTATTATACAAGACTCCTTAACAAAGGTGTCACTCGCGATAGTTAATGCGAATGTTTCAATAACCATTACATGAAACTTGCATACACTATTTTCTCTACGAAAAAGAAATTTGATTTGAAAAAAAATATTTAAAAAAATGCACAAACCGGGTCTCGAACCCGGCATGTACAGATCGAAAACTTGCTCACTGTGCTACAGGACCACATTATTAAACTAATATAAAACGTATATAGGTATGTTGCTGTTATACAAAATTGGTAATAACTTATGGTAAACAAAAATTAATAAGCATAAATATGTATTTACCTTGGTCATTGAGTATTTTTGGTCTAGGGCTCGACATTTCTTTTGAAAACTAACGCAACAGATTTGAACTGTTATAATTCACACTTAAATCACTCTTAGAAACTGTCAAAATATTCTACAGATTATTTTTTTCACTTGTCAAAATCTGACATTTTGGTGGTTTTAACCAATAGCAATACATTATTCTAGCCAATCATTCGGTATTATACTGATAATTCTGCTTCCTCATCGATAAAACCTTGTTTACATTGAAACATCAAAATTTCACTTTACATTTGTCATTATTGACAACTAAAAGTGCTTCGAAGTTTATTGAAAAATGAACACAAACCGATTCAGTGCCATCATCCAAGAGAATGTTGAACATTTAATACATTTAAATACATTTTAAATTGTTGAAAAAAATAATCTCCCCAGATACAACTCGCTCTTCAAATTTTATCACATAATTTTTTATTTTCATCACTCAAACTTGTTTATTTGAGGCAAAAACATTCAAACAAACCGAATTTAGATAAAATCCCTCGTCCTAACGGACTCGTGATTTTATCAATCGGTTAGTTTTCATATTTTTGCCAAATAAACAAATTTTCGTGGAAAATAAAAATTATCGATAAAATTTGAAGCTCTTGTGGTATTACCTTTGAAAATATTGGGTCTGCCCACTTGGTTATAGATTTCCATTGGTCAATTTTTCGGTTTCATAATAAAAACCAGTGTTATAATGAGTATCATTATGAAACTGAAAATCGGCATTTAATTAATAACTTATACTATAGGAGTAGACAAAGCTTATATTTGCAATCATTTTTTGAAATTTGTAAATTTTGACATATACTTGTCCAGTTTTTTCAGGCAAATCGTTACAAAACAAAAATATCCGTATATTATAAAACAGCATTAAATTACACTAATAACAGTAAATTAGTGGGTAATAAAATTCCGAATAAACGAAACAACTCCAGTGAAATTGAAATTAAAGCTAACAACACCTTGTATTGCATGAAAACACAATGAGTCGAAAGACTGGTGAGAGGTGGGTGTAAATTTCTGGTTCCCGCGTGACGAAACTGCGCGGCTCGGACGCAATTTGGAGTAGAACTCAGCATACCGTGAGTAAGTGTAAGTGTAAGCCTCACTGACAAGTACACTGTCAGTTTTCGATATATTATGAACATACTTGTTTTGTCATAAGTCATTTTTGGTTGAGCGCGAATTTTAAACCAATGGCATTTTTATTGAAATAATTTTATTTTGATGGCTGATTTCAGGCAGCAAATATGTTAAAAACAATCTCCTGGGTATATAAAAGTATTTATTGAACTACTATCCCTGAATTCCCAATGTTCTTGAATTTGTCCATTATTGACCTGGGTTAATAATAGAAAAAATAATTAACCACTTATACCACAACTTCTCAGTTGGCTAGAAAAAGCAATAATTGTCAACTTCACAGCTAGTAGTGGAAAAAAAAAAGATTTTTCTTTCACCCTCATATAATCCGACTCTGCTTCCGGAACCAACAAATTGTGTGTGGTATGGGCGGAGTAGGCACATCAAAATGATAGATCTAGGTTGGGATGTAACGTGGTTTTCAGAGATCTGTTAAAACGCATAAGGTAATCTGTCATTCCTAAGTACTACAGAATGCGGGCATCACGTCAAGATATTTGGGTATATCTTTACTACTTCTCCCCTTTTACTACTCTACTACGTCTTATTTATGTCGCCGTTTTCATTCGTTTTAGTTGTGTTGGAATATTTTTTCAGATGGAGGGATGAGTGAGAAGTGAATGTTTTTTTATTCATATGGTCTCACTGCTTTTATGGCTGGAGAAATATGAAAATTTTTATGTATTTTACACACAAAAACATTGCCTGTGTGAAAAAAAATAAAATATATGAGCTGAAGGGATTGGAGTGAAAAGTTATGAGAAAGTTTTTTAAGTACTTTATCATAAAAATAGGCCAATCCTTTTAGCAGGGGCGTACGGGAAGACATCGTCATTCTATACGTTGATGCTTTCTCAAAATATTCATTTTACCACAAAAAACATCTCTACTGGACACATTACATCTATCGTTGAATGGGTTTCTTGAGTAGATTGAAATTCACAATTAAATATTTACCTTCAAACAGTCTCAACACTTTATGTGCGAATTAATAGTTTTCAAATACTGCCTCCTAAAAGTTCTTGAAGGATTTTTTTCTGTTAAGCTCGAAACAATACTTGATCAGGGTGGTGCGTTTATAGATAAAAAAAATAACATAGATTTGAATAGATGAGGCTTTTACTTGATGTAGATCCATAGTAAATTATGAAATGAAACAATTTTATTTTGTTAAATCTACATTATATTTAACCTCAATGTTGTGACGCGTTTCGCTAACACAGTAGCTTCTACAAACGAATGGAGGTATAATGAGAAATTTTCAATTTATACAGTGCCAATACTAAATTATACAGATATTTAACAATAAAATTATAATCTATTTACAAGGAAATGAAATGAATTTGTCTAAATATAGGATTAACTAATGTATTTAACAAGTTTACCTGGAAACTCATTCACAACAATCCTACAGGAACCTTTCTAGGTAAAAAGGTTTAATATGGGAGAATTGTTAATATCAAGTTGGTCGTTAAGAAGATTATCTGAATATTTGTTTTTATTTATCTCTAGGGCTTCTAAAAGATTTAATTTGAAGGATACAGGTACTATATGAAAAATTTCAAAATTCCCAAAAGTTCTATCTATAAAAATTTTATCACAGTCGTCATTACCACATTTTATTATTATTATTATTTATATATATTATTAATTAACATAGAATTGCGCAGGTTCTTGCCAAAATTCCTTCCGTGAAATTTAAATCGCTTATATCTTTCATTAATTTCAAAGTTAGGCTCAACTCAGACAGACCACAGCGACGCTTCAAGTTTGTGTTGTGGTTGTCGTCATCTGTCGTTGAAGACGACGACACTTTGACTTCAATTAACGACAATCGTGTTCGGTAGTGTTCATCAGATTCAGTATGGAGAAACGAGGAGTGGCCAGTTGTCACGTTGCGAAGTCGGTCTGTCGTCCATGTTTTTTGCATTGAACCACCAACAACGACAATTTTGTGGGTGATACCGTCTACAGGTAGCGACCGTCGCTGAGATCATTTACAAGAAGTCGTCTGAGTACTGCTGTAATTCTATTGCATTTTTAATATAACGACGACCTCCGCCCACTAACAACCACATTTTTGAAGTTGTCGCGTCGCGTCGCTGTGGTCCGTCTAAGTTGAGCCTTAGACAACCTTGTAAATTAATATACTAAATGAAAACTCATTCTACTTTCTTTGAAAGAATTGAGCGATTTTTGATAGGGGAAAAGGGTCCGTTGAACTATAGGGAAACACGAATTTTTGACTGATTTTGCGAAAAATCGATAGTACTCACCTATTTTGGGAATAATCCGTCAAAAAATTTGCTGGTTATACACAATTTACAAAGAAAAATACAAAAATAGATTTTTTTTCGCCACTTGAGCCATCACTTTTTGGCATGATATTTCATACAAAAAACAGTTTAAATGTATTGCTCTGTACATGAAAGTGATCAACAACATGTGTTCTCGCTATCTATGAAAAAAATCCAGTTAGATTCTTCATAATATTGTTTGAACTACCACTTTTATAAATATATATTTGACAGGCAACCAGTTTGGATATAAATAATTTTAATAATAATCGCATACACAGATATGCAACCTACAAAACATAGAACAAAATACAATACTTTGTAGCGTGGTTGCCAGCTGTAATCGACTACTCGACAATCATGCTACATGACTATTAAGATACGAAATTAAATATTGTATCAGACTATATTTTTAGTTGGATTCATTCAAGACAAACCCAAGAACATAAATGAAATTATAAACACATTTTATAATATGATGATATCCTTATATTGCGTATTTGAAGAAGATGGAACAAATATATAATCATTGTATTCAGCCTTACCCCTCAAAAAATATCCAATACTTTGTAATCCACATCAAGTTATTCCAGAAGGGGAAGGGAATATAATAATTGGATTCACCCTTCCCCTTCTAGAATAACTTAATTATTCTAGAAGGGGAAGGGTGAATCCAATTATTATATTCCCTATATCCAATACTTTGTAATCCACATTAAGTTATTCAACAAGAAGGGAAGGGTGAATCCAATTATTATATTCCTTTCCCCTTCTTGAATATCTTGAGGGGAAGGCAAATTCCTCCAATTATTTGTAATCCACATTAAGTTATTCTAGAAGGGGAAGGGTGAATCCAATTATTATTTTTTTTTCCTCTTCTTGAAATGATTGATGTGCATTACAATGCATTCATCCCTCCCATCCAATACTTTCTAAGATGAAATTCAAATGCAATATTGTGGTACTGTGGTTTGTATAAAATAACTAGTCCAAAAGTGAAAGCGCAAGTGGCGAAAAAAAATCTTTTTTTGGATTTTTCTCAGCAAAATATGTACAACCCGCAAATTTTTTGACGGATTATTCTCAAAATAGGTGAGTACTATCGATTTTTCGCAAAATCAGTCAAAAATTCGTGTTTCCCCATAGTTCAACGGCCCCGGTGAAAACTTGGGGGTCTTCACGTAACCGTTACCGTGACAAGCTGCGCCTGGTCTGTTTCATGCACTTTACAGGAAGTTTATCATTCGCTAGTCTTGTGTATTCATAATTCTATGTACTGTTTAATTTTATGATTGCGTGAAAAAGAGACCAATAATTGAACTACTGAAAGCCCACTAACCTTTTTAGTAAATCCATTCAAATCACCAAATACTCGTAGATCGTCCGGTGACGGTTATTGCTTTAACGCCAATATTGAAATTTCACACACCATGAGCGTGTATTGAATTTTACTCTTGTTTGAAGTACAAATTATTACACGATTTCCGTGTATCACATTGTTCCCACACAGACACATTGACTGACAGTAATCCCCGCAAATAAAAAAAAATGACACGCTATATCACAATGACATAGTGTGATGTACTTTGTTACTTTATAAATGATCAGATTTTGCTTCTATTTTTTCATTTCAATTTTAGGTAAAAAGTAGTTATGGAAATCATATGATTGAGAATATTCACAACAGACAAGGCTTTTCTGGCAATGCAGAAAGGTTACAGGCAAAACTTAGATAATAGACAAGACAAAATAAGCGATACGCCACCTACAGTTTTATTTTGTAACCTTCCAGTGGGCCATTAATGTTTTGTTTACATATGTGATTCATACGTTGATTTTACGGTTTCTGCTTGTAGTTGATGTTTTGAAGTCGCATATTGATAAAAAATTGTTTAATTTATCAAAATGAACCATCACTGTTGCGTTCCTCTTGGGTAAGAGTGAATAAAGAACTTAGTTTTCATACATTTCCCCAAAAAGGACAACGTGTTTTGGTAGAAACTAAATTAAGAAAACTGAAAATTGGTAAACCAGTTACAAGGAATATGAAAGTATGCTCCCTGTATTTTATAGATGATGATTATTTTCATCGAGGTAAGCACGAACTACACTATGCGATTTTAGGTTATGTTAATGGGGATAATTGTCTACAGATTTAAATTCCAAACAAAAAAGGTTTTTGAAAAAGACTGCTGTGCCTTCCATAAACCTTCCTGTTGGATCTAGTACTTCAAAGGAATAACCTGAATGCTCTAGTAGTAGAACTGAAAGGTTGAGACAAAGAAGTAAGTACTTGTTGCTGATGAAGAATGTTCTTATTGTGAAAAAATCGACCCTGCTACACCTTCAACTGCTTCTCAAGAACTATTGCAGCTTCTTCAGGGGCAGCCAGGTTATAATGGGCCCAAAACTTTCAAAGATTTTTAAGTGCAAGTGAATACTCCCTAAAGTGTCTACTTTGTGTGATCGGATAATTACAGTTGAGAATCACTCATTTAGAATGTGCTCAAATAAATTTTAAGATAGGTTACCATTGTATTGTATGTCAGGATCTCCAGGTGTTGTATGTTAGGGTCCTTTGTGAGCAACTTAAATCGTTATATTAAAACTACATGATTCACTGGGATGATGTTTTATTGTATAACTTAACTACTTACACTAATTATGACTAGGGCTGTACTTAAGCCTGTCATATGAATAATATAAATGAATTATACTATGGATAATTATTAACAATGAATTACATATCTGAGTAATGTGAATAAATATGAGAATGCCTCCTTGTATACTTCATCAGCATAGGTATTGATGTTTTTTTTTAAATTCATATTCGCCATTTTCTTGGATCAAGTACTTGGCAGTTTTTACAGCCTCGGCTATAGTCTTGGTAGCTCCTGAAATATAAAATAATATAATAATTCTGAATTTTCTATATTTCAACCATTCTGTACTATTTTGTGATGCTTTCATTATCGAAACACAATGATTGAAAAATTTCATTTCAACAATTTTTTAAAGTAACTTTCTTTGGAAATATCTCCATCATTACAATTGATTGTGAAGCTTTGTCCAGTATTTTGCTTATATACCTACCTGTATTAACTTCCTCCAAAATATCCATATCAGTAAAATGTCTTCTACCAGCTCTAAAATAGATTTGGTTAAAATCCGCAAAATATAAAACTTCACACTTATACCTACGTTTTGAAATTGCTGATTCAGGTAAGTTAGCACAAAAAAAGTTTAATACTTCATAGCTGTTAATTTCAATATTGAATGATGGAACTTTATTCGCCAAACAAGGCATTTCTTTTACAGGTACTGGTTTGTATTCTTTCCTGGTAATTACTTTTTGGGTTGACCAAGCACATTTTAACTGTGTTTGTGAAATATTTTCCAAACTTTGTATATCCTCCCTAAAACAAAAAACACAAAGCAGAAAAAAGAAATATGTATAAAATAAGGAAAAAAATCGATTTTGTTTGATAGTGCTTTTTTGGTTTTGGTAACTTAAACAACTTGTGCATTTAATAAGAAATGCTGAAATATGCTTGCACCGCCCACTTTGTCCAGCTTTACAAGAGCAAACCATTAGTTCAATGTGTGCCCTCTCATTATCTATTTCAAATCGTCCCTCGATTTTATGGGGCTCCTTCTCCAATGCCGATGACTGAAGGCACAAGGCAATAATATTAACGACTGTTGTTGTGGATTTCGTTTTACCCGCTTATATTAGATGTCCAGCATTTAAAACGTGTTCACCTTCGTAAAGGCATTTTCAATTTTCGGTCCCTTCTAAATACTTTATGCAATCCACAATACTCAGCCTAATTTCACTCATCTGCAAGTAAAAATAGTATTATGTTTTTAGGTTAATGTAGTAGATAGGGTAAACATACCTTTGCGAACAAACCTAAAACTATACACTAACTATAAAAATGTTTAATGAATTTATCTAACACGACACACTAAATACTTAACAACATCGATCAAAACACCAATACTAACAAAATACATTAACACACTTAAAAAACGAGAAATATAACACCTAAAATTCAGGAAACTCCTACGCTATGTCATATGAAAACGACTGTAAACAAACTATCAATGGCCCAGTGGAGGACGAAAAAGTGACCGGTAGAGGCGCTGTAGTCTAGCCTTTTTTCGCCTATACGATCCGCATTTTTGAGTGTCGATCGGTAAATGTCGCAAGCGACAATTTTCATGCCACAAAATCTCTAGGTTTTGAGTTAATGACAAATTGCGATAAGTTACTTTGTTACTTAATAAATAATCAGATTTTGCTTCTATTTTTTCATTTCAATTTTAGGTAGAAAGTAGTAATGGAAATCATATGATTGAGAATATTAACAACAGACTAGGCTTCTCTGGCAATGCAAAAAAGTTACAGGCAAAACTTAGATAATACGTCCGCATTTTCGAATCTCGATCGGTAAATGTCGCAAGCGACAATTTTCATGCCACAAAATCTCAAGGTTTTGAGTTAATGACAAATTGCGATAAGTTACATGTAAAAAACATATTTTATTTTCAAATTTACCAAGGAGGACTACGAAAAAGGAGCTTACATCCAGATGAAGGGCTTGGAGTATTTGGACGTAAAAGTTCTGTACCTAAAAATGCTTTAAATAAGCCTGAGAAAATGTTTACAAGACAGGAATCAGTAATGGTTGGTTAGTTACGAGTTCTATTAACCATTTAATTGCCATTTACTGCAATATTGACTTTTTTACAGTCAGCATCCATGTTTGAAGCTGATTAGTTACAGAAATAGCGACATCAACAGATGAAAAAAACAGGTTGAAACCGTAATTAAAAAACAGCCACATTTTTATAAATTCACATCACTGCCAATGTAGGTATATATACGAGAAAATGTCGAACGGTGACAGTAATGTCGACATTTTTGTTCGTGAAATGTCGATTGCAATTTTTTTAATCGAGATTCGAGAATAAGTGCCTTGGGAGGTTCGTTTATTTCATTTCATTCGAATGTGTTAAGGCTAGAGGAGAACAGATAAATATATGAGCTGAAATTCAAAGACAAGCTTTATTGCTGAGGAAATGAACAGCAAGATACTTGCATCAATGGGAGCTAGACCGTATTGACCTTCCTTCTTTGGGGAAGTTCACTGAATTTATGTGCGGAAAAGGTGGAGCAAGGGATGAAACAGTGCCTGTGCCCAGTGCTGTTGAGCACATTCCAAACGAATGAATTGACACCGGGTGCAATTCCGGAACGTTGACAACCATGCCATATGCGCAATCTTCTGTATCTGTAGAGTAGGGAGGGTGAGTGTAGGCTCACAGCACTTGGGTCGCATGTGACCCATTGTACATCCTCCCGAGGAGTTGTCCTACTAGGTCATCGTCCGTCCTGTCCTTCCTAGGAAGGTGGACAGGTCATTAGGACACATCTCCTTTATATCGGCGGGTGTAGGCCAAGACTCACCGAACACACACTCTCCGGACACTTGCATAAGATATGCCTGACAGTTTAATCTTCCTGTACACACATCCTGCATAGAGATGTGTCCACTAGTCCCATGTATGGAGGTGTTTCATTAGTTGACAGTTGCCAGTCAGAAATCGTACTGTTAAACGTAGGTTTTTCCTGGTCATCGCCAAATATTTCTTCGGCGCCAGCTTCCCAGGGTCGCCCAGGGTGATCCTTGCAAGACTGCATTCTTTGATTCCATCCCATCTCTTAAGGGATTGAGCATGGGTTAGGCCGTAGTCCGTAGGTGTCACTAGGTCCTGAAATTTTTAGTCCAGCCGCTTTCCTGGCTAAAGAATCGGCAATGCGATTTCTTTCACTCCTGTCGTGCCCTTTAACCCATCTCAGGATAATATTGCCGAGGCGTTTGCTAAATCTTGGTGGCACTCTAGTACTAGCCCCGATATAACACGTTACACAATCTTTTTGATATAAAGTAGAAGTATTTTTTTCTTGACATGTTCAACAGTTTCGACATAGAAAAACCAAAAAGACGTCCCTCTCCATATAATTTTTTACGTACTTTTTCCATTTCTCCACAAAAGAGACGCCTTCAAAATTATGTTCGGTGGATGGTTTTCATTGGAATGCTCTGTATATATTTGCAATGAATGAGCATTATTTTTCCATCACTGAGTTGACAATATTTTATCACTTTTTATCCTATCTTTCCAATTCTAGACAATGATTTCGATTAATATCAATAAATTTTGTAATTCATGTTTAAAGTTAAAGTGGTATTAGAATTCTTCGGTATAAGGTTATAAAATGTCCCAGCTAACACTCAATTAACTCATACTACGTGACAGACGACTTTTTTTCGCTGTAACAGAATCCACCTGCTAACATTATCTCTGGATGACCGAGTCTGGATTATAGTGTCGAACTGATTAGTGTGTGTAACATTGTCCTCCCTTCAAACGGCACGAAGTGTAGCTTTACAACTGCCATAGGGTGTACCATTACTAATTGTCACATAAAACGATACCATAGAGTCTCGATGTAGTCCACACGAACACACACATAGGCAGTAGGTAGCAAATAATTTATATGTTATTTAATATCGTCGGGAAGAGACCTTTCAATGTACTTTTGTTCGCAGAATCAAGCGGTTTTAGGATAAAAGCAAATTGGTTTGTGTTATGTGTTCCCCCACTTCAATTAGACCGCAGTAAAATTATTTCTTTTGTACCATTGCTTGAACAAAGAAATTTCTTTCTACTAAAATTATTAGCATTAAAAATGTATTCCTGTGATGAAGGTTATGAGCTGAATAATGTCCCGAAGTTTCACCGACTTTGTGATTTTGGAGATAATTTGACATGTTGAGCATTAGGTATAGCGCCTGAATCTTATTACAATTCTAAGTTCATTTTCACTGTTTTTATCCATTAATTTGGATTCTGGTCCCTGGTCCAGCTGGTACTACGGATTTTGGTATATCAAAAATATGTCTTGGTTCAGGGCTGTGTGTCATCTGCTACTTTTTCTGCAGGATCTTCCACTTGGTACCAAGGTACCCAGGTCAACTTGAAGCTATTCCATTTTGCCGAATCTGGGCAGGAAAAATTGAGTTTTTCTCCAACCATCAAAAAATGTACTATTTTCAGGTGCAAAAGCCATGAATTCCCTAACCGTACAAAAATTTATTCTTTTAATCCTAGGATTAAAAACGCTACCTTTAATCCTAGGACCAAAAGTAATTGCATTTGAGCTCTCTAATTGGAATTTGAAGAAAAAAAACATTGTTTCTTACAAACTTAGTAAAACAAACTAATTGAGCAACTATATATAGGTATTTTATATTTATTATATTATATTACATATTATTTGTTATTTATAGTGATATTGAATGTACAATTTGAGCAACTGTCGCCAAAAAACAAAGCACCACTGAAATTATCACTAACAATTTTCGAACAATTCAAAAGATTTTCGTTAATGTTAGAACAACTAAAAATACTCTCCGTAACTGTTGCGCTCCGCCTCGCAACTGCAAATATTGCTCGTAAAAAAATATGCACTTTTAATCCTTATAATATAATATACTATTATTTCAATTGGAATACTAGTTAACTGGATTCAAATAATGACACAGAAGCAGTAGACGAACGTTAAACTCAATTTTCTCATGGAAATGGTGGGCACAAAAGTGAGTAGTATGATAAAAAGACGATAACGTTGCAAAATAAAATATTGTGATGTTGCCAAGCTGTAGTTTTTTCTCTACTTCACGAAAACCAAAAAAGTCAATCTGATGTCAGATTCAAATTTACATTTAAATATGTAACAATAATATTAGTATCAAGGAATACAAATAGCCAATACTATTACTTACGTCTCTTACAGCAGTAAGCAGGAGAAGCGGACCCCCATCTCGTTCAAAATAGCTTAACAAAGATGTACCACCATCTCTTGACATTTACTGCTCAGCTGCTAAGGCATTCCATCAACTACACACTGCAGATTTGCCTAAATAATTAGTTATAAAATTATCTGTTTTTTAATTTTAAAGAAACAAGGAATTTAAAAGTACCAAAACGTCAAAACAAACTGGGGAATTTTACTAGTTGATCTGACAACGTCGTGAAGCTTAGCCAACCTGTTAGCTGTAGATTATCATGGGTGTTGAGGATAAATTATATTTACGGTTGGTGAATTAATATTTATTCTTATAAGCACAAAAGTAACTAAAAATGACATCATCGTATTTTTATCGTGACAATCCTATAGCTTCTATCTTCATATAAATCCTCTCTTCCCGAATCCCAGGATACGGTTAAAGTTGACAAGACGGCAACAAGTATTACGAAAAACAAACATTCAAAAAAGAGCGATGATTTTCATAGGCTAACTACTAAAACCGAGTAAAATTTATTCAGCGGCGGTTCCAACTTTCATAACCGTTACATCCTGGCGAACATGCATAGTAATCAATTTGCAAATACACTTTAACTCCAATATAATGAGTATGTCAACTTAGGTGTTTACCAAGAACTTTGTAGTCGGTAACATGGTAATAACTTAATATAGTCTCTCAATTAGCAGCGTTGTCTTGTTACTGTTGAAGAAAATTATCTCTCTAGGGTATGATTATGTGTCTACGAGGATTATGAAAATAGAGGCTTAGGACAAGAACGGAACTCGGCGTCGTGATAACCAGGTACAAGTAATCTCATTAGAGTTGGAAACATCTTGAAATTGAAACAGAGTGTAAAATAACATTTGGACGATTCTTATAAAAGGAATTAATCATCATGAAGACTTAAAATTCTCTTGTATTTTGCTAAATATCATTCGCAAGTCGCTCTACCATTTAAACCGCATACCTTTTTTGTAATTTAATTCGTAGAGGTTCACAAAACTGACAGAGGCTGATGTGTCCTTATACATATGTGCGGACCATTTATGGGTATCCAGATTGGATGAAATTGAATCTAAACGGGATCCATGGCAAAAATGGGATCAGAGACTTTATTTATCGGACCTGAACCATTTTTTGGCATTGCGGAAAGCAATGCTAAATCAGATATAGCTGGGCGGAGAGAAAAAATACACGTACTGGGCAGACATACCGGGGCTCCTCTCACTCGAAGGCGTTCATATACTACCCTTCGACTACAAAAAATAAGCAGATACTGGAATGGGGTAGAACACACCTACGCATTTTGTCGGGACTGCTCACAGGACATTGTCGACTAAATTACCACCTAAAGAAGATAAGTCTGGTTCAAACCTCGGACTGTAAGCTCTGTAATTTGGAGAACGAAACTGCGGAGCACATACTATGCTCATGGCCAGCCTTGGGTAGGGTAAGGTTCTGTGAGAGTGGCTATATCTTCTTAACCACTCGGAATAGGATAGCCAAAACCCTATATTTTCTGAAGGCTCAAAACGTGATTTATTTAGTTTCTCACAACAATTATGCCATTAGTTTGAAATTTAATAGAGAATTGCAGATGTTTTAAAATCGATTTAGCATAAAATTCTAATTCGGAGGACGATATTTTTTTGAATATGATGAAGTATTAAAATACAGGGTGGTGCATTTAAAATAAGCCTGATACTGTGCTACCCGTCTTGGGCAAGAAACTGGTCCTTTGACCAAAAACAGATTATCTATAATAATCAAACTAAAATATAACTACTTAACTGTTCAGGTTCAAAGGGGGTGAGTAGTAGGTGATTAAGGAAAGCAAAATCTATTGAACTATTTGGTTTTATTATTTATACCTTCTTGTCGGTTGGCTAGTTACGGCCACTATGCACAAACCATAGACAAATTTGATGTATTATTTCTCTGGGAAACGAACTACTCACTGACACTAGTTAAACAAAAAAAGAAGAATTTGAAGTTGATTGTTAAATAGAATATTATGAATATTATACAATATATTATGTATTCTTTTTTTAATTTCTTGGGAAATTAAACCACAATATTTTTAAATTCTTTATTTCAGAATATTGTGGTTTAATTTCCCAAGAAATTAAAAAAAGAATGAATAATATACCACAAGGAACATACAGAAGATATATTATGTACCTATTATTTACACCTGCGAGTAATAATAGTTTACTCTCGTTATTCCCATACAAGGTGCTTACTACCCAATGGTATATATATATATGTATACTTTTGGTTTACATAAATAATTACAATATATAACTGAAGAGAAATGACAGTAGAGAAGTGACAATAAGTTGTATATTTGCCACAGTTTAATAGTAATTTTATATATTCACTATTAGAATTTAGAATGCTACTGGAAGCAGTATGAAGAGAATTTAGGAAAACATGCTTAGATCCTACCTCGTTTTACCGTTTTGTAGTTACTCGGTATTGAAAGCCAGGTGTACTATCTAATGGGATGAAGTCTGGGTGACTGTTGTTATCTGTGCCCTTCAAACTAGGTAGTGGGAAGCTTGTGTAGTGTTGGTGGGTGATATCTAATTATCTAGTGTAGCCGGGTAATCTTATAAACTAAATGAAGCCAAGATGATTTGTCTTTGGAAATCCAGGTGAGCAAGCCAGCAGTTAGAGAAAATTAACAATTATATATACAGGAATAGGCCTAAAATAGAGTGATTGTTGATTAAATTAAATTATGCATGTATGTTTATTGGTACTTTTATAAGGAATGTGTAAAATGAAAAGACCTACCTGTAGATGTGAGTTCGGCCGCTATTTGAGTTCACGGGTAAGACCTGGTTAAATCCTCTTGAAGAGTGTAAATCAACTAATTGATCATTATGTTTCAGTTCTAACTTCCTATGAGCTTGATTTATAAATCCTTAAATTTGAGAAAAATTAAGCACATGCTTCATAGCACCAAGCTAATCCAAAAGAAAAAAAGAGAACGAAACAGGAAGTTCTTACATACACATCCTTCGTACCTTCAATTTTTAAGTCAAATCCTTAGGCAAGTTCACAAAGATTTATAATTTTGTTAATTACAACCAGTTGAAATCAATTAACCACATAATTTGATCACTGGTTAAGTTGTGGCCAACCTGGCACTAGAAGGACAAATACTGACTTTGAACCTGTTTTTCATTTGACATTGTCCTTTGACAACTGAAATCTAACCATCTTAATCAAGTAAACAATTAATATAATATCAATGAAGACAGTATTCTTTCTGTAATTTTTATTTTGTCTTTATCATTTTATCTCATGACAAGAAAGAGGAAAACTTATATTTTCTCCGATATTTTTCCGGTTCCGGACTTTTGCCGAACTCTGAATGCATCAATTTAATTTTATTCTTGCACTTGAAGGAAAAAGAAAAGACAATTATGAAAAACGCATTAAATCGAATAGTATCAACTAAATTATTAGATAACCGAAATAAATAGTAGTAGTTACGGAACAGATTGCAAATATTCAATCTGTACTTTGGTTAGATTATGAAACATATTTTCAATATTTTTTTCATTCTTATTTTCTGTATACCTATTTAAATAATTTTTTTTTTATTTATATTTTCTGCGATATTTGTCCGGACCCGGACTTTTGCCGAAATCTCTATATACGGTTTCAGTACCTTAGAGCCGAACGATTTCAAAAAAGTATCACCAAATACAATCATAGGCTTTGTCACAGGCTTATGAGGTACATTGTAATCCCTAGGGGTAAGCCACAATAGACCTAACGAAGGTCGTAGTGGAGATGGCGAGAATGTCCCACTCACATAGAACCCAACCTAACCTGAACTACTGCTCTACACTGCTCTACAAAAATTGAGAAAGTTTATAAACCATTTATGGTCAGTAATTGATTATTTTTATGTAAGGGTTTCAATGATCGCGTTCATCCCAACAAAGTTGATCAGGTAGCCATTTTTAGAGTGATCCATCAGTTCGTAATTCTGCTGAACGTGCTCATAAAACCATCGACATATGTCAAATGTTAATGAATACAACAACAACTCAATTTTATTTGATATATACGACAATTATGAAATAGGTATTACTTTTAGCCATTAAAAAATGGGATTTAATTATAATAAATTGAACTTCCCACTTTGGAGCAAACTATGGAGAGTTGAATTTCCTGACAAACTATACAATTTATTATTGAAACAATTAGTCACCTCCAGTTGTTCACTCAATTCCACTGAAATATCTCCAAACAATGATATGGTTGAAATAATACCTTTCTTGGTGTGCCTCATCGATTGTGACGTATATCCGGGTTTTCGGCATGTCGTTTATTTTATTTGCTATTTTGACATATAGCTTACCTTAAATTTTATAAATGAAATCAACAGGATCGTATTCAGCCAAATTCGAAAAGGCTATGGAATTAATAATTACCAGCTTCTTTTTCTGAGTGAAAATACTTAAGAACTTTCCTCGGAACTTTCAAAATGCTGATGTTTTTTCGTGTATCTATGCAAATTTCCGTAGTATTTAAATATTTATAACATTAAGATTAATATTCACTTCTCATAAATAATACCGTAAACAACAAAGTACACACCTGACAAGAACTGTCAGTGTGGCAGTAGAAAAAGACGTGAGAAACGCCTTCATAGTCTTTTGAGCTCTCGATTGATAGATCGCGCTTTCACGTAATCTAAACATCAACTAATCAAATTTTCTAAGTAAAAGATTAGGGTTAACGTTGATAATAAATTTAAACGGTTTATTATTGTGATATTTTGATTAGGATTAATCACAGACCTGCCTTTTTTCCATTTTTTCCTACTTAATGTGTTAGAAGGAGATTAACAATCGATGACGCACACCAAGAAGGGTATTATTTCAACTCTATTTATAATATGTTTCGGTAGCGTGTAGCGTATTTTAATTCTGATTGAAAAAATGGCGACTGATACCACATCGCTCAATCTGATCAGTTAACAAAACACGCGTTCAGCAGAAAAATGATGATCGCTTCGGTAGCGCTACGTTGTGATGAACGCGACCAATGTCTTTTACTGCTATTTACTGCCAAACAAGGCCTCTGTATATTTTTAATAATTAAGGTCGTCAAAAAAGCCTTGATTGATTTGTTTCAAAAGTTGGGATGAAAGCTGTCTTAGAGTGTCTGTGGGGGTGGCTGATGGGAATTTAAAGCTTCTTGTTCCTAAGTGTACTGGATGGGATTGAGGTCGGGTGGTCGAGGACGCACTATGTGAATCAGAATATCAGTGAATGAGGATGTCTAGTGGAGTTATTTGAAAGCAGCTAGTATCATTTAAGAAAGTAATACAAGCAGATTCCAAAAAGTGAACCCAATAGGTACCTTTATCTCTTTTGCTTCTACACGATGCTGTTAGATATAATCACTACAATGGTCAAAATATTCAAAGGACATATTTAGATATTTGGTATCAAACAGTACCACCTCAATAAATTGAAACATCAATCCCCTTAATTTTTTTCCTACAAATAGAGTCTGCCGCCACTGAGTTCTGCGGGTTGTAACGTGTCACGCCGAAATAAATCTTCGGCTTTCCTTATAACATAACCGAGAAACTGTATACGTAATTAGTTGTGACGAATTTTGAATATGTTTAGGCTAAATTAGTCGGTTTCGAAGAACATTTTTGCCCCACAGGAAGTCGAAGGGGATCACATTCAAACACTAATTTGCGTACAACCGTCAAAATTAATATAAATTAGGTTTGTGTTTAATCTGTAACCGGGAGTAGGCTGTGTTTCAGGTACGATTTTAATAGCGTATTCGAAGGAATTTCTGTTATTACAATGCATTTGGAAAATTATTATTCCCATTAGTGAGACACTAATGTTATAAGCAAACTTATTAATTCGCGTGCTATTTTAAACAACAGAACTTTTTTAGCAGGTACTTCTCAATATTTTCAATGCCTTTGATATACATATGAATGATAGTTTACATTTTTTTTAGCTTATTTGTCTTTTCACTACAGTAACTGATAATTCTAGCATGTTCGAAGAACCCTCCCATTTCCACCATATTGCCAGGGACGTATATAAGGGGGGGGGGGGTTGGGGGTTCAAACCCTCCCCTTAGAAAATACAATAAAGTTACAATAGTTTTTCATTAGCGTACTGCCGCAATATTAGTATTCATCGGGATGTGGCAATAGAAATAGATTCCTGAAGAGGTTAAATTTACTTTCGTGAGATTGATTTTCTGTTTTAATAAAAGCTTCAATTCTCAATTATCTATCACTTTTTAAAATAGGTGCTCCCTTATTAATATACAGGTAACATCTCGGCTGGTATGGGAATGCGGCGAAGAACTTAGAAGACTGGCGACTCGTAACAGTGTAACACTGGAGTGGGTCCCAGGTCACAAAGGAATCGCTGGCAATGAAAAAGCTGACAAACTTGCAAGAGCAGGATCGTCAACACTGATAAACTGACCCGAACCATCTGTGGGCATCCCCAGATGCTCCACTAGATCATGGTTGAAAGGGTGGGTAGAAGAACAATCCATAAAACTCTGGAAGAATACGCCCAGGCCCAACACATGGGAAAAAATTCATAAAAGAACCATCAGAAAAAGTAGCAAAAGAACTGCTCTCAATAAGCAGGAGCAAACTACGCACCATAACGGGGCTTCTTACGGGAGACTTTCCCACAAAGGAGCACCTGAACAAAATAGAGCTGTATAACGGAGATGCAAAAAGGACACTGAAACAGCTCTGCACATATTATGCAACTGTGAGACGCTGGACCACAGGAGGCAAAAACTAATTGGAAGACCCCAAATGACTCCAGATGAGGCTGAGGGGGTGCCGGCGAAGAGACGGCTCCTTTAAAAATATATATACATGGTTATAACCATTTCAGCAGAAGGGGGCAAAACGAAAAACGATGTTTAAAAATACTTTTAGATGTAGCCAAGTCAAACAAATAATTAAAAAAAAACTTGACATTATTTCTTGAACTTGAAAAATTGCTTTAGGTCGTGGCACTCGATTTTTTTGCCTTAGGCGGCGCCTTCAATAAAGCTATCCCCTTCTAAACCTATCAGATGAAAAAAACCAAAACCCTCCCCATGTAAAAGCTATAGCTACGTGACTGCATATGGCTCAATTCCATGCTGTTTCCAGGTCGTTGGGTCGAAAACCAATGAAGTTATCATTTAACTATGGGGTCGTTCATAAAACACGTCACGCTGAAATTGGAATTTTTAGACCCCAACCCCCCGGTTGTCATGCTGTGTCACACTTTCTGTTTCCCCCTATCAATATTACGTCACAAAATCCAAATACCCCCCTCCTAAAAATGACAAATTTTGATTGAAAGTACAGAAATTAATAAGTTAAAATATCTATGATATCTATAATCCGAACATCTGTTTTGTATTACATTGTGGAACCGCACACCATCGATACACATGAGGATTCATCTCTCTGATAACTAATCGTACAAAATTATTCAAATTTTGTCTATGTATCAAAATAAACTTTTAGCCTGCAAGCTGTCAAGTGTTTGAAGTTTGATTTTGACACAGATCATAGATAACCTATCGACACAGATCACCTATAAATGATATTAAAAACGAATTGATGATGTCATAGACAGACGCCATCACTATTCTAGCGTTTTGGCGCCTAATTTGAAATGTGTTTTCAAAAGTTGAATTTTTCCTTCAAGAACTCTTCTTCTCACAGAAATAAAATTTATTGTAGATAAAGTATATACGTAAAAACTTAGTGGAGCAGTTTTTCAAAATCATGCCTATTAAAAGTAGTGACTCCTTAATGTAAGCAGCCCTAAGGAGACGTACCAAACAAGGGTTCAACGTCGATTTTGTACGGGCAGAAGGGCAGGCGAGTTTGGAACCTGTCGGGACAGGGACACACATCGTTGAGCGAGCTGGACCACGATTCACGAACTGATGAACGATTACATCACGTGAAAACTTGACAGATTTGTATTTTCAATGCAAGGATCTTTCACATCACTCTTCACTTGATGAACAGCAAGCGATGTGTGATGTGAAAGAAACTGGTGAAACATGCGCTTGTGTGTTATAATGTGACAAAAACTTAGATCTTTTTTTTTGGGGTTAGGTAGTTTTCCCTTTTTTTAAAAGTAACATTCGGCGTTTGCTTAGTAAACTTTCAAAATACAGTAAATTTTACTTTTATCGGTGGAGGACACTGATTGCTGGAGAATACATTTTTTTTTGTCAAAACATGAAGGGACCGTTCACATCACACATTCACATCAGTATTCACTTCACTAATTCAAGAATACTGGTCCTGGTCTCAAGATTACGTAATGAACGAAGCGTGAATTATTTTTCAGTATTGTCGTTTCAGTTAATTATAGCATTATTCATTCAAGTTCTGATAAGTTTTTTAGTGTTTATTTCTTTACGCATACTATACTTTATCAAAATCCATTGTTTTATTGTAGGTACATGTCTACCAATAATATTCTTTCCATTTCGTCTAAATATCAACCTACACGTTGTTTGTTGTAACCCTGACAACTCGATATTATGTAAGCCGGATGTGCGGTAAACAATTTAAAATTTTCATTTCAACTTTTATTACTGAAATATCAAATTTCTTATCATTAAAACTGCGAAACAGCCTTATATTTTTGTGTTTTATTTTTAATGAAAGCAATATTTTGGCATCTCCAATTTCTAATTAGGTATATATCTACGACTCGATATCAGAGGAAAAACAAACAACGAATCCAAAGAAATTTTCAAATGACGTTGTTTTTCCAATCTACAAACTCTCCAATCATTATTTATAAATATTCAAAGGAAACTGGAATTTAACGTAAACTTTTTCGACAATAATCAAGCTAATTTCTTCAACTTCCATTACACATTACACTTCTCGTTGAGCTGCAAAAACATGTACATGGCTGTTTATTCAGTTTATATTTAAGTGTGAATTGGTTCCGTAGATAAGAAGTATTGCAGATTATAATTGCAAGACTGTATTACGCAATTTGACTCTTGAAATTGCTCGCGTAACCCAAAATCTAGTAGTCATAGTAAAACTGGGGACGGCTCCTTTGAAGTTTTGTTAGACTACCGGATAACCTTGGCTGCGTATAACCTGCCGCTGACATACACACCCGATTTTTGCTAATCGGGAAACATTGGGCTAGAATTCTCTACCTGAACTGAACTCTTCCTGAACTGAAAAAGTAACCAAAGCTTGTTTAGATTGTTTACTTCTAGGACAAATTCCTCAATCGTGACGGAGTAATTGGAGTAATTAAATCAGTACATATTTATCTGTCTTTACTACCTAGTTTATCAGTGGTTGATCAGCCTATGTACTTGATAATATTGAATGCAATTATACAAATAATTATTCTCTCAATTAGCCTATTCTAATGTTATTTGGTGGCAATTATCCTATAGTTTTGTCTCAAAGATACGCCTGTGGTGTTGTTCTAAAAGCTTTGTTTCGATTTGCTGAGCAATAATTATATTTTAGTTGTACAAAGGAGTTTCCTTTGGTGAAGATAATTCGGGAATCTCTCTTTTCACAAGTAAGTTTCCTTATGGGTAGATCCTTCGCTTACAAGTGTATAGGGGAGTATCATTTATTCAGGAAGTCAGTTGATGCAGAGTGCTAGATCGAGGTCTTGTTCTATTTTGTTTCCTTTCATGGTAATAGTTTAAATTGACTTGTATGATAATTACTTCCCATACAATCATAATTCTCTCTCTCTTGTAGACTTATATGAAAATTGGTTCTGCTCAAGAAAATTCTGTTGTGAAGATTATTTGATATCGCAACATAATAATTTCGTTTTCTATGCACGTTTTATCTGAAAAAAGACTTTGAAGATTTGTGGAAACAATTCAAAATTTATTCAGTATTTAATGAATCTTGTCTGATTCTTTAAAAAATACAGTTTCTTCTTTCTCTGTTTATTACTTTTTAGGTCTGATATGAAAACAAAGTCAATGAGATTGGAAACTAAAAAGGTACAATTAAAGAGTTTGGCTCACTTAGAAAAAAAACTGAAGTTGAAAATAAGATAGTGTGATACGTGATAGTGTGTAATGGTGCTCCGCTAGAAGACATTTTATGCAGGTGATCATTTACCGGGGTATAACACTTGAAATAACCAGTAATAATTATTAGAGAGTCACCACTCTAGTCATTGTGCCCATTTTCATATTTGTCCTTGGATCACTTTCTTTGTGGAATCAATGACTAGATCGGTCCAGTATATATTGTTGCTGAACCTCTTCTTATGAGTTCAACAACTTGTTCCTTCGCAGAAATATCCTTATGTCCTAGCACCAACACAATCTTACTTCAACGCCAGCTTGCTCAGTTATTTTGGTATTCCATGACCAATTTGGATGTTTCATTGCGACTGTGAGTGTGAGTATGACTTCCTAGTGATGAATAGCAATCTTGTGTTCATGACTCCAATATAGACCCCAGCTCCAGCCCCTTCCTTCCCATTTGTACACCAGGTTTCACCTCGGGGAAACGTCAGTCTGCTTGAGTCTTGTCGGCTTATTTCTGTGAATTATCTTTATCACGTATCAAGGACCAGGACGAAGTATTATAGTGACCACATAGTCTGATCATATCAAAATGGTTTCACTCACGATGTCTTTGAAAGGGCTCTGTAGCAGAATAGCGTCAGTCAAAATAGCGCTGGACAAAAACAGCGCAGGACAAAATAGCGCTGAATAAAAACAGCGCAGGACAAAATAGCACCACACAAAAATAACGCAGAACAAAAACAGCGGCGTACAAAATAGCGCTCGATAAAATAGCGCCACACAAAATTAATTATGCTTCATTATTTCACTACTATCTCATTCATAAAAATAGACTATAGTGCCGAATAAGCATATTGAGATATAAAATATTTTCCATGAATGATAGACGAAACAATATTTCTCATCATAATTCCACACATATTGAGGGTCAGACGGCAGTACCTCGTAAGTAACAAATCATGTATTGTACCTTGAAGTGTTTTAAAGTTATGTCCAAGTACTCAGAATCGATATTTTAGAATATTATTTTGTTAAAAGTTTTTCGTTCTAGGCAATGTAGTGCGAGATAAGTGGTGACACACATTTCAAAGCTAAATAATTAAATAACCGAGTATCATAAAAAATGTCACATACGAGGTACTGCCGTGTAGCCCTCGATATCGCTTCCCGACCAGCTGACACAGATTAAAGTGTAGAAAACTAGAATATCATTAAGGGCGGATCCATGCGATGTTTATCATCATTACATTTTCATTACTTTATCATTCACATATACAATAAAAAAACTTAATTACTATAGCTTTCCATATTTCAATAGTTAATTTTCTATAGGTATTTCAACCGACGCTATCTAGTAGCTGTTTTTGTTCTACGCTATTTTTGTGCGGCGCTATTTTGTCCAGCACTACTTTGTACTGCGCTGATTTTGTTTAGCGCTATTTTGTCCGCCGCTGTTTTAGCCTAGCGCTATATTGGCTGACGCTATTCTGATAGATATGTGCCTTCATCTAACTGTTTTGCTGCTCATAGGTTATTTTGTAGCCAGAATAGCCCCATCCTTACTTCTCCCATTATCACGAGGTGTAGTTGTGGGAGAAAATAATGCTTTTTGTGTTTATTTTAACTTTCCAGATAATTGCAAAGATACCATAGAGTTGAAATTTAATTATAACATATAAGTTAGTGCTACTAATTTACACTGACATTGTTTTAGATCTAATTCCAATTAAACTGAGAGCATCACTAATTTTAATTGAGTAATGGAGATATATAATACAAATATTAACAAAAGGGTAAAACTACATTAAATAAATTATGAAATAACATTACATTTGATAACTTTGGTTCACGAGCTTCCACTTTCTACATTATTACGATTAAAGTCAATTCATAAAATGCTGTTCCAGACTTATAGAAGATTCCATTGTAAAACGGATGCTAGCACGGGCACTTTAACCAGTTTATATTCGAATATAATATTGCTTTTTCCTTACTTATTTTTTTCATCAAACGGAATTGGGAGAGAAATTAATATATTTATTTTTTAAATAAAAGCAGAAAGTTTTCTAGTGAATTACTTAATTTCAATTTAGAATGATAGAGACTCCAACTAAAATTATACTATAACTAGGTGCTTAAAAATCGATAATCCTTCATTGACAAGCTCGAACAGGCTTTAGCTGCTTTGATTGACGGGTTATAACTCACTATTATCAATTAATAACATGATATTAATCTACAAAGTTGACTTGAAGTCTATTCAGACATTATAGTTACAGTTTGTATCTAATAAACGCTCGTTTTGTAATAAGCAAGGGAATATCGACGTAACTTTAGTTGGCTGTTGTATTATAATCGGAAGCAAGCAACATATGGATTGAGAAATTACGTTGAAACAAACCAGGTTCATATGAAATAATGTGGAGGTGGAATATATGACGCAAGACTAGCTAGATATTGAAAAGACAGAGTGAACTGTACCGACTGAGTTAACCTAACAAAATCTCAGTCTATAGTAGTGTTTATATTTATAAAAATTGAAACTAAATGAACAATAATGGTGAGAACGTGGTCTAGACGGAAAATGATAATGGATATACACATCTGTTCACAAGTAGAATAAGGCACAAGACCCAAACTTGCTAATCTACGCTACACAGGGGACATTCGGCAATTGAAAATATTGCTGCCAGGATATTTGGCGGTATTTATCCCAATTGCAGAAACATTTGGAAGTGAAACCGTTCGTACTACGATCTGGTGGCTGTTTACATCGTCGGCAGCTTGCATTTGAATTTGGTATGAGTAAAATTAATCAACAATCAACCTTAAGGACTTCGAAGTGATAAATGAGTAGGAAAATGCACGAGCACACATTCGGTTGTGATAAAAAGAGAGTAAAAGTTTCACGAACACATTAAAAGGATGAAACTGACGAGGACCACAAAGCAGATCGTGAAATTTCATGATATTGTCAGTGAAGTAAAAACGAGAACAATTTAATGAATCGCCACAATAAAAGAAGACTCAGATGCAGCAATAATACAGGAAGTTATAGACACTAAAATATTTAGATATGAGATTATAATTGGATAGTTGGTAGGAAGAATACTCTTCGAAGGCTAAGATTAGCTTGGTCTGACCAAAGGAAGAGCTCGTTTTAAAATGTAATAATAGTGGGTCCGTATAAGAAACTGTCGGATAAAACTTTGTGGCTTGGGCAACAGCCTTATTCTACTTGTTTTTCAAATCAACAACAAATCTTTTTGAAGCTCGCAGAAAATAGTAAATATGGATTCACGGAAAAATGTAAAAACAATAATAAATGGATATTGATTAGTCAGTTCAATCCTGTTCTTGTCAATCTCCGTCTATTAATAAACTGATGTTAAATTTTCAGCAGACTGCGTCATTCAGTTTATGTTAACCCGGTAGGTTAATAACATTTCTACTTCATTCCTTAATAAAGTTTTCGTTGGTATCATCTTACTCTATTGTGTTTTATACTTTACAGTGCATTATACGTCTGCCCTTAATTAACGCGAGCAGTATTTAAAATTTCGTTACTCGAAAAGAAGCTGGCAGGTATTATATTACAAACTGTGTTGGCGCATTAAAAGAGGGATGTCAAATTAACTATCAAGGAAACTTTGAACTTTGTACTTAGTTAGTTGCTAGTATCTTCCATTGTGTTCCTCAAAAATTCCTATATCATTACAAAAAACAATATATCACAAAAAATTTTTTCCTGTGAAATATTTTAAAGTTGGGCAAACTTATCTGAAGCTGTGAAAGTAATGCGGCTGAAAACATTCGATATTGCCACGTTTAACTATGGAAAACATAAAGTGCTAAGTATGTACTGAAAATAATCAAAATATATACTTTTGATTATCAACAATATATGATAAAACCCAAGCTCTTTCATATGCTTACTTTATTGGATTTTCTCATATTAAAAGGTGAACATTTTTCCAAATATATTATTGATTTCCTCCAAGCCAGCAACGTATTGCGAAAACCATATTAGTGTGACCTGAGAGCGAACTCAATTGGTGAAGATTTATCTATGGGTCCGCTGCTATGCAACCACCTGATTTGCTATTGGTTTGCGTGAGTTCTTCCCTCAAATTCACGTTTTTAAGAGCATATTTTGGATAACAGAGACTACTGATAAGTAGACCGCCAATTTGCTGTGGATATTTATTTTGGGTACGCCCAATGTCACTTTGGCTATGCCTTATGCCACTTTTACCACAACTTTTGCTGCTATGATAAATCGCATATGAAAACCAATGTGCAAAATAGTGTTTTGGTTAGGTGGTCACAGGAAAAGTTTATTTATGTCATCAACTAGAGGAAGGTTCACTGGCTATGCGGAATAGTTCCAGGAAAGGATATGCCATAGACGCCCTAGGGCTGAGCTTCATATATCCCTGGACAAGAGTTCAAACGATTCCTAGGACTAGTGTCGTGTGAAAGTGCTTCCCAAAATTCCTTAGGAATGTACTTAGGTTGAACTTGGATTGTCCTAGGAGCTGTGTTTTTGGGACGACCGGTAGCTAAAAAAGTGCACTCCGCCGTAGCCGTTGGAGATGTAGGAGAGAATTAATTCATCAATGAGCTAGATTCTATATTGTTATGCACTTCGCAAGTATGTGAATGAAGGTGTTTATTCACAACCATATATGTAATGCTGTCATTACTAACGTCATTGAAGTTTGGATAGTGTCACCTCTACTTCCCGCTCTCATCAATCACTTCACCTCCCACCCTCTAAAATATTGTGATCGTTAACCCATTTTGGATAAATATTTTTTATATTTAAAAATATAACACATTGATAAATATTATAATACTTATTTCTGGAAAGGTACAATCTATCAATTCCTCATCGGAGGATACTTTTCTTGATTTATTATTCGTGAGCTTAATATTCATCCGACTTCATCTGACATTCATTTATATTGGTGACAGTAGTTGTCAAATGTAATATTTTAGGCCCGATCAGAACGAAATAAAGACTTATTAATTTTCATCGCGATATGATGGTTGTAAATAAAAAGGGTGTACAAACCTTGGTCTCGAGATAATAGCTAACCTCGACGCTTCGCGTCTCGCTTAACTAGCTAATATCTCTCGACAGTAATGAAACTCTTCCCACCTCGGTGTGTTAGGTGCTACTATTTCTTCCATTTCACAGAATTCACTACTTCTTGCTCCACTTGTTTGACATTTTTGATTAATGGTACAGTATCCTGTATTAGTCTTGCCCTGGCTGAGATATTTATTTGTTCCTTCTGGATGTAAGTTTACAGGAGTATATTTGATTGTTTTTGCTGTACTGGGTATTCTCTTTTTTTTCGGCGTTGACTATTCCTTCCAATATTTCAATGAAAAAGAGTTCTCCGGTATCCACGAGGGTCTCTCTTATTGCTAGTTTATCCGCTTTTCTATCTCCTCCCAGTGTTCTAGAAGCCACAGTTAGGTAACGGATTGAGTTTTCCTATACATATACCTACCTAAAAATGGTATACCGTATGCTCAAACAAGGTTGTATTAATCAACTCTCCTTGATTGTACCAATTTTCCATTTGATCCAATATCTCAAGGTTTCTGTTTTTTCCCAAAGCCTGATATACAAATGAAATATCATGTGTGAACGGCTTTTTGAGATTTAAATTGTACCTCTCTCCTTCTGACTCAAATTGTACGCTTATGATGTATTGGTCCACTTAGGGTCTCATTTATGATAAACTTTATCAATTTTTGCCAAGAATTATGAAAAGAAGAGCTTACTTGTTGAAATTTGAGAAAAAAGATTGGGTTTCGAATATTTCGTAAACATCGGTTTGAGGTAAGTGCTGACATCGTTATTTATACCTTTGATGTTGGCACACTGAAAGCTCTAGAAATTACTGAGGTTGTCTTCTCTTTATCTAATGCTTAACCGATGCTTCATTTTAAAGTGATACGCCGAAACGGAGTTACAAGGTGAGACTAATTGGGAAGCACCGTTACGGAACTCAAAGAGCTTTAACAAACATCAAGTAAAAGTGTTTGCGTTCAAGCGGAAGATTTTTTTTTATTTCTGCACTTGATGTGTGATATCAATATACGAGGCTATACAGGGTGAGAAGGATAAATGCGTTCGATTAATTTAATATTTTTGTTCCAGGTGAGTGACTTCTAATGAATAAATATGAAAAGGCGAAACTATTGGTGAGTACTCTGCTTCTACTGGAATCTCTAGTTTATAATTATTATTGACATTTATTGAGTGAGTGAAAAATAGATGTTGGCACAATAATTACCATTTCCAGTTACCTACTTTTCCACCTTATACCAACGTTCAGCACGCGCCGCTAGATCGCGTCACTATACGATCCACCGGAGTTATGGAGGTATGTGAAACCATAAATTTGAATAATTCTTTCGCATTCACTCTTCCCGCTTTCACCATGAATTCGTGATGGCCCTTTAAAAAAAAAGGAGAGTCTAAAACTAACTATCGACAAGCTATACAAACCTACTCAAACAAAAGAGAACTCATTACATTTTGGAATACAAATAAAAATTTCATTTGTTCGGTCGGAACAAAAAAATCTATTATGCTTGTTTGAAATTGGAAAAAGGTGCTCCTAATAAGCTTGAAGTCGAAGTTAGAACAACGCAATGCGATTTGAGCCAAACGGTCCAATAAAATTTTAGATGCTGCTCGCTTATTGTCCCGCTTTAATAGAGTTGGCCGTGCTATTGTAAAGAGACTATTATTTGGCAGGCCACACAGATCGGGTATCGGATTTCTTCATATTATACGGTATACATTTTATTGACGCCCCTTCATACGAGGGGTAAGTAATAAGTACTGGTGATATTAAAAACGCTACTGGATATTATGGAATTGAAAGTAGCTAGAAAGTATCAATAAATTGTTTAAATATTGTTTACACCACCATTTTTGTCGACTATACGTTTAACTAAAAAGAAACAACTACATTCCGGGATATACACACAACCAAACTTATACAATATGCCCCCCTAAGTTGGAATCATATGGAACACTTTTTTATTATTAATTTTAGGAGAAAAAGTTAAACCCCATTAAAAGTTCTGCATTATATGAAGCCTAGAATATAGTAATTAAATATAAAAAATTTTCAGTCGTTTACGAGGTTTGTCAAAAAATATAAGTTTCACTCAAGAGTGAAGTACCTACCTTTAAATTTGACAATATCGAAAAATGTTCCAAAAAAAGTTGATCAAAATTAAAAATTACGATTAAATATGTAATTACAGTCATTTAAATTGAAAACTTCAGATTATTTTATTTTTTACTAATGTTTCTATTTTTTAATGAACATTTATCTCTTGTGATTACAAAACACATAATAATTTCTTAGGTTTTCCATGTTTTTCAATATTTTTTATTTAATTTAATTTTAATTTAATTTTCACTCATACTAATGCTTCGACATAATATATCCAACTTTTTTCAGTGAAATTTTTCGATATTGTTAAATTTAAAGGTAATTTTCTCATGAGTAAGACTCATATTTTTTGACAAACCCCGTATATGACTGGAAAATTTTGATATTTGATGACTGTATTATAGGTTTAAGATAATGTAGAGTTTTTTATGAAGAATAACTTTTTTCCTCAAATTAATAATAAAAATTTTTTACATATGATTCCAGCTAAGGGGGACATATTGTATAATGGAATCACCTATAATATTTTGTATTTTGTATGGAATAGAGGAAAATAATTTATTCAGAAATAAAATTCATTCTTTTTCCAATATTTCAATTGAAAAAATTCCACATACGGATTAAAGAATAAATTATAGTTTACAAAACAAACATAGTGGTTTTTTTTTGTTTCTGATAATTAGATTTGAATTAACCAGCGAAAAACAAGAAAAAAATAGGAAATTACTAATTTTAATAATCCGTATTGCCACCTCTAGCTCTTATGCAACTTTCAATTCGCGCTGTAATACTTCTGATTAAATTGTCAACATTCTCTTGCGGTATGTTCTCCCATTCTCCTAACGCTGCTTGAATGAGCTATGCGGTATTTCCTGGTAAGTCCCAACGAGCTCTAATTCTTCTTTTAAGCTGGTCCCACAAGTTTTCAATTGGATTTGAGTCTGGTGATCATGCAGGCCAGTCCAAAATTGTGACACCTTCCGTTTCAAAAAATTCTCGAGTCACTCTGCTAGTATGGGGAGGTGCATTATCTTGCATGAAGATGAAATTATCCCCAACTGCAACTCGCCAAAGCCTAACTACCGGTTCTAACACCAAATCAACTTACCTTCGTCCGGCTAAAGTTTGTTGGAGAGGCAGCTAAGAAATTTTTGTTCCTCTTATAATACATCCCCAAAACCTTACTGTTTTTCCTTCATATTTTGGGATAGATCTGGCAGTCTGGAGTCTAGCTTGTCTTTCTGGAGCTCTGAGAACCCGAATTCGATGATCATCTGACCTGAGGCCAATTTTGGTCTCATCTGAAAGAAAAAACATTTTTCCAATTTTCAATTGTTCAGTTTTGGTGTTGACGGCACCAATTTAGCCGGTCAGTTTTGTTTTGCATGGACAACTCTGGAGCCCGTAACTGTCTCCTGCTGTACAACACTCGAGCACGGAGTCTTCTTAGTATAGTTTCAACTGAAACATTTACACCTGTAGCTCTTAGAAGTTGTCGTTTTAGCTTTGGATGAGAAACATTTGGATTTTTCTAGCAATTTGGCACACAAAGCAGTCCTGTTGTTCAGTAGTAACTATTTTTGACAGTTCCAAGTTGCAAATACCTTACATACGTACATTCAACACCCTGGGTAACGCCTACTACCTCTGCTACGTCTCTTTGGGGCATTCCTTGTTCAATGAGAGCAAACATTTTTCCCCTCTGCACATCTGTTAGTCCAACATAAGGCATTATTATCTTCTTTGGACCGAAATAAAATCACAGGAGTAACGTGATTTTACTACTGAACACAAAATTTGAAAGATTATAATTTATGTGCAGTCGTTTATTTTTTGTTATCATGCTCAATAACAGCAAAAAGCCTTAACTTCGACTAGCATACCCAGTTTCTTCCCTACAAAATATTCCATGAGTGATTCCATATAAGTTTGGTTGTGTGTATACCTCGACGAACATTGAGCTGATGATAGGCATGATGACTGATTTTGAAAAACTGCTTCACGATGTTTCCACGTATATACTTTATCTACAATAAAAAATGTTATTCCTTGAAGAAAAAAATTTTTTAAGGGAAAAATTCAACTTTTAGAAACACCTTTCAAATTATGCGCCAAAACGCTAGAATAGTGATGGCGTCTGTCTATACATCAATTCGTAAATACCATTTATAGAGGTGATCTGTGTGGATAGGTTATATATGATCTGTGTCCTGTGGTAAAGTCGTCAATGTCAAACCATAGACAGATTACATCTCTCTGTCAAACTTCAAACACTTGACACATGAACCAAGTAAAGCCATCAAACAACAAAGTAAATTCAAAACAGATGTTCGGATCATAGATATTTGCGAAAGTACGACGTCACTCTTTTCTGATGGGTGTTTGAGATAAGATGGCGGATGGTTAAATTTTGTGCTTATATTATCACTAAAATGAATGTGAAATAAAAATAAGTGATTTCTTTAGAATCTCTGTATCTTATATAATTATATCAAATCAATATTTTAGTGATTCTTAGTGACTGTCATCATGCCTATTAATTAGATATTTCCATCAATTTTGTGCATGCTATGATCTTAATAGTGTGAACGCTAAACTCAAAAATGTATACTCCTCGGCAGCTTTGGTGGATAAATTTATCTTAATTAAAATAATAGAGCTTCCCTGAACTATAACCTCCAATCATATTCTTATGCACTATGTGACTGACAGTGGCGCATAATATATGGCGTAGAAACTTGAAACAACTACAATGTTATCCTTAATTATATCCCATTGACTGGTGCTGCGATCATCTGTCCACTTCGCTACATAGCGAGTGGTCAAAGATTGATCCCCTGAATTTTTTATACAATTTTAATGCCTTTCAAGTAGCACCTGATTCCCACTTTATGTGTATCATATATACTATATACTTTCAAAGCAGAGTCTTTTTTTTTATTTTTTTCTTCTTGTTTTTATTTATACACTGTGTTATTTATAAGCTGCTACATAGGAATTCCTGTACAAAACTGTCAAACGCGAGCTAACTCTTACCAAATAATAGCGTTCATGGAAAATATTAACAGATTTGGAGAGATCGTTGAAAAATCAGTTCAAATACACTTCTTCATTAAATTCGCTCCAATTTAATGAAACAATGGATCCAAACCAATGGTTCAATAAAACTTAAAGTCCAAACCACAAAATTCAATAAAAGTTCCTCAAAAGGACACTTATGATGCGCTATCAGTGCGTTTTATTGAACCATTGGTTTGGATTTCATACAACCACATTTGAGATATGGATGAGCTCTTAGAGTTAAAACAATGGATAGTTATATTTAAAAAAAGGCAAACTTCATTCTCATACCACTTTCGACTACTATCAACCGTTTAGGAGATGTAGCCAGACGAAATATTCAAAAGTTAAACGTGAAGTATCACAGTTCGATTCCCCGCTGGGGTTTGCAGTATTGGAAAGTGTTATGAAAATGGTGTACTACTTTTCCAAACATGATCATACATTTTTTTATCAACCCAGTGAGGATTCAAGACAATTAAAGGTTATGAAATCAAACAATTTTATTTTGTTAAATCTACATTCTATTTGAATTTAAAGTGACGCGTTTCGCTAACACAGTAGCTTTTTCAAACGAATAGATTCATTTTCGTTTGAGAAAGCTACTGTGTTAGCGAAACTCGTCACTTTAAGTTTTAATAGAATGTAGATTTAACAAAATAAATTTGTTTGATTCCATATCTTACTATGGATCTACATCAAGTAAAAGCCTCATCCATTTACAATTAAAGGTGCATTTGAACTTATTTTTCAACGATCTCTCCAAATCTGTTATTATTTTTTTTGAACACTATTTGGTGAAAAAGTTAGCTTGCGTTTGACGTCTTCTACAGGAATTCCCATGTCACATCTTACAGTGTATATAAAAAATTTTGAAAGTACGTTTTTCACTGTAAAATTGGTAAAGCAGCTTTTGATGGATTGAAACTTCTTAAGGGCAATTCACATAGATACGACGTGACAAGGACAGAGCTGCTTACGAAGACTTTTTCAAGTAGTGATGAAGACATGTTGGATGTGGGCATTTTGGCTAATGTTCGACTGATCTTGTACAATTGTATTAGGAAAAAGGGTACAGGTGACATGTAGCGGACGTGTCGCTTCCTGTACGCCACGAAAAGCTTTAAAGAGAAATGGCGGTCATTCGCGATACGTCACCTCTGTTGGACATTGGAACTCATGCGTCGATTTAATAACCGATACTGGAGATTTTTTTGAAAAGTTGAGCGCAAGAAATAACTTTTTCTCTCTTTTTGTATAACGGTTCGAAAGTCAATATTTTCATTATAATCGCAATCACGATGTTGCGAGGGTGTTCGGGCTCGACAATTTTCCGGAAAACTCATTAAACAAAGTGTCCGATTCGTAGAATTACTTTTCGTCGCAATCTCAAACAACATTTTCCCCCATCGAAAATTGTTTGTTCCAAATTCACCATTATTATATAGCCTTTGTGGTTTACTTAATGGATGAAAATTTAGCTTCTGTTATACTCCTTGTTGAGCGACTAAATATTTGAGGGAGAATGATCAAGAAACGATGAAAATCGTTCGAACAACGGATGGGGAAGTCTTGGATATAAAATATTAATATTCCCGATTCAACTGGCTCATAGAAGGCTGCTACTTTTCCTGCTCAGTTCAGCACTTGAATGATAATGACACGTGTTGATTGCTCACTTCTGATGCGCTGTGAATGAGTTCCATGATTCGCTAGTTGCTACCAACTTTTGCCAGCAACTAAAAATATTCGCATGTGAACCCAAAACAGCCGCTGTTTGCTGTTGCTGCTAATAGCCAGCAACTTGCAGCTGCTAAAACAGCCCAATGAGACAGCCGCTGACTGACACTAAAGCAACTTACTCAAATCGGCTGGCAACTATACTAGTGTGACAGACCCTTCGGGCGCTCATGGATTTATTGTTAATACTTCTTTTGACATGTCGTCTTTCTCATTGAAATTACACTCCAATTTCTTTCCATTTCAACATAATAACCAATTTTGTGAGTATTTTTTTGTTGATCCTTCATCGGATTTTATAGAATAAATTTTATAACAATAGTGTTTAGCATTTGAATAGTCCATATCTGCACGAATACGTACTCTGGTGAATATCTACAAGATATTAAATGCCGAGAATTTTCGCGTAAAAATCTCGCAATATACAACGGAATGTAGAATGAAGTTGGTATATTTATTAAATTCTGTGTCGCCACACAGGTATTGCTCCATTTTCACTCCTTATTCTCATTTTTCTCGAGCAGCGTACAAAAATTTGCTGATATAATTAAAAACACTGTGCAGTGACATTTCTTTGCAAGGCTGTGGAAATCCTCTGCTCCCCAACCAAATTATGCCACTAACAAGATCTTAAAATTATAAGGTAGGTACACGTTGTTTGAATTAACAAGCTGCTAGTTGACTAATTAACTGCCCCCTAGCAATCAATCCCTTATAAAGTCTTGATTATATTAAGTCAAGTAACAAGCTAAAAGTTTGTGAGCTTATAAGCTGCAAGTTAGCTGTACGATAAAAATATTGACACACAAACACTAACAACTATAATAAAACAGGAGTAGTTCAATAGTAAACATCCCCATACTCAAGTGAGTTGTGAGTAAACTAGCCTGGCATTCAACTTTACTTGCAGATAGTTCAGAACATGCTTGTTTAAGACGGCACTGGGTTTGTTTACTGGAAGCTGGTGAATTGGCCAAAAAGCAGATTGTGAACTGACACAAAAATCCTCTAGCTCGTTCAGTGACCATGATGAGACATAGATAGTTCAACAAGGTTTATTAACGATAAAGAGACGATGACGTTGCAAAACCAAATATTGTGATATTGCCAAGCTGTAGTTTTTTTCTTTACTTAACGAAAACTAGAAAAGTCAATCTGATGTTAGATGGACAGTTCTTGATAATAATGAATACAAATAGCGAATACTATTACTAACGTCTCTTACAGTAGTAAGCGGGAGAAGAGGGCCCCCATTTCAGCATTCTGGTTCAAAATAGCTTAACAATGATGTTACCATCTTTCGACATTTAACGTTCAGCTACATTGGCATTTTCTCACTACACACTGCACATTTGCCTAGATAATTAGTTATGAAAATGTTATGAAAAAGTGAATTGGCCAAAAAGCAGATGGAGAAAGAGCACAATAAATCTTCAGCTCACTCTGTAGGTAGTTCATTTAAAAACCAGGAGGAGTAATTTTAAAAGCCCTACTCACACCACTAAAACTTACCAGATTAGTTACTAAAGGGAGTGTTCCGAAAAAGTAGTCAACAGCCGTGTTCCAAATAAATTAAATATGCCTTGATAGCAAAGACATTAGTCATAAGTCGATTTCTCCTCTGATCTGCAGTATATTCTTTAGATGTTCCTAAGCACTGAACAGAATGTAAAACTTTTTCCTGCTTCGTTTCTAATTCAAACCGAAATATTACAACATCCACATTACTCTTCTACGGCTATTTTAAGTAACCAAACAATTTAATGCTTTAAAAAGAAAGTCAATAGGTTAATTTTCGAATCGTTTCGAGTACCTATATAAAATTATTATCTATCATGCTTTTTTACAACTAATACCGGCGTGTTGTCGAAACTTTGGAAATAAAGTAACTACAAAGTAACATGAAGGAATGATTCAAACGATAATACAATATTGAAAATGATAATATTCAAATCACTCCACAAAATGGCTGATATTTATTAATACCTTTGAATCTACATCAGAAGATTTAGATTCATATCGACAACAAACAAATTAATATGGTCATTGTTGGTGATGGAGAATCAAAGATAGTCAAGTTTCTTTAACTATATTTATTTTAATTAAATTGAAAAGAATAATATATGACAATTGAGAATATGTTCTGGCAATAACAATACTACAAAATTAATAACGGTAGAGCAATATGCAGTATTAATTTATACATTTCCAACAGTTATCTTTATGTTGCCGGATTAGGTGTGATAAACCATTTTTCAAATACTCCTGAGATACTTTCTTCCTTATTTTTGCCTTCAAAAACCAATAATGTATTTTCTACCAAACCCATTCTTTTCTATATTGTTTTATATCTTCTATGGTTTATTATTATAGCGATCTCGTTGTGTTCTTCCAATAAACTTTGACGATTTCTCTCCAAATATGTACCTATGTAACAAATAAATAGTACCTACATTTGACTCTTCAAATGGTGACACAGTAAAATTTAATTTGTTTCAAGAAAGTCTGAACGTTTCTTTGAAGCTTGCAAAATTTTGTCCAACACAGATCACATTTTTGTTCTTCGAACGACATTTTTTATTCACTCATCACAATTTTTCCCGGTATTCCACCAATATTTTCTGCACTGTATATTGTTCCTCAACTTCAGTTTTCCTTTAATACTTACCGATTTTAATTTTTTTTAAGAAAAACGTAAGCTATTTTACCAACTGCTTGAGAAATTTTGAAGATAACATGAATATTCTTGGTTTCTTATCCAATATTTATTTATTTATCTGTCAGAACTATCAAAAATGGAAATTACCCGCTGATGTCAATGCTAAGAAGTGTTGTGTGGAACTGGGCTGAATCTGACCAATCAGGGGTCTACAGAATTGCCAACTAAAATTCAAATTACTCCTCCTGGTTTTTAAATGAGGTATAACCAATACTAACAACTATGATAAGACATGGGAAATAATCACACACTCAAGTGAGTTCACCAATCATTGATCAGATAGTGAAACATTTATGGGTGTCTATACAGATTCACCTTAGTAGTACATACGTCCCGATATGCACATAGCCACCATCTTTTACAAATCCGCGTATGCCGATGACGAACGCGCTATAGCATGTTAGATAACAGTCTTGGCTGGAAAGATGCTAGTGAGCTAGCTGAGAATAATTAACTCGCAAGCTAGTTAGATACTGATTACTGAACGAGTGGAAGACTAACTAGCAGTTTGTTAACTCGCCTAATGTCTTCCATCACACTCGTGATATTATAGTGACTATTTTTCAACTGTGATCAGCTTTCATTCTACTTGCATTTAATTTGGTTAATAGTCCTTTTATAATTGAATTTGAGCTGATATAACAACAATTTTCTTGGATAAATAATTTATTCAGGAAGGTAATTGACATGAAAGCTAATCTCTTGGAGAGCCGAGGTATTATTATTCAAGAAAGCAACTTTCTTTAGTGTGGAAAAGTGTTTCATTATACATTGAAGGAAAACGAGACTATTTTTGTTTTTGTGTTGGTTTTATCAGGGAGAAAAACAAACGACAGGAAATTGTATTAAATTTTAATCTATATAGTCACAAAGACAACAACGCATTCAGATTTATGAATTTTTCAAAGGGTCGAAACATAATAACAATCGACGAACCGTGGAAAGTTGGAATTATCTGTAGGTACCGGGTGGCCGGTGAGTCTCTACGACAAATAGTTTTCACTTTGCATTCTTATCCGACCACCCGATATACCAAAAAGTTTTGAAAATATAATCATTATATTTGTGGGATAGATGAGCTGACGGAATACATTTTGATCACTTGCATTAAAAATAAAATGAAGTACAGAGGGACTTATTGATACATGGAAGTTGCGAGCCTGAGACATAAAGATTTTAAGCAGATTACTTGAGCGAAGTCTGTCTATGTTACGGTAAAAGTAGAAATTGCGCAAATGTACACATTTTCCGGTAAATGTGCACATTTGCCTCCTCGTTTGGGTAATGTGCATTCAACTAACATAAACAATTCCAAAGAAGCGAAATGTACATTAAATTCACAATGACCATGTCGTTTTGGTGAATGTGAGTAAATGTGAGAAAAAGGGAAAGGAAATATAATCATATTCTCCCTTCCCCTTGTAAAGGGATATATCCAATACTTTGTAATGAACAACAAATTATTCAAGAAGTGGGAGGAAATATAATGATTGGAATTACCCTCTCCATTCTTGATTAACCTGATATGCGCCTTACGAAGTATTGAATGCATTCACCTTTCCCACTTTTGAAAAATATCCAATACTTTGTATCGCGCTTATCAAGTGATTCAAGAAGAGGAACGGCTAATTCAATGATCATATTCCTTTCCTTTTTTTGAATAACCTAGTGTGGATTACAATGCATTCATCACTAAAGCAGTGCGATCAACATTTCTTGTTCGAAATCAATCTTGAAAAACAATAAGGGAAAGAAATACTGTCAATCTTTTCCTTTTATATTTTTTATGGAGGGTAGAGGTAAGGAGAACCGTCTCTGTGTTTGAAAAAGTGTCCGTAACAGCGCGTCCAATAAGGGTGGCGCTGCGGCACCTTAGGATACTTTTTAAAGAAAGCGCCAAAAGTGATTAGAAGAAGATAGAGAAATAAACAAGGTAAATAGTTGAAGTTTTGTATACCGTTATTTTACTAACTACTCTAGTCATGAATGTCTACAATAGCTATGTTCATATTAGATTTTTTTGTACGCCAGCGCTACTCTGGCAGATAATTGAAGCTTTATTGTCAGTATACAGCTGGACACTTTTTCAACTCTCCCCCCATACAAGACGGTTCTCCTTACCTCTACCCTCCATAATATTTTTGATAAATATTGAACTTTTTCCATGGCATCAACGTAATAATATGCTTCAATGGTAGTTTCCAAATCTTTCGGAGTATTTGGTTCCTGGCTATACAGCACTCTATACACCATTGAATAACATTTTTTGGTAATAGTTATACTTTTTCATTATAATATGGAATATCTCAGGACTTCTTCTTTCTAAAAAGCGGGAAGGTGATTTTTCTAAGATTCCTCCTTCACTTCCATAGCCGCCTTTCCAGGTTGTCTCTAGTCCTCAATAGGCTAGTCCTATCGCTTTAAGCAATGCAATCATAGGGTTCCACTTTGGCTGCGTATATCCAGCTGAGGTCACAGTTTTCATTTTCCTGCCAGGTCTCCACACCATTGTGTGTTATTAGACGTAGCTATCGATGGAGGAAAAAATAGTTAATTTAACCTGGGTGCCAGCGCATCGAGGAGTGGAGGCCGACATTCTGGCAAAAAGTGGATCAGAGACTTTATTTATCGGACTTGAATCATTTTTTGGCATTGTGAAAAGCAATGCTAGATCAGCGATAGTTACCTGGACGGAGAGGAAAACCTACACGTACTGGGCAGACATACCGGGGCTCTCTCACTCGAAGGCTTTCATATACTACCCTCCGAGTATCAAAAATAAGCAGATTCTGGAATGGAGTAGAACAAACCTACGCATTTTGTCGGGACTGCTTACAGGACATTGCAGACTAAATTACCACCTGAAGAAGATGAGTCTGGTCCAGATCTCGCACTGTGGGCTCTGTAATTTGGAGACGAAATTGCAGAGCACATCCCATGCTCATGTCCAGCCATATGGGCAAGGTAAGGTATAATATATTCGGTTTCAGTACCTCAGAGCCGAACGACTTCAAAAAAGTGTCACCAAATACAACCGTGGACTTCGTCAGAAGCACAGACTTGTGGCGTGAATTGTAATCCCTAGGGGTGAGCCGCAATAGACCTAACGTAGGTCGCAGTGGAGGTGGCGAGATAGAACCTAACCTAACCTAACTATAGATGAAAAACTTGTGAAGTCTCCTATTGTCAATGTTACACACAATTTAAATGCAGATGTTAATGACAAGAGAATGGATACAAAAAAATTCACTTAAACCTCTCACAAAATTCACAGCTATTAAGGTGTCCATCTATAAATTGACACATTTTAACAACTTATAACTCGAGAACGGAAAAAGATATCGACATGCGGTTTTCACTAAACTTCCTAAATTTACTTCTAGTTTCTGTTGACATTGTTGCCGCATGTAATTTTTTTCTGGAAATTGACGAAAAAAAATTAAGGTTTTTGAACCAAAATTGTGATCTCAGATTAAATAGGACATCCTGTAATTCTTAAAACCTTTGAAAAGACCCTTTCTTGTTCTATCCAAAAATGTATACATTGTTGGCATTCACCCACGTTTTTAGGGAATAATTTACTTTTTTATGAAACCACTTCCAAATCTAAAGGACCACATTCTAACAACTTAAAACTAAAGAATGAGACAAGGTATTGAAAACAGGTTTTACTTAAAAATAAAAAACAAAACATACAATAATAAAGTAATTGTTGAAGATGACAACCATTTTGCTCAATACATGCACGTAAGCGCAATAAAAAATGTGTAAATGCATTTTGGACATTTCTGGAGTAATTACATTAAACACATTGATTATGTTATTCCTCAGTTCTGCTAAATTTAAAGGTGTTGGATCGTAGCATCTGTCTTTAATGTACCCCCATACAAAAAAATCCGGTACAGTCTGGAGAATAGGGAGCCCATTCAATAGGACCAGCTCGACCTATCCACTTGTCTCCAAAGGTTATATTCAAAGAATTCCTCGCTATTAAAGAGTAATGCGGTGGAGCACCATCTTGCTGGAAATATACATCATTTAATATACCTTCTTGTTGTAGTTGAGGATAGAAAAAGAGTTCTAGCATACCCGTATAATTGTTCCCATTTACTGTTTGTTCTTGGAAAAAAAATGGTCCATAAATTTTTGTTTTGGAGACACCACACCACACATTTACCTTGGGGGAATCTCTTTCAAACTCGTTGAATGCTCTAGTATTTTTATCACCCCAAATCCTACAGTTATGTTTGTTTACGCGGCCATTAAAGTGGAATGTTGCTTCATCTGACATTATTAAATTTACGTTTGGTTGATTTCTAAACAAATCTAATAACGTCTCACACATAAACAATCTCTTTTCGATTGCATGATTCTCAATTTTTTGGAAAGTCTGAATCTTATATGCTTTGAACTTGATTATCTTTAAAAGCTTATGCACCTTACTCTTTGATATATGTAAGGGTTGAGCGATTTTTCTAATAGATATTTTATTATTGTTTCTTTCTAAAATCTCTCTTAACTGTAAAACATCATTTAAAAGAATATCTTGAGCGTTTTGAATGTGTCTTTCTTTTCTCTCCAATGTTCCTATTTCTGTAAACTGACATACCCAGCTTATAATAGAATTTCTAGTAGGCGGATTTTTTTCAAAAATGTTTCTAAATCTTCTTTGTGTATGCGTAATTGATTTACTTTCATTAAACACTAAAACGCACCGGGCTTTTTCGGTTTTGGTAAACATTTTTTTTAGTACCAGCTTTCTATTGCACTAAAATTATTGCTAATCTGACACTTCTGTCAACTCGATTTGCGTTACACAGCACCCTTGATAAATTAATATCATTTATTAAGTCATTCATATTCTATGCTCAGCTGGGTGAGTCAATTTACAAAAATGAGAACATTAAATAGAAAATGTGTACTGAAAATGCTTACGATAATCCTTTAAATGATAATTTATGGATGAAGGTTTGCAAATAATTATTAGAAATAGGAGTTTTGTTCGCAAGAAGCCCTCAATATGAATTTGAAAAATTAAATTTTTAAAGAAACTTTCAGACGTTTGAGACTTGGCAACCACGTTAGATACAAATTAAAACATTTTTAAGAATTTAAGTAAAACCTGTTTTCAATACCTTGTCTCATTCTATAGTTTTAAGTTGTTAGAATGTGGTCCTTCAGATTTGGAAGTGGTTTCATGGAAAAGTAAATTATTCCCCAAAAACGTGGGTGAATGCCAACAATGTATACATTTTTGGATAGAAGAAGAAATGGTCTTTTCAAAGGTTTTAAGAATTACAGGGTGTCCTATTTAATCTAAGATCACAATTTTGATTCAAAAACCTTAATTTTTTTTCGTCAATTTTCAGAAAAAAATTACATGCGGCAACAACGTCAACAGAAACTAGAAGGAAATTTAGGAAGTTTAGTGAAAACCGCATGTCGATATCTTTTTCCGTTCTCGAGTTATAAGGTGTTAAAATTTGTCAATTTATAGATGGACACCTTGTATATTCAAAACTTGTCATTCACTGAATGGAATTCTGTTGGAAGGAATCGAATTTTGAATTTAAGGTTGAGGTCTTGATGTTCACAATTTCCGTACCAATTTCCATCAATTGTAGAATAAATTCATATATCTGGGAAAGCATTAAAGCATAACATATTTTTTCATAAATACAGCTTGACTTCCATATCCTGATTGAAAAAAATACCTCAAAACATTTTTCTCACTCCCAATAATTTATTATAAGCTAAAGCAAATCGATAAATACATTCAATAGCCATTTTCTACTCCGTATTTTGCTCACGTATTACTTTTTCCCACGCGACGAGGTAAACGTTAAAGGAAATATCAACCGAAAAAAAAATCTTGAAATATTACAAATTCTTGAGGTAACTACATAGCGAGCATTACCTATGCCGTCAGTGAGTTTTTCCAATTTCGTAACAAAGCTTTCCAGAAGAAAAATCTTTATTCGCGGAATAGTTATTTTTACTAGAGTTTTTGATGTTGGAAACATCTCTTTCATCTTTTCCATTTCACAATTTGCACACTGATACCCTACCTAACTTTTTGATCGACTACTGAATTTCTATTCGATATTGACTTTTTCATTACAAGTCCGGAATGGAGCCGCTGAAAGCGGTAGATTACTATCTTAAATATTTACATTTTTCGAAGAATATAAACTCATGTAATATTTTCTTTATATCCGACTTTTTTTTGGTAAATATTCCTTTTTGGCCGGAAACTGCTCATATAAGTTACAGATAAAATGAAATACCTACATAGCTATTTTATTTATTTTTTATTAGATTGATATACGAGTAGAACCTGGAATTCAATATTCCGATAAACTACGGCCCAATTGCACTTAAGCAAGTAGAACATGAAACATTCAAGTGTCTGCGTCGTGAATCGTCCTAAAGCCTACATTCCACCGAGTCTGGCGACGTGCGACACGTTGACGTACGTCAAATACGGCAGGCGACGGTATACGTCGAACAGCATTTGAGTCTTTTCACCAAGCACGTCGCGTCGGTTGCTTTTTTGACGGCAAACAAAATGGTGTATAATTAAATACTATACTATTATATTATTTTCTTGTATTTTCAACCCTAAATATGTCAAAAATCAACAATAAACCAATAAAAGAAGTTTGCTGCCCGCTTGTATTTAATGCTTACCAAGCTTTATTTCATGTGACAATTCTTTTCTTGCATCTTACCGTGTATTTGAGTTTTTGTGGGCGGTGAGGCGTTTATCGTATAAAACAGTCCGCTTTTTCAGTTTAATGTTTAACAATTCCTTCATTTTTCCATACAACAATATGGCCTCTGTAAGAAGTTGTAGTAATCGTCTATTATGCGAATTAATACTCCAGTCTCTATTTTCTACCACTGAAAGTGAAAGTACCTACTTCATTATATTATTCACATTGTCTGATCACTTAAAATCTTTTATATCAAAAACTCACGTATATCACAGTATAGGAACGAACCAGTATGTTATCTCGTGACGTTACACTGCCGAGCTCTCAGTGACCTACAACGTCGTTCGGTTGAGTATCTTATCCGGCGGCCAGTGCTGTGCTGCGATCCAACTATAGTGCCAGTGGTGAATTTGCGAATCGAATTATTTATTACAGCTTATATTTTTACGGGTTTTCGGTATTATTTTTATAGTTTATAAGCATTTTTTTGCAATGGATACCATTAAAAAGAAGAAAATGGGTATTGTGTGTGTAGTTCGTGGATGTAACAATAAATATTATAATTGTGATGAAAAATTATACCTTTCTCCAAAGGATTCAGAAAGGTGAGAAACAGTATAATACTTTAATATTTGATCTTCATATTACATTTATGAGCCTTAGTTTCATGCATTGATTTAGTTTGTTGTTTTTGTTTCAAAGCTAAAGTTTGGCTCGAAGCATGCGATAGGCCCGACTTGATGCCAAAACAATGAACTCTATACAATGTAGTCATCGTTTATGTGGTGCTCATTTTTAACCAAACATGATTTTGCAACCTCATAAAAAAAACTTCTTTTAAAAAAGGCTATCCAACAATATTCCTCTCATTAAATACTGCAATTCCTAAAGACTTTCAGACAAATGATTTATTGGAAAAGGATTTTGTTCGCTACTTTTGTGGTTATTTAATTGAAACATGTTCGGAAATTCATACATGCAGCGTATGTGAGACGTATTCACAAGCGTATCAGAATTTAGACGATTCGTCTTTATACCTTAGAGCTGATGAAAATACGAATAAGGTTACTTTTGGAAACTTGCCAGATAAAAATTTTGTACAATACATCTCATTATTGAAAATATTATTCCAAATGACTTTTGGGAAAGTTGCTACGGAAGATAATATTGAATCACTCATAAATATTAGTCAAACAACAGAGTTTGTACATCCTTGTGTTGATTTTCCAATAAATTATTTAATGAGACTTTTCTTTAGGGTACGACTATATTACACATTAAAATATGTCAATAAAAATTTTAAAAATCATAACAAAATGAAAATTGTAAAATGGAAAAACCAATAAATATTTGGTATAAGACTATTGTTTCATTCACTCATCAGTGTACTGTTCTACAATATTCAAGAAAAAACATTTAACACGTTCAAGATATTTCAAAACTTATGCCCCCTACGCCTATGGTAGAATGAATCGTAAAGCGATCCGTTCAAGGTCATCAAAATCTTTGGCAATTTATGCATGAAATTTATAAGAGTTATACTACTGGTTCGTTCTTTTGTTGGCGAATAATAAATTATTACGTTGTGTAAGGAAAAAAATTGACATATGGTACCCTAGAATCAAACTATTTGAATCTCTAGCGTTAAGCGTTATGTTCAACAGTGTCTCTGTTTGGGGTCCTCGTTATTTGGATGCACTAGAAAGGTTGCAAATACATTTCCTGAAACGAATCCATTTAGTAGCGGTTAATACTCCGGCCTCTGTTATTCGGATAGAAACAGGAAGAGTCAAGTTGTCGTACAATGTTTTTTAAATGATAATAAATTGGTTACTGAAGATTCTTCAAATGGAAAAATTTCGCTATCCCAGACTCTGTTTTGAGCAACAGCTACGTATTATGAATTCCGCTACCACAAAGTATAATTGGGCATCCCAAATCAAACAATTTTTTGTTGACGTTGAATAACTGCAGTTATGGAATCACTTAACTTATGGTCATCTAACGGCACAAAAAAAAACTACTGTTTTCCAAATATTAAACCTTCCTGCACCAATCCGATATTGCTACATCGTCAGCGTACCCTTTCATGGCTCTATACAATGCTCTCACCACAACACATGAACCAAGCAATTATTTACTGTTGAAGTCTCCAATTCAGATCACTCGTACTTTGGCTCAACTCCGTACGGTTAATCAATTTAAAATGATGTTCATATTATACGGCGTAACCTATAGTATAGATACTACCTCAACATGTACTGTTTGTAACCTGGACGAGAAAGAAACTATTTTTCATATTTTGTTTGAGTGTCCGATATATACTGTTATTAAGCAAATATATCCTGTCTGCAAAATTTGGAAACATTAGTAAATGCTCTACAAAATATAAACCTATCTAAGGGAAAAACTATATGCTGCTACCTTTGGAATATTCTCAAATTGAGGTCATTTATACTCGATGAATAATGTATTTATTTGATTTTGTTCTTATTTTTCATTACAAACTGTCTTGTAAACTTGAAAAAAATAATTTTTTATCACACACCAACTTTGCTGTAAACATTGTTTTCTATAAGCAATAAACTTATTATTATTATTATTATCTGAAAACTCTATAAGACTTTTGGGTCTTTTGGGGTCTTTGTGACTTTTGGGACACTTTTTCGTTTTCATCAGGTATAGTGCGGCTCTGCACGGTAAATCCGAAAAGTTCTAGGGTTTTATGTCATCTTAAGCCTAAGTCAAGTCAAGTCAGTTTCCTAGACCCTCAAAACAACTATAAATGTCCCTATTCTTCCTCCCTTGAATTGTTCTAGTTCTCAATGCATTAAAAATAAAATTATTAAAGGTCAGTCGTTAATTTAAAAAAAAAAACCTTTTCGTTAAATGAACCGTATAACATGCTTCATAGGAAGTCATCCAACTCAAAGGGGAGATTATTAATTATCACTTTACTTCCTGAAAATATTTCACCATTAACATTATCATTATTTTGATTAATGTAAGACGCATGCATCTCTGGGCTGTAATAACGCTGCTTTAATGTATAAAATAAGTTCTCGGTTGTATACGTGCGATTGAAAGGTACTTGTTTCAACAGGGTGGCACAACTATTTTTACATTTTTAATAAATAATGTAGACTTTCCCAGTGAGACTTTCAACAATGAAAATAATATGAAGTAGTAATACTAAGCACTATTTTTAGTGCAGCCCATGCATCTTTGATCTGGTGGCCAAAAATCAGACAAACCTCTTCAGTGCTAAAACTGAGCAAGGTCCAAAGACTTACATGCATTGGCATTACAGGGGCAATGAGGACTACTCCTACAGCGGCGCTGAAGACAATGCTAGAGCTTCGTCCGCTACATTGTGTTATAATGTGCGGAGCAAGGGCAGCACTAACCCGTTTAGAGAAAGCGTCAGACAATGACGTGGCATATGGGAGAGTACACACAGAAATAAGGCATGTGAATGACGACATATTTAAAATGCGAACAGACCACATGACTACCAGATATATATTTCGCAAGAACTTCGAGATTGTCATCAAAGATCAACGGGAGCTTGGTAGAGCAAATGAACTGAAGTGGTACACAGACGTATCAAAGAATAAGCTATGAAGGAATCGTCTCGCTTGAAAAATACGCCTCGGTATTTCAAGCAGAGATCTATGCAATACTTGCATGTGCAATGGCAAATAACATGAGAGCCTACAACAACAGGCAGATCAGGATCTACAGTGACAGTCAAGCTGACCTTAAAGCACTTCAGACCTCTAAGGTGACATCTCGGCTGGTATGGGAATGCGGCGAAGAACTTAGAAGACTGGCGACTCGGAACAGTGTAAGACTGAAATTGGTCCCAGGACACAAAGGAATCGCTGGCAATGAAAAAGCTAACGAACTCGCAAGAGCAGGATCATCAACCCTGATGAACGGACCCGAACCAGCTGTGGGCATTCCCAGATGCTCAACTAGGTCGTGGTTAGAAGGATGGGTAAAAGAACAACACAATAAACACTGGAAGAATACGCCCAGGCAAATACAGGGGAAGAAATTCATGAAAGAACCATCAGAAAAAGTAGCGAAAGAACTTTTCTCCATGAGCAGGAACAAACTACGCACCATAACGGGACACTTACGGGACACTTCTCCACAAAGGAGCACCTGAACAAAATAGGGCTGTATAACGGAGACCTTATATGCAGAAAGGATACCGAAACAGCTCTGCACATACTATACAACTGTCAGTCGCTGGACTACAGGAGGCAGAAACTGACTGCCAAATGACTCCAGAAGACTTCTACAACCAACCAGCAAAGAACCTGTATGAGCTGATACAGGGAACGGATTGGCTGAATAGGCTGTAGTCAGAATACTAGGAGTATCCACAATAAGCCCAGGAGGCTGAGGAGGTGCCGGCGAAGGGACGACTCCTTTATGAAAAAAAAAGCTGGCCACCAAAGTTTACGATCGTGTTCACACTATTGACCAATCTACTGCAAAATGACCAGCAAAAAAGTCGACCGTGGATACTCATTATTATGTAATAATGTTATGTGAAATTAGCTTCTCATACCTTTCATTTTTTTCGTAATTTCATTCTTCCATATAAATCGAATTTTTGTCAATTCCGATCGAAATCTGATTCAGTTTTAAATAGGTATTGGAAAAAAAACTTCGAAACTTTTTTTAATTACTTCATTAAACTTACCCAACAAAGTACCCAGATTTGTTGATTGATACAGGTATGTCAACAGCAATAATGGATTAAAGCGAACGAAAAACTTTAATCGACTTATCTAATTAATTTAATAATGCTGACCCACTTTCCGAAACGGTAAGTAACACCATTTCAGTTATCGATCTATAATCATAAAAGGAAGTTTGCTAAATACAAGAGGGTTCGTGGGCATGTAACGTTATAATTATAGACAGAATACAGAGAGACTTGTATTAGGAACGGAAGTACAAATTTCCATTAGATCGATGCCAAATTATTGGTGTATGTACCAATTAATTTCAACTTTCCTTCACTGAACTACAAGATCTTACATATGTAAATGATGGATGATAAATTGAAGCGCCCGTCGCATTTTTTGTAGAACAATTCGGACGTTTTCCCTGTTCTCTGGAAGAGTAATTAGTACATACTCCTGTGGAACCAGTAATCAAGGTCCTACATGTTTCATGTGTCTACCTTGTCAGAAGCCCAACCAGTATTCTGGCTGTTCGTTTTCTCTGGATTGGTGGGAACCTACTCCTTGAATTTTTACTATGAACTATTTGCTCCATTCAAGCGCCTCGTTTCATCTTCTTTGTTCAATCCTGGTATTTGTTTCTTGAAAAAAGGTTCTGGACCAAAACGAGCGCCTTGTGCTCCTGTCAGACCAGTTAATTGAGCATAAATAACTCTCCTTCCCAGTGCTGTATTGCTGCAACTTTTGCCGTAGATATCATGTGCTTGCCCAAGCCCAATTGCTTCAGGACCTGTTAAAATACTGCAGTATTCACACGGTACGATGTCATTCGAACATTTTCAATTATATAATCATTGGAAAAATATGAATATCTAATCTTTGACCCCTTCATGACCATTGCCATGCATTCATATTCTGGTAAATCTGACAAGTATTCCACCTTCCAAACTACGAAATTTCCCTAATCTATCTAGATAGTATGTATGTATATATATTGGAGTGACATTCACCGAGACCTTAAAGATCTATCAACTTAATTCCTGAGGAAAGTCGCACAGACTAATCGCTCCTTTAGTCCTATTTCCTGGAGAAATTTCTTAATATCTGCAGGCTTCAGCTTAGGTAAGTGTCCCTCTTCTATCCAGTAACATCCTAGATGTTGAACTCTAGGATTTTGGATTGATTTCGAGAGCACATTCAGGCTATAATGTCCCGTTAGGATCCCTGTTAAAAGTGCAGTTTAACTTTGACTAAAATGCCATCGTTTAGTAGTGTTGTCAAGTGTAAAATGTGAGGAGGTATATTTTATTCAAATGCTCTATTTAAACTACGTCGTGATGCTTGGATCATCGTTTTAAAACGAGGGCCCCTTAGTGAACAACAACAATAATTTGCTCACAACAACTAAATTCTTTGGTTGAAGAGATCGATATTATCTGAGCACTATGATTCGAGAGTATAATCAAATGCAGTCTTATCATGCATCATGCGGGTCATACGATTCAACAAAGACATACTCACCGTTTTTGTTTTGTTTCATTGCGTTTAATCATAACTTCCAAATAAAATCCGTTAGATGAATAAGACAGACTTATGCAATTTAGACGGGAGACAAAGGATATGTATTTAGCTTTCAGCGATTCTAAAAAGTCTTCCACCAGCGAAGTTTTTATTTATGTCAGTTATGTCATTTTGACCCGGTGATTTTTGGACCCGCACGATAAGAGCGCTTTTGACTTAACTTTATTTCAACCGACGGAAAATTGTTTATTAAAAAGATCACATTTTTTATCCATTTTTGTAAGTGAAATCGACCGGAGTCACCCAGTTGCGGATAAGCGTTGCTCATCAACTTCAAATTTATTTTCGTTCTTTTATTATGTGTTTATTTTCAGTTTATCATCGAACGGTAGGATGGGTTGAGGGGCTTCTTTACAGTGAACAGGCGATATTTCTCAAGGGTGTCATATTTATAACTCTATATCGGTACCAAGTATGATTTGGTCTGGGTCGGAAAGTAACATTATGGTTGAAAAAATTACGTTCAAGGGCGAAGGTAAAATCATGTTTTCTGTTTCTAACAAACGAATAGATGACGCGAAATAACATCTCGGAACTGTGCAATGTGTTATAATATCATGAATTTTGGTAACAATAATAACCTGAAAATAATAATGTTCAATGTTCAGCCTTTTTATCTCCAAATTCATGTATATAGCACTTTCTTTGCTTATTTTAGGAATACTGTTTAAAAAACTGTTTGGTGTTACATTTTTGTGATAAGATAATTTTTGTTTTCTATTTGTCTTAATCAGGTTTGTAATTTTGTTTATCTAATTCCGCTATCAAATGTGACACTTTACGTCACTCCTTGACGTTGTGTAACGTCCCGTTTTCCATAACCTTCATATATCAGTTATGAAAAGTAGTTATGTAAAAACTTTACGTAACTGTTTATGTTTCAACATAGAGATATCACATGAGTTTCAAAAAATAATTTATCAATTAGGTAGGTACTGTCAAAACTGACAATTATTTCATTATTTAAACTGTACAATTAACCCATTATTTCAATTCAATAGTATTTTGAGATTTATAAACATTGAAAACATTATTCAGGACACAGTTATTTAAAGTAAGTCAATTTTCTGGGTGAATACATCATAGTAACAATACTTTTAACACCATTTGATTCCACTTCAATATTATCTAGATTTTATTGAATATTATGAAAGCGCGGAATTAGATAAAACGTTGTACGTAAACACGTTATGAAGAGATCGAGCGACATTGTTCAACACGCGTAATTTGCAGAACTCGCTAGCGCTCGTTTTGGCAAATATTACGCTTGTTGAACAATATCGCTCTTTTCATAACTAATTACGTAAATATCTATTATCTAATTCCGCTATTAAATGTGACAGTTTAAATTACTCCTTGACGTTAGGTAACGTCACATTTTTCATAACCTCCATATATCAGTTATGAAAAGTAGTTATGTAAAAACTTTACGTAACTGTTTCAGTTTCAACATAGAGATACCACATGAGTTTCAAAGGATAATTTGATTATTAGGTACTGTCAAAACTGACAATTATTTTATTATTTAAACTGACTAATCAGTCAATAACACACAGTCGGTATCAATGTAATGACGTCTATTACGCAATGTAAAAAAACGCACAGCTGTAAAGTAAATCGCACGGCTTCCCTACCATTATCTTAGTAACTGTCAATAGACGACACCATTTTATTCAAAATTTACTATTTGAAAACATTCGATATGGTCACGTTTAACTATGAAAAGCCCAAAGGGCTATGTATATGTATTGATTATAATTGAAAAATGTACTTCCGATTATCAACAATAAATTAATAATGATTAAACGTTAGTTCTTAAATGTGCTTCTTTCATTGGTAATAGAGTAATAGAGATGGAGTTTACCAAGCACCTCTAATTATGTAACTGTTATTTCTTATGCTTCTTATAAAAAATACTAGTACAAGTAGGTCGTAGGTAAAGTATAGTACGTAACTCGTGTTGTAATATACTATTACCTACTTCCAATATGTAATATCAAACATTACGATACTGATATGAGTTTCGTAATGAGGAATGAGATACTTCACCGATCTAGTGCGGTAAAGTAAAATTAATTGGAATGAACGTGTCAAAGTTGACAGTTTGCAGAATACACCAGTTTTCGAATCGCGTATATTCTTTTTCGTATCTATTGCGGGATTTAGCTGGTGCTAGGGTTTGTATTGCGTTATTTGCAGCAAGTTCTATATCAGAATCCACACTTTCATAGTCGGAGCTCATGTCGATACAATTATACTAAACTGAAGTGAACGCGTCTTAATTGACAGTTCGCAAAATAAATCAACAATGAGCGCAATGCTTACTTGTTACATGATTCTAATATCATTAATTTCAGAAATATTGACTAATTTTAGGTGAATAATTAACATTATTGGTAGTAGGTAAAATATTGTAGTATACTCGTATCGTAAATTCATATTACGAAATTCAATGGGTAATCAAACTCGGCCTAACGGATTCGTTTGACAAATTTCCCATCTCATTTCGTAATATGAATCTTTACGACACGTATATCATAAATATCTATTACCTACGACCCCCTCCTGTAATCAGTCAATAACACACAGTAGGTATCAATGTAATGTCTATTACGCACTGTAAAAAAAAACGCACAGCTGTAAAGTAAATCGCACGGCTTCCCTAGCAACATCTTAGCAACTGTCAATAGACGTCGCCATTTTATTCAAAATGTACTATTTGAAAACATTCGATATGGCCACGTTTAACTATGAAAAGCACCAGTACGTATTCATTATAATTGAAAATGGACTTTTGAATATCAACAATATATTGATAATGATTGAACGTTAGTTTTCTAATGTGCTTCTTTCATTGGTAATAGAGTGATAGAGATGGAGATGAAGCACCTCTAATAATGTAACTGTTGTTTCTTATGCTTCAACAAGCAAAGGAAGCGATTCATGATTTGTGTTTAATAACTGTAAAGTACTGTTACTATAAAATAAACAATTATTATAATAACCAATATTATGGAATTAAATGTTATACAATAAAATTATTAAAAATATCCATTGTTGATGTTGTTCAAGTATTATTTAATAAGATAATAAATACAAGTACAAGTAGGTCGTAGGTAAAGTATAGTTCGTAACTCGTGTTGTAAAGCATTTTACGCACGCACGGAATTACGCACTCGCCGCAACGCGGCATCGTGTAACTTTTCCATTCGTGCGTAAAATGCTTCTCACCACACACGTTACGTGATATAATATCAACCATCGGATGTACGTTGGGCGCCAAAGTCAACGTTTCAAATAGACATTTTCCTGCAAATTATGTTTCAAACGTGAAATTCAATAATGGTATTTTCTATATTATCAGCATTATTTTATTCCTAAATGTAGTTGAATATTTTCCTTTACGTATCCAATTTCAAATAGATCTATGAAAATTCATTAATCAAAATAATTAAAGCTATCAGTCAATCGTGATTACATAATAACAATAAGTTCATTGTTGGGTAGTTGTTATATCCAATTATTTCACGAATAATGTGTACACATAATATCTGTACCTAGCATAACGAAATAATATAATTTTTGAGTCGTATTGGATTACCACAAGGATGGAGAAAGTTGAATTTTGATTACTGAGTGGATATACCATCAACACAGGAATTGCTGACGAATGTCGAGAACGACTTACTTCCAAGTCGGAACGCAGTGCGGTTAGAATGGATTCCGGCCCACTCTGGTTTTGAAGGCAACGAAATGGTGGATGCACTGGCTGCGGAAGGAAGGGGCGGCAGCTCCTTTCTGCGGCCCGGGCCCGACCCTCGGCCTAACAAAACAAACAATACGCAAGGAGACTAGGAAGTGGCTGAGGAACCAGCACCACCTCGCTCATTGAATGCTCTGCAGGGTCCTAGACAATCCAAACTTCTACTGAAGGGATGGACACGCTGGGGCAGCTATTGAACTACCAAGGAGTAGGTTAAGGAAGATAGCAGGACTCCTAACAGGGCACTGCTGTGTGAGGAAGCACCTCTACAACCTAGTATAGAGGAAAGTTCCCTATGTAGGGGTTGCGGCATGAATGACGAAACGTCAGTCTATGTTCTCTTAGAGTGTCCACACTGGCCTGTATTACGCAGGCTAATCTTCAGAGTCCCTGTCATGGCCCCTGGAGACACAAGCAGGCATCCACTGAAAAAGGTTGTGGCCTTTTTTGAAGGGCTCGGCTTTATGGACGTCTAGGGAGCAGGAATGGCACAATGGGCCCGCCAGTGGCCTCAGTGCCGGATCCTTGGCTTGAGTTTGTCTAGGTCGAGGCTTGCCTGCACATTTAGTAGGAGTTAATGAAACTTTTCTTGCGCAAGTTACATCATTTTCGGGGGATATCTGTATATTTGGTATAAACTAGTTCCGTCAGCATACCTTTAGTCACACTGATTTTGAAATTAGGCATCACTATTTAATTTTCCATTCATCAACGCCCTACGCCTAGAGTTTACATTATGTTTCAGTGGGTTAATCTGTATCACATATATATAAAGAATTTTATTTTCTTCGTATTCTCTCGATTAATAGAGACCTTTTTCATTAATACCATAAAAACTAACCGTAAATGTCCGGCTTGTTCCCATAATCCACCTTTATGGATCAATGTTAGCCCTGCCGTTTTGGTAGTAAAACTAGAAAACACCCGATATAAGGACGAAAATGTTTTATTTAATGGCATTAACTCAAGTTTACAAGTGTCAAGATATACATGAAATTTATTATTTAGTCGTGAGACGTAAATATAATATGTTACTGGTCAAACGTTTCACCCCAATTTCTGTGGTAGTTAAATTAACATAATTCTACATAATTAGCATTATGTTATTTGAGTTATACAACAAAGGCTACAAATATTTTTATATGGCATCAATATATGAAATAATACATGTAGATGGCTATGACTGCTCCAATAACAACTTTGACGTTTCAATAAATTGGTATTGTTGGAGTGGATTGTATATATGAGGAAAAAAAACTATTTGAAAATTGGATGAAGTTAGGATATGTTGATATGCGTAAAAGTCAACTTTAAACGTATATTTTTAATATGTAATTCATATTCTCACGGCCGATTTCATAAAAAAACATAAAGGGTACTTTAAGTTTAAAGGATACTTTAATAAATATTATTGATTTCATAACCAATTTAAAGTCTGCTTTAAACTCAAATTATCCTTTAAGGTTAAAGTGTCAATTTCTCGACTTTTTCCCTCTAAAGTGTCATTTTACTAAAATATAACCTCAAAATTTTTATTTTTGTGATTTGCCAACAGCGACGTTTGCTAGTTTTGTGTTAAATTAGTCGTTGATCATTTAATATGAATAATTTTCAAACCTCAAGTTCTAGTTCAAGTTCGTCTGATGAAGAATTTATTTATATTGAAAGACCAAAGGTGTATAGGAAAAGAACAGTTTAGAAAAATATGATGGGCTCGACTTTTACCAACGTTTTCGCTCAAAAAAACAAACTGTTTTGTATCTACTGTATGAAATAGAAGAGCAAATCGCTTCACTTTACCTACTAATAAGTAGGTTGTAAAATCCATAGAGTTGTGTTGTATACAATGACCAATAATAGAATTAACAAAAAACCCTTATTTAATTCTCATTATATATAAGCTTTTATTCTACAATAAATAAAATACATACAAAAAAATTTGTGTTAGTTGTAATACATAGGTACTTTTTCTGCATTGTGTACTTACTTTATCAGTAGTTTTGCATTCCAAGATATGCTTAAATTTTTCAATTTCTTGAATGAATTTCATTTCTTCTTCTCGAGCGAACTTTCCTATTATTTCTTGAAATTCCCATTTTTTTTCTCAAAATAAATCGCTTTCGCAAATAATACAAAAGACACAACTTTTAACAAAACTTAACCTCATTTGTTTAGACAGGAACGGAAAAACGAGCCAAATATGACAGATCTTTCTATTTTATGTCAAAATCCATGAATTCCAGGTTAACCAACACTTTAAAAATTACTTAAAAGATTTATGGAAAGATCACTTTAATATTCATTATGGCACCAAACGACGACAACAACTACTTTAAAGGAGACTTTAGTGTAAAGTCTCCTTTCGGTAAAGTGGACTTTAGTTATTCATCATGAAATCGGCCGTAACCGAAATTTCATAATAATTAGAGAAAAATTTCAACGAAACTGGTTCAGTGAAAGATTTCTTCAAATCAGAGCGCAGGAAAGATACATCAACTGAAAATAAATCTTTAGACGTTTTTAACCTGTTAGAAGACGATACACACTTGAGTTCTAGGTAAATATCCAGGGAACTTGATATTTCGGAAAAAATTGTGATGGAAATTTCGCGTAAATTTAAATTTCATCCATACAAAATGAGATTAGTTCTTTTGTAGACCTTGTCATGATATTTCTCTTAGTATATAAATTATTGAAGATTATGCAATCACAGTCACCTATATTATTTTAACTTTTGTCGAGATAATGTGAATGTAGCTATTAATCCTGAAATTATGTCATTTACGTATAGGAGACTTTACATGGAAATTATTTCTTGAGGACTTCAAAAGGCAAAAGCCATTTGATGTCCTTTATTATTCCGGTGAATATCTGACAACAAAGTGAATATCCAAATATCACAAAAACCTTGAAGACCCAAAATCTAACCGTTTCCAAGATAATCGAGGCATTCCATACTCAAAACTCACGCTGTATTTATCGGATGATACAGTCTAGTTAACGAATTAAAAAGAACCGGTTCAATTTCCAAAAAAAAGGTGTGGTAGAAGATGTTCAGCCATCTTTTGCCGTTGCGTCATAATGGGTGACATATTCTGATGTTTTACGTGTGTTTTATATCACTTGAATGTTATTTTATACTTAACCTCAAAATTATAATAAATGACATGAAGAATTGTTTTCAAAATTATGATAACTGAACTGTCAAAAGTAACAGATAAAATTTATGTCGACCTTAGATAAGAAATACGTTAAAGACGTCATAATTCCGTCTCATCCATTTCATGAACGAGAAAGCAAGCTGAACAATGTATGACGTAACGGCAAAAGATGGTCGAACAAACTCTAAGCCCAAATCAATATGTTAAGCATTTTATCGTATCATCGAAAATTAAGACATTTTTATATGAAATCCTTATTAGTTATGAAAGCATAATACGTTAAATGCCAAATAATATCAGAACTAGAATATTTTGACAGTCTTCAAATTTCCAGATTTTTTTATTTATTCCAGCTCTCTTACCAATAACTGTATAGGGTGGTACAGTCTGGTATTTCTAATGAATTTAACTAGCAGTTCTGCGTCCATTTGTTCACCCAAAACAGTTTCCAAATTGCCTGATAATTTATTTTGTTGTCCTGATACCAGGTATTTGGAGCAATAACATAATGTGCTTACCTGTCAAGTCCATGTTACATACATTGCAGGGTGGTTTGTCTTCCTTTGCTTTTAAAAACTTATGGGTTAAATTGGTGTGCCCTGATCGGAGTCGATTGATTTTAACTTGGTCCTGCCTCAGTTTTTTGTCGCCACACTCTGAAAAAGGATTGTTTGGTTGAAGTAAACGTATTTGTTTGAAAGTGATTTGTTTAGAATTAACAATTTTTAATAAATGCAAAAGAATTGAGTGTTCAATTAAAAAATTCAAATTGTTTGAATTGAAATTATAAATTGTTTGCAATTACTATTTGGATAACTTTCTTCCAAATATTGCAATTATTTAACTTAAAGAATATTCATTTACGCTGAAACCGGTTGGTTTGAATTGAACAATCACATTTATTTAATAAAAATTTTATAATAATAACAAATGTTGTTTAACTCAAAGCAATAGGTGTTGAATGAAGAAATTTGAACTGTTTAAATATAGATTATGAATTGGTTGAAATTAAAGTTCACATTTATTTGTTTCAAATATGGCAATTATTAAATATTAAGGAAATATTTGTTGGAAATATATAAATTTGTTTGAATCAAAATATAAAATTCTTATAGATAATGAATCATTGCTTTGAAAGTATAGATGCCATAATGTTATTCTACATTGTTGCATATAATTGGTTCAAAGAATATATTTCTTTGAAATTAAAAAACATTTCTAAATTCTTTGTTTTAAAGAAATTAAACACCCAATCACGAGCATTGAAACGTGAAAACCTCACCCCTCTCGTTTCGTCATAGTAGTAGTTGGACTGCAGATAATAAGTAAGTAGGTACTCAATCCTTGTCTCTGTACTCAGTGTTTTCATATCGTGGACCGTAGGTATTGTATGCTTACGATCAGAGACAAAACCCGTTAAAAGTTCAATTTATTTATATTATGATGTTTTGTATGGATTTGTATGCATACAACGGATATATTTTAAAATTGAACATTTACTGCCAAGTCACAGATTAAAAAAGATCTCATCATTAACCTGTGGCCAAGTTATGGATTTAGTGGATGTGTGTGAATTGTCCCACCTAAGGGAGTGCTTTGCTGCTATGTATATATTTGTGATTTGAGTGGCAATTATAGTATCCCAGTACAAAACTAACCGGGTTAGTTGTCTACATAGATTAATCCTTGAATTCGTCTATATGTATGTAGGTACTTTTTAAGTTTTGTATATTTCGACACGTGTTTACAAGTAGTAGTAGTACTCAAAATCAATGATTCTATGTTTGTGTTATATAATTCTTCAATAAATATGTTTGGACAGATAGCAAGACTTTTCACTTAAATTACCTTTTCAGTAATCTAGACTTTTCGAATTTGGTTGCTGCACAAACACTCTTTAATATGACTCATTATAAAAATACATAATAAAAGGATTATTTGATTTTCATCAATTAAACTAAACAACTCGAGTTTGCACAAAAAAAATTATTTTGAAGTTTTAAAAAATGTATTGTTCCATTTAAACTTGTAGTTGTTTAAAATAAACAACTCAAGTTTCAAAACAAGAGATGGTCATAGCGTTTTAAAGAAATCAATTGTTTATATTAAAATATTAATTGTTTGAAGTAAACAGCTTGGAGTTTGGATTGGAGATATAATTTCCTTAAATCTAATCACCTGAATGTTTATATAACACTACAATTAGTTTGAATGATACCAAACTCTTGTTTGAAATTTTAAACGAACCGAAATTTTAACTTAACACCTCTGTTTGGTTGACTCTATTCAAACTTCAGATTTGTTTATCCTAAAAAAATTTTCTTTTATTCAAGAAAATCTTTTTCAGAGTGCACGGTTTCACATCGCGTTTAATTTCGCGGAGCTTAGAGCTGGACACATACCACTAATATTGCCATGCACTTAGCACTTTGGTTCTGTCTGTATTGTCCTCAGGAAGGTTGGACAGGTCACTAGGAGACATCTCCTTTATATAGGCAGGTGTGGGCCAAGACTCACCAAACACACACTCTCTTATTGACGATAACTCCGGACACTCCAAAAGACATGCCTGACAGTTTGATCTTCCTGTTCACACATCCTGCATAGAGGTGTGTCCACTAGCCCCATAGCATTTTGGTTTTTCTGTAGCCTTTAAAGTCGCTAGGCACAATATTTGGCACATTCACCAAACTTTCACTTTTAGGAGCTTGCCGCGCTAGAAGATCTACCTTTCCATTGCCACAAATACTAACATGGGATGGGACAACCTCCAGAATCAAAAGTAGCAAATGCATAGGTTCAGGACATTGACAAAGTGATTTCTGTTCAAAAGATTCGATTATTCAGTGGCAGTACTCTATAATCCACCCTAGACTTTGTGAATAGTCAAATTTTTCTCTCCCAAACAAAGGGGATTCTAATTCAACGCAGGACGCCACTGGTGACTTGGAATCCCCACAGATCATCTATTCTGGAAGTAGCACCAGCATACGGCGTCTGGGTATACGGTTACGTTATCGACTGTTATTTGTCCACTTCTACTAGCATGCAGTGATTGTCACATTGTGACGTTGTGAAGACAAGACCCACAGCAATGTTTTCACTCCTGTATACTCCTGTGTACAATTTGGAAAGTTTCATATTTGCTATTACCACATTGCTTGGTAAAACCTCACATTTCATTTTTTTCCATTTTTCATCACTTCGTTTTTTATATTATGTGGGTTCAATATTTTCTCAGTGCTGCGGCAACTTGTATTTACATAAAAAAGAGTACGCCGGAGGGGCGTTGAAAAAACTTGAACATTGAAAAGGAAAAAGTAATTTCGTAGTTGGCTTAACCAACAAGTAGGTATACCTTTTATTCAAACAAGTTATTCAGGACAATTAAACCAAAATTGCAATTGGGAAGTACCAAGAGAAAACTAACGAGACAAAATAACCTCTGTAAGTATTTTTTTTTTCGAATTTCTGTAATATGATTTTGTTTCAATTTCCCGGAATATAAACGAGCTGAAGTGTTGTATAAACCTTTATTTTGGTATTAAAAATGTTTTCTCAAAAGTCATTTATGTGTCAACGAATGGGCGTCATTAAATATTCAAGAACAAAGGATGAGAAATAGGTTTCTTTTTGGAACTTTAGTTCTTCACGCCAGGTTATGTTTGAGCGACCAGGGGTCGCAACGCAAAAGATCTGACCGTTACGCGTTACGTTACGCTACGTTATGTTACGTTGCTTCGTTATGTGCCTTGTTTGCGTGCTTGTGCCTCCTTAGTCTCTCTCTCGTTTACGAAGCAGCAATTCATAATAATATGCTCCTGCCGGGATTCGAACCCGGGCGCCCGCGTGCAATGCGAGCATTCTAACCGCTGAACCACCGATGCTATATTGCAATTCTATGCAAAGCTGGTATTCGCAGTGCTAGTGATCTACTTGAATTTGTTCGGATAAATTTTTACCATTATTTGCATAATTTTTTTTGCGCGATTAAGGGGTCTAGCTACTTTTCGAAATACAGGGTGTTGAAATTTTGAAAACTTGAATGTTTTAATTCCATAACCTTGAAATGGATGGATAAATTGATTCGACATTTGGCAGGTAGTTTTTAAATGTAAAAGGCCATATTTTAAAAGAAATTGTAGTTTGTGCAACTAGTGTGGATATGATGGCCATATCGCACGAGGACGAAAATGGAGCACGACGCCGTAGGCGGAGTGCTCAATCGTTCAAGTGCGACATGGAAAATCCACACGAGTCGAGCAGCATATTTTTTCTACGACCTACTTCGGAAAAAAATCTAGAAAATTAACATTTCTATAAACTGTAATATTACTTCAAATTAAAAATTTAACAATTCAATTTTATGTTTCCACTAATTTTGTGATAAGCGTACAGTTCTTGAATGTCCAATTTGTATAATGCTACGGTTTCCTTTTATAAATATACGATGCTGTTATAAGTAGATGTTGCCAGTCGGACTCCCTCATGAAGGGTACCGTACCATTATCTATAATAATGAATATTCTGCTAAATATTTCAAACGTCTACCTGTTGTCGTCATTAATATCAAGCAGAATGATTATTTAAAAATGAAATTAACAATAAAAAAAATTCCTCGCGGGGAATCGAACCCGGGTCTACCGCGTGAGAGTCTGGTGTGCTTACTACTCAACCACCAAAGAATATGCAAATTGTTTATCTATAACGTCAGATGTATTACATAACTTTTGCTCAAAAGGAACTAAAGTTCCTACCGTGTGTCCCGCGACACGTTCTACCTTTTTCTTGACTAACAATCGTATTTGCATTCATTATCGTAGAGAAGTAGGCCAAAGGAATAAAGGTAACTAGAACTTCTAGGACCAAGCGACACCTACTGCCTGAAAACTTTGGCAATTGCAGAATTGAGGGACTAGCTGAACGTTACACCCACGCTCAATCCCCATACCTTAAGGTGTGATGAGAACAATCGATGCAGTTTTGCAAAGATCACCTTGAGTGATCCAGGGAAGCTGACGCCGAGGGAATACTCACTTGATTACCTCCGTTAAACAGTAGGATTTCTGTCAACCGAGGAAACACCTCCATACAATGGGGCTAGTGGACAAACCTCTATGCAGGAAGCCAAACGTGTCAGTCATGTCTTACGTGAGAGTCTGGTGAGAGTTATCGTCGATAAGAAAGTGTGTTTTCGGGGAGCCTACCACCTGCCGATATAAAGGGGATGTCTCCTGGTGACCTGTCCACCATCCTGGTAAAGAAAGGATGGAAGATGAACTAGGAGGACAACTTCTCTGGAGGACGTACAATGTGTCAAATGTGGCCTCAGTGCTGTGGGCTGGGTGGTGATCTGCTGAGATATTTGCACGTAATTGCACTGTAATTGGAAGGGACAACATCACATGTAGATCCCTTCCAGAATATTCGCGCCTCATCAATACAAGGTAAATGAGAGCTTACTCCTTGCACAATACAACCAACCTTCTGGATTCTGGTCTGTAATTGAAAGGGACAACATCATATGTAGACCCCTTCCGGCATATTAGCGCCTCACCAGTAGAAGGTTATTAGGTATTCCATTCGTCCAGAAGCTCCTCCACCTCAATACATCAACTTCCGTGAAGGAAATGCAAAAAACAAACCAAAACCCAAATCAAAATTCTATATTGATCAGAATCCAAAAATGAAAAAAAACTGTCCTATTGTCTATGAGATTTGTTTTCGCTCACCTCTTTATTAAAGAGCTTTTTCCAATGTTTTTTTTTTCAAACCAATGCTATCTTCATCTACTTCAGAAGGCAGTGTTTTCATCAACTGGACTTTTTTCATCCGAAATGGAAAAAACAAGTATATAACCAGAAAAAAAACATTTAAAAACAGAACAAATAATAACAGAAAGTGGAAAAACTGACGAAGTAAAACTGAAATTGAAAACCATTCTATAAACCTAAAAAAAATCTGGCACGTATCGCTGTAACAAATGGGATAGAAAATAAAAAACGAGAATTTTGATATTCGGACAGATATTCAAAACAACTGTTAGAAATGTAGCCAATCAAATCCCGAATTGTTTTCGTTGATAGATATGCCAGATATGTAAAATTATAATTGATTTTCAATACATGAAATTTTGTGAAACAATTTATGTATTGGTTTTCCGTAGATGTGTATTATTTATATGTTACCGTCACGACTGGAACATGTTGAGACCGGCTAATATCATACTAGAACTTGCTCGAGCTTGCATTTTTGGTGCACATAACTCCTCCCTTCTTAAGCTGAAAAAATAATGGAGTTAGTTTCTCTAGTTTCTTCCAAATTTTCCATTTCGGTTTCTTTGGATGGTTTGGATTTTCTTGTCTTCTTTTTCTTCATTTTTATTAAAATTGTTACTATCATTATTATTACTATTATGCTAAATATGGCTCCAATTGTTGAAGGTACAATGTATGAGTTATTGATTTCTTGAAGGGGTTCTAATTGTTCGGCTATTCGATCTAATTCAAAAAGGTTTTCGAAATTAATTTTAGTGATATTCGAATTTTGAAATGTTTTTCTTGTTTGAAGTGACGAAATCTCGATTTTTGGTAGTATTAACGCTTTTCGTTCTTGGATCTGTGGATTGTAGCTAAATGTCATTTGTTTGATAGTGATTTCACATTTTCCTGGAATGGTTACGAGGGATGGACGGTAGATTTCAAGAAATTGATCTTTTTCGCACTTGGAAATTACTTTTTCTGAGTTATCTGGGATGATAAGGACTTCGTTATTTGTTATTTGCTCTATGATGGATTCATGGATTCTAATTTCGTTAACGGAACATTTTTCTGGAGGGTTGCCATCAAGAAGTTGTAGGGTACAGTTAACTCTTGACGCGAAGTCTTGTCTGCAATAATACACATCTTCTAATTTTGGACATTCTTCTTTTTGGGTTTGTGTCTTTTGATTTTTCCGTGCCAAGTAAGGATAGATGGGTGTAAATAGTTTAAGATTCTGAATTATTGGATAGATATGGTAAAATTCTAGGTATTCTGGTTTGAGGATTGGGATACGTATGGCAAAGATGAGTTTGGATTTTGAAAAGGTTACTTGAGTTCCAAGGAGTAAATAATATGTTAAGACATTCTCAAATTTGGGAATTTCCTCTGGATCATATATTTTATGCAAGTAATTAATCATGTCTATAATTTCTTGGCTAGATATTATTGAGTTGTGTAATGAGTTTGATTTTGAAAATATGATTGCGTTTTCAATATTATCAATAAATGTTATCATATTTTGGCAATCTAGATTTATTTGGCTTATTGTACCTTGAAAAGTGATGTAGCTTTCTACATTATTAATTTCTTTGTATATCGCATCTTGAAATCTTTCCAAATTTGACTGAAGTTTTACTTGATTTTGCCACATTGTTGTGAGGGATTTATTGTAGTGATCTATCAGTTTTTTATGTAAAGATATTTGTAAATTGGTTTCGTGAATGAGTTGTTTTTGGTTTTGTTCTAAAGTCTGAATAGCATTGTCGTATTTGATACCATCGTCGGAATCAAGATTTCCGAAAAGCCATTTATTGACTTTTCCTAGTCCGTTGATAAGTCCTCTTTTTGTCCGAATGTGAGGTTGTATATTTTCAACTCTTTTTCCGAGTGAATTTATCAGGAATTCTGTTCTCTCTAGCATATTTTCGGCTAGGGCATGATAAGAAATTGGATTTGAAGCATTAATTTTTGCAATATTATTTCTTATAACTAAAAAGTTGTCCTTTAAAATACTAGTTTGCTTAACTATTTCACTTAAATCTAAATAATGAATAAAAGTATGTTTAGTATAAACTAATCTACAAGTTCCTAATTTAATGGGTAGTAAGAGATTTTCGAGGGGTATGACACGAATATCGTCATATTGTCTCTTGTCTCTTCGGCAGATTGAGTACCAGGAACAACGTCAGAATTGCCATCGGGTTCATGACCTTGCTGTTCAGTGATAATCTGAAGCACTGGAGTTTCTTCTCGACTTCCGACAACTTCTTCAAGGGTACCAGAACAGCTCCTCCAAGGGGTAGGTTCTTCAGGATCCGCACTTCGATGTTGAAACACCAAGATTATGGATAGTTCAACCGACACTATGCGAAAGTCTTTCCACAACCCGCACGAATCCTACTGTGACTGCGCCAGGTATAACTTTCGTATTGAAAAGTTATTTTTTTAAAACAATTCATTTTTACACTTAAAATTTATTATATTTAGTACAATACAAATATTAGATAATAAATTAACAATTAAAACCTTTAGAACAGAAATTGAATCAGAAGTGTCTATTATCGTCTAGTTAGAGGTATTTATACCTTCTATTCAAGATTGCTATTGGGCGGCGGCTTGCATTTTTGGTGCACATAACTTGGTTGAACACCCAGAAGGTGATAACGCCGTTCTTTCGAACTGTCTGATTCAATTTTGGTTCAGGTTTCAGGAACGTACTCGTTATAACATCAGTTATTTTTGGTTTCAAGCTAATGGCATTTTTATTCAAATAATTTTATCTTGATAGGTAATTTCAAGCAGCAAATAAGTTAAAGACAATCTCATGGGTATACAAAATTATGTTCTATCCCTGAGTTCTCAAAATATTTGAATTTGTCCATTATTGACCTGGGTTAATAATAGAAAAAAATATCAACCACTGATAGAGAAATTCGACTTCTCAGTTTGCTAGAAGAAGCAATAATTGTCAACTTCACAGCTATCAGTAGAAAATTTTTATATTATATTATAAGGATTAAAAGTGCATATTTTTCTTACGAGCAATATTTGCAGTTGCGAGGCGAAGCGCAGCGCAGCCGAGCGAATGCAAAATTGCGAGTGAAAATAGGCACTTTTAGTCCGTATGATATATACAATTTTTTCTCCAACCAAGTCAAAATTGAAATAAATTTAGTTGTATTCAAAAATCGTTAATAATTTGGTAATAAATTTGAACACTTATTAATTATAACAGTAGACGTCAGTAGACGTCGGTAGACGTACTCATCATATAATTTTTGTAGTATTTTTTACGCTGCTTTCAAAATGAATCCCGAACACGATGAAAATATACCTGCGGATTTATTGGAAAGTGCCGAAGCAGTATATATAAATATTTTGCCACCCAAATCTCGCCAAGTTTATGAAATTGCATATCAGCGATTCATGGATTGGTGTAAAGAAAAAAAATGTGCAGAACTATGCGGAGAGTGTTCTAATGGTGTATTTCTCAAATTTAACGTAGACCGTCAAGTCATCCACTCTTCATCCACTCTGGTCGCAGTATTCAATGTTGCGATCCACACTGGATATCAAAAATGGTTTGGATATTAGTAAATATTCAAAATTACGAGCATTGTTAAAAAGGTAAAGTGATTGATATATACCCAAAAAGTCTAGGGTTTTTACAAAGGAGGAAGTGGATCGGTTCCTGGATATGGCACCTGATAATGTATATTTGATGATAAAGCTTGTTCTAGTATTGGGAATTAGAGGTGCTATGCGTTGTGACGAACTAGTTCATTTGAAAATTGATGACATTGAAAATATGAACTCGGTCCTGGTCGTGAAAATTTTGCAGACAAAAAACAAGAAACCCCGTTTGTTTACCGTTATAGGCGATAATTATATTATTTACGTTTATTTCTAAAATATGTGGCAGTACGGCCATCAAGTATACAGGAACGTCGTTTATTTTTGAAGTATGTTGATGGGAAGTGTCAAAGAATGGTTGTTGGTATTCACAAAATTAGTGTCGTGCCGCAAGAAATTGCAAAATTTTTGAAGTTAGAAAAGGAGTATACTGGACATTCGCTAAGGAGAACATCTGCTACACTTCTTATTGATGGTGGCGGTGACCTCACTTGTCTTAAAAGACATGGAGGTTGGAAATCGAGTACGGTAGCAGAAGGATATATTGAAGAATCACGTATCAACAAAGAGAATACTGCCAGAAAAATATTGCAACCTGACAAAGAAGGTACAAGTACCTGTTCAGATATTTCCTCGAATGTTTCATTAACAGTTACGGAGAATATTTTGAGTGGTAACATTAATGAAAATCTTTTGAATTGTTCGAAAATTGTTAGTGATAATTTAAGTGGTGCTTTGAATTTTGGCGATAATTGTTCTAATTGTACAATCAATATCACTATAAATAACAAATAAATACCTATATATAGTTGCCCAATTAGTTTGTTTTACTAAGTTTGTAAGAGACAATGTTTTTTCCTTCAAATTTCAATTAGAGAGCTCAAATGCAATAACTTCTAGTCCTAAGATTAAAAGTAGCGTTTTTAATCCTAGGATTAAAAGTGTTGCTAATTGATAGCTTTTGCACCTGGAAATAGTACAAAAATGTCAACTTTTTTATGGTTGGAGAACATAGTACATTGCTTACCTATTAGGATTAGCCTAACATTCCTGGACGACAGTGAAGATTGTCGAAGCGCAAGTCGAGACAGCAACACAGAAGACTGTGATATTGTAAGAATGTCAATATCTCTCAACAAATTTTTTGCAGTCGTAAACCTGAGATTATTTTTAATTGTCTATTTGTCGAATTTTCTTGTAGTGGGGGGACCAGAATTTAAACAAAAACTCAATTTTATTATTCTTGATAACGGTAGCTAAAACGCTACCGAAACATTGAATTGAAGATATAAAAACAAAAATAATAATTATGTTTTATTGAATAATATAATGAATTTTAAAAAATATTAAAATTAATAAATCTGGGATTTGGATAAATAGTCACTTTTACAATGTTTTGTAATAAATTCATATTCACAACTGAAATGATTGTAACATTTAATTGCGATGGTTATATACACACATTTACATTCAATATTTCAAAACAATGCATTAATTTTTCATTAAAACGGTCGTTAAAATAAATAAAACAGTTTTAAATAATTGTTATTACTATTGCTGCTTTCACACCGACCGATATTAAATAGGAAATTATATTATAAGCGACGGATTGGATTTACAGGAATCAATGAACGGTCATATGGTCTGAAGTTTTGAATCATGTGATGAGGCAAGTGAAGAAGTGTTTCGCGGTAGACAAGTAGCTTGACAGGTCTCAACCCAGCAATGTCGGAAGTGGAATGCCTCTGATGCGATAATTACAGTGAAGAAGTGTTGAGCGCGCTTGGTGCTTGGATTGGTGAGCACTGGGATAACACGTAGACACGTAATGCATGTAGCAGAAGCACCTTAGAAAACTAGAGTGCACCTTAGACTACTAATATAGATAATTATCAAGAATGGATAGTGGAAGATTAAACTTATTTTTTGCACAGCAGACGAAATACCAGTTAGGTACACTATTTATTTCACTAGCTTGAGCAAAAAAACCCAAAACTTAACATAAAGAAACATTTATTACCAAATACATACCAACAAATGAATTATGATTATTTGATATTCATTGGATGAGGCTTATACCAGTGTCATTAAAAAGTTATTGAAACATTTTATTGAAAATTATAACATAATTCTAATAAATTTTTCAATTTCCCAGTCATTTGGTAAACTATAATAATACAAATATATCTATATTTCAAATATACAAATGTCAGTATACTCCCCAAAAATTATCAACTCTTTTTTGCCGCACAAGTGTGGAAAAGTTACTCTTTCAACACTAAAAACAGTGCGGAAAAGTGGATCTAGCGATTAGGAAAAGTTACGCTTTGCACACTAGTTGTACGAACTACTATTTTCTACACCACGTTTATTAATGAAAGAAAAGCAGTATTTATAAATTTATTTTATTTAAACAGAAAGAATTTAAAATACGAAAATAAATGGGAAAATCAGTTGACTGTATAATTATTGGTAAAATTTGAACAATTTTGTATTATTTATATATTATTATTATTTTGATGTTCGTTCATAATTCCTGAAATAATGCTTAATAGGTTAATGTTTTTATAATTGATAACGAAATAAATAGTTTTCTCACTTTTGTCTCACATTTAAAAATTGTACCTACACCAATAAGAAATTCACTATTGGGTTGAATTGACAAAAACGAGAGATCTTAGGTAGCTTTGCTTGACATTTCGGTGCGCACAAGTACTATGACGTGTACTTTTCGCATTACTTTTCCAAAGGTTATCAAAAGAATTAAGGAAAGGCTTGCTTTGCGTATAAAAAATTTGTGTAGAAAAGCGTGTTTTGCATAGTGGTAGTGGGAAAAATAGTTTTTTTGTGTTGATTGACGGAAAAATTTAATATGCACCTCGGGGAATAACTGTCTAGT